>JBBGZY010000135.1:17920000-18335000 GCA_037952925.1 Lithobates clamitans | reverse complement strand
TATGTGTGTGTGTGTGTATATATATATATATATATATATATATATATATATATATATATATATATGTGTGTGTGTGTGTGTGTATGTATATATATATATATATATATATATATATATATATATATATATATATATATATATATATATATATATATATATACACATATACATATATACACACACACACACACACACATTATATCTATCTATCTATCTATCTATCTATCTATCTATCTATCTATCTATCTATCTATCTATCTATCGAGAGAGAGAGAGAGAGATAATTAGCTTTCAGATTAATTAATTGCAAAATACTAACAGGACTCACTTTAAAATAACATACATTAGGTGATAACGAATTGCTAACTGTATTGCAACTTTAACACTAAAACAAATAATCTTTTTCACTGAATATAATTAAGAGGTCACGTTCCCTCCACCAAACCAGGGGAAATGAAAGATAATAATGTTAATAATAATAATAAAATATAAGTATATTACTAAATGCACTGTATTAACGAGAGGCGATGTTATTTTTAAAAATTAGCAGACGTCGTTATCGTTCAATCCGATTGGTCATTTATTAGGAAACAAACAATACTACTATGCCTTCAAAATATTTTCAACAGAAAAATAAAATAAAACAAACCGATAAAATAAATGGGGGTACATTTCCCTTTTTTGGATTGGAATGAAAACACAAGTGTTCAAACAAAGCTGTTAGACAACACTGTCTGATTTGGTCCTCATTCTCCATGTACACTTTTTTTAAAAATAAATTACTATATTGCAATTTACACCTTAGAACAAGTTCATAAAAGCTGGCCTTATATATATATATGCTCTTTTAACATATGAAAATAGGATAACTTACAAAATGGGATCTCTCAGAACAATGGGGAACTTACGTGTAGTTTGTAAAAAACGATAACACTGAACCCTGAACATTCTGAGTCTTTGTACAAAGCTAGGTCTGATTTTTTTTTGGATGGAAGTTTTGGAGATTTTTTTACTCACTAACAATATGTCTAATGAGCAATGGGTGGAAGTTTTGGGCTAGGTTGGGGTCAGAATTTGCTGCAGTCATAGACAAAGGCCCCTGATGTGCGGTACAGGGACTGGCTGGAAGGAAAGGACATCTGACAGCTGCTATTACCATTCACTGGGGAGCTGTTTAAACCAATTCTCTGTGATTCGAACATCTCTCGCACAGAGTGGAAGTTCTGCTGCTGTCCTGGGTAGGTGGCCCCAGTTAGGTGGCCCAGATCCCCCGACTGATTCAAGTACCATGAGGGGAGCCTGCCTTGGTGTGGATGGTCCTGTCCAGAGTTTAGGCTGCCATGGCTGAGAGCAGAGGTGGTGGTGGTGGTGATGGAATAATCAGGTAATGTCTCTTCTACTGTAGTGGCTACCGGGGTATTGGTGGGGTCAAGTGACCAGACCTGTCCCCAGAATATAGACTCATGGCTTGCATGTTACAGTGATAGGTCCCTGTAGAGCCTGCAGCACTGGTGCTCTGGCTGCAAGGTGAGCTGTAGATAGAACCCTGGCCTGGAGAATAGCTTAGTGAGAGTGAAGGGGCCATCCCTGTCCTGGAAGGGGCGATCAGACTGGTGGCTAGTTCTCCAGAACCCTGGGGAGATCCTCTAAGGGAGGTCATGATGTTGTCCACACTGAAGCCCTGGCTGTGGTGCTGTTGGTGAGGGTGGTGAGACTCCTCCAGACTCATGGACCTGCTGGACGGGATGCTGTGCGGGCTACCACTGGACATACTGCTACTGTCAGGGCTCTCTATCTTGGGCACCGCACTCAGGGCAGGTGACATGGCCTGGGGAGGAGAAGAAGTCCCATTCTCGGTCTTTATATCCTGGATCCTGATTGGTTGGTTGTTGCTATCTTGCTCCCCTTGACTTGGCTGAGCCTGCCGCTGGGACTGCTGCTGGCCAGAAGGTGCCTGGGTGTTGTGATGCTCCTTCAGGAGCCGCTCCTTCTCATCTTTGGCCCCATCTTTGCTCACATCTTTTTTCTTGAACCTTCTCCTCCTCCTCAAGAAGCTGCCATTCTCAAACATGTTGTAGGAGTCTGGGTCCAAAGTCCAGTAACTGCCCTTCCCTGGCTTCTTGTCGTCCCTGGGAACCTTGACAAAGCACTCATTGAGGGACAGGTTGTGTCTGATGCTATTTTGCCAGCCTTGCTTGTTGTCTCTGTAGAAGGGGAACCTCTCCATGATGAACTGGTAGATGCCATTCAGAGTGATCTTCTTGTCTGGGGCGTTCTGGATGGCCATGGTGATCAGGGCGATGTAACTGTAGGGGGGTTTCACCATGTCCTTAGGCTGAGGCTGGGGGGTGTAGGGCCCATAGGCTCTGGCCATGCCGGCCTGGTACTGTTCATGAGCCGGGTGGGAGTACATGCTCATAGGGGCAGGCATGCCAGTGTAGCCCCTCCAGCTGCCGCGGCAGCAGCTGCTGCTCTGTAATAGCCTTGCTCCGCTCCCAGATATGGCACAACACCCAGAGAGTTGGGGCTGGACACCGAGTACCGAGCCTGCATGATGGGCCAAGCACGCCAGCCTCCCTCCCTCGTACTGATCGGGCTGTGCTGTCAGGAGCCGATGATCTCTAGCATTCAGTATCCGCACCGATCAGTCCTGATACAAACATCCACAAGGACAGCACACTCCCGATCCTGTCAGGCCCACAGCACTGCGGACAGCTCAACTCATATAGAGCCACACACCGACCGACCGACAGCGATCTCCACTTCACGGCCGATCCCGCTCCTCCTCAGTGTCCAGACCCCGGTGATTGCAGTCCTGGTGTGTGGGGCGGGGAGCCGGGCAGCAGAGCTCACTCTCTCCTCCCTGGCTGGGACAGCATTGGGAAAACTTCTGAACTTTTGAGCATCCGACGCAGGCAGGGACTTTTTTACACAGCCCTTCTAGCCCCGCCCACTCCAGCCCAACCCTCCAATCGGAAAGCGGATCTCGGCCTGTGAATGGAAAAAACACAGACAGCTTCCACATACACCGGGGGCCAGGCAGCAGCGGCAGCGAGAGCTGGATTGTAGGGACTGACCACACACCCTGCTCCTCTCTCATGGCTCCACACACTCACCCCACTGCCCCCCAGGCCCACACACTCACCCCACTGCCCCCAACACACTAACCTCACTGTTTCCAGCACACATACCCCATTGCCCCCCACACAGCACCCCATTTCCCCCAACACATTCACCCACTGCCCCAGGCCCACACAGCGCCCCACTGCCCCCACACACATACCCCACTGCACATCACACCCACTTTATCACAGCCAGCTATGGGCACCTCTGCACTGACATCCACACACAGCACAGGGGCTCCCTACATTTCTGGACAATCTTCAAAAGTTACTAAATATTATATTGAAAAATAGGTCATTTCCATCCTAGCAATCACAGCACAACAATCGTCCTCTCTCGCATATATATATATATATATATATATATATATATATATATATATATATATATATATATATCTTTTTCTCTTTCTATATATAGAATTACATCATATCTGTATCTCCCTATCCCTCTCTCTCTATATATATATGTCTCTCCCCAATATATAGTCTTTATCTATATGTACTATATACTGTATAGTATGTATATAAAATCTTTCTCTCTATAAAATCTCTCTCACTAAATATATATGTATATAACATTTCTCTCTCTCTAGTGTCTCTCTCTCTTTATCAATATATTTAATCTCTCTCTGTATCAGTATATTTAATCTCTCTCTATATCAATATATTTAACATCTCTTTCTGTTTAATCTTTGTCTCTCAATCAATATATATATATATATATATATGAATATCTCACTCACTGTAGTCTCTCTCTATTTAATGTATCTCTCTTTTTAGTCTCTATATCAATATATTTCATCTTTCTCTCTCTCCCTCTATTTAATCTCTCTAGATCAATATATTTAATCTCTCTCTCTCTATTTCATCTTTGTCTTTCACACACACACACACACACACACACACATATATATATTTATATTTATATATATATATATATATATATATATATATATATATATATATAAGTCTCTCCCTATTTAATCTCTCTGTGTAGTGTCTCTCTCTCTCTCTATCAATATATTTAATCTCTCTCTCATCTCTCTCTCTCTCTCTTTAATTTCTCTCTCTATTTAATCTCTCTCTTTATAGATATTTATATAGATATATATATATATATATATAGATATAGATATAGATATAGATAGAGAGAGAGAAATATATATATATATATATATATATATATATATATATATATATATATATATATATATATATATATATATATATATATATCCATATAGGTATGTATAAAAAGTCTTTCTCTCCCTATATATATTCTATAGCGACAGAGCTGGAAATATGTATGCATCAGGTAATATCAGCCCTGTTCCTAGTGCTCATAGCTATATGTCTGTTTCTTCCAGCTACACACCTATTCTAGAGATGATTGCGGTTTGTGTTTTCAGTCCTCTCCAATGAGCCCATAGCTGAGGTGAGGTTATTTAGATGAGAAGATGTGGTTCTAACGTGAGTATATCAAAAATACTCACTCCTCGTTATAAAATAAATCCACTTCCACTATAACGTAACAAAAGGTTGGATGACCAAGCTTAGTAAAGAGCCACCACCATACATACATTGACAAGAGCCTGACATGTGCTATAGTTAAGTGCACTTATCACAAGCCGTCACCAAACTGGACTTCAATGGCTTTCTGTGCAATGTGCTAACAATCCTCTCCTTGCATTGATGAATGACGATCGCCGGTAATACCTTCGCCATTTGCTCTCTAGGAACCAGCAGTGCACCGGTGTATGCATATGAAATGGTAGCATTCACATGGAGAGGCATCGGAGTTGAGGGCTTCATGACCATATGACCAGTGATCTCCAACTGTGCAAGTGATCAGACATTCAATAATACTTTCATCACAAGCAGTGAATCTGAGAGTGCACTTATAGCCTGCTTCTAGAAAACCTAATTAAACCAATTTTAACAGAGTGGGAAAAGTATTGGACACTTGCTAAACTGTTTTGTATATCATGGATTTGACACCTGAAGAAAGGGTGCTTTGTAGAGATGGTGGTGTCCTGGAACTTTTGGCCTCATTAAAGTCTATTCCGCTCTATTCTCACCTGCCTGTTACTGGCTGAAAATCAAAGCAAGTTAAGTGTGTGTAGCACCTTGTGTGGGGTCACTGGTGTGGGCCACATGTGGTCATGACAGGGTTAAGGTGAAGGGTCTACATAGCTCTGGCTGGATGTATTCTACAAATGTTTGTTTGTCTTTAGACCTCTTCCCAACACATAAAAATCTGACACCTGTTAAGACAGCAGTGCTAAATACCCTTAAAGGGTTTGAAATTCCTCTGCTTGGGGAACTCTCTCTATTATCTTACATGCCCTAGGACATCACCAGGACTTGTGCCAATGTGGAATTGTTCCCATCTGCCAAATACAGAAGGGACATTGGTGTCAAGCCTTCATTTGCTGGTACCATTTAATTATTCTCCAAAATTCACATCTATTCTGCTGTATGCAGTGTAATATAAAAGTATATCTAAAATAATACCATCTCTTCCTAAATTAGAATATTAGAATTAAAATACTCTATCTGTCATTGCTTCTTCTTTTATTAGTGAGTATCATTTATAGAACATAAATGACATCAATGTTATAAAATTAATTAGTGTAAAATAAAGTAGCAGAAGTACTTGGAAAAAATATTATTTAAATCTTCAGCCCCTTCCCCAAAACAAACCGAATTCTAAAGGAAATTCCACAAAATTCTCTCTAGAAATAATGAATTAAAGGAAACAATAGTAGAGTAATAATATTATGAGATGTGATGTTACATTGTTCATTTTTAGGTTATCTGTAGACGATGATCTATTTTCACACAAAGGCTAATTTTAAAATAATTTAGCATTTCATTTTTAACATTATGTGATATAGATATAAAGCACGCAGGACTATTACAAATATCATTTGTGTGTTACTTATTTTTGAATAGAATTACTTTGATATGTACACAGCCCTGATGCATATACATATATAAATACATATAAATAAACAGGCTGGTGGGTAATACAGGTGAAAGAAAAGTTCTCTCTCCAGATTTTCCTTCCCAGAGACCTGCAGATGAACTTTTATTTGCCAGCCTGAGGCTGTTTATACTGAGCTAGATATCCACTTTTCACTCTGCTACCCCCTCTCTTAATAAACAGGCGGCTTACTCAGCCGCATTACCTCAGTCCTTGCTGTTCTCCTGGCGAGGCTGGGAACAAGTAAAAGAGTCAAGGCAGAGGGGAGGTAGGAGACCTCTGTGACTGCAAATCCGGCCCCAGACATTTCACTCTATGCACTAACATAGCATGGAAACAGCAACAACACGGGGATTCTGTGTACATTACTAAACTCTACTTTCAATTTGATTTAAAAAAATATATAACCAGTTATGGCCTTGCATTTTTCATTTACATAAAATAACAATAATGAAATAATAATAATAAAAAGTAGTAGCAATAATAATATATATTTAATAATAATAATAATATAAAAATAATAATAAATATTATGATACTACTACTACTATTTTATGATGATAATACCAATGCTACTATTACTGATAATAATAAAAGTTAACAGCAACAACAATAATAATTTTTAAAATGATACTACAACAACTATTACTAATTTTAATAATAATTCCAATAATGTCTCAATACCATTTAAAATATTATTAACCGTAACAGCAATAATAATTTTAATAATGATACTACTACTACTGTTGTTAGTTATATTAATTTTAATAATGACACTACTACTGTTACTAATAACATTTTAGTAATGATACTAATACTACTACGACTACTACTAATAATATTCATACTAATTTTAATAACAATACTGCTACTACTACTAACAAAAATAATTTTAATAATGACACTGCTTCTATAGTTACTTATATATAATCTAGGGCCTTATCTGCACGCGTAAAATATGAAATATCAAAGGAAAGGTGATTTTTCTTTTGTAGAACAAGGTTTCCTTTTCTTTAGACTGTGTTATTGACTAAATAGTTTTTTCACAGCTAAACTGTAAAATATGAAATATCAAAGGAAAGGTGATTTTTCTTTTGTAGAACAAGGTTTCCTTTTCTTTAGCATAAATACAATAAACTGGTTCCCAACAAATCCGGTCCTAGGTTATTTTTGTTATCTCCCAAATCCATTACAATACAATGATTTCAGCCATGTAGTTTACATACATGTTACTTGTCAACTTTGATTTAGCATTGTGCCCGGCTGAAGAAAGTGACTTGGGGTGAAGATAAATAAATTGCTGTTGTTTCATATAATGTTAATAATGTTTCCATCAGACAGATGTCCTGGCTGTATTTTAGTGAGAAGCAGTGTTTGGTCCTGGGTTGTAGCACACATGTGGCACAGATTTGTAAACATGGATTGGATGCTTGGTTGAGTTTCCATCATCAGTAATATGACAATATACAGTGTCTGTACCTATAGAGATACAACGAATATGGCAGGACTGACCAAGAAGATCAATGCACGTTTGTCACCTGTCTCCTAGTTATGTGTACAATATGTGTATATATGTGTTTATATTACAACGATGTTTTTTTCATCTATGCGCCAAATAATAAAATACATCCGTTAAATAATGTTATATTCATTATCAGTGTGGGCTGTGGGTGGTTCGACGTCCCTCCTAGACACAGTTAGGGGACAGACTTGTGCGATCTGATCTTTTCAGAAAGGTAGCAAGTTTTCTTTTTGGCTAAGAGGATAGAAATGTAGCAAAATACTGCCATGATTTAAATGGTCCTGTTAGTATTTTCTTAGTGTAGTTTTTTTTTTTAATTATTAAAAAATGATTGAATCAACTATAACATGACGGTCGTTGTCAGGTATGGTGATACCTGTGTGCTTAATGACATCAGACAGAACACAAAGTGCTGAGTACTACTGAGAGTCATGACGTCATACATGTGACTTGTGACATCAATGCTCATGTAGGGACAGAGCCCCACACTTCTCTAATGGTCTTTCCTTATTTCTCCCTGACTGGTGACACTTCTAGATCATGGATGCTAATTTGTACCTGGTAATTCAGGCTGCCTTTCAGGAGTGATGCTTTGCAGAGGGATAATTACTCTAATCCGGTAAATGATTGTAATTACAATGTAGCGCTTTAATAGCAGGGGAAGATGAAGGATTCACCCTCCTCCTCCTCCTCGGTGTGTGTAATTTGTCCTCTAGTTTATTGTCAGACTGTCATCTCCAGTTGTTAGAAAACACAATAATCGGCGATCAGTAGTAGGCGCTATGATCACATCGTCCATGGTGACATTGGCACAGGCAGTGAAGGTTTCTCGGACAGCTGATCGGTAATATTATGTCGGGGAGGTTTTG
The DNA here is from genome assembly GCA_037952925.1 of Lithobates clamitans. Classification (NCBI taxonomy): domain Eukaryota; kingdom Metazoa; phylum Chordata; class Amphibia; order Anura; family Ranidae; genus Lithobates; species Lithobates clamitans. The sequence continues at coordinate 18,326,498 of JBBGZY010000135.1, read as the reverse complement.
TATTGGATGGGAAAGTGCCGACGCCTGCTGCATTTTCTGGGGCTTTGCTCACAATGAGCCGGAGCCACCTGTCCTCTCTGGGCTGGCCTGGAATCGCGGGAATCGGGCGCCCTCTGCTGCTCACTATTGGAACCGCGTGTTTCTACTATATTGAAGAATGGGCCGTTTTATACAATCCAGTGTATAGTATAGTATAGTATAGTGTGGGTCATTTCATCTAAAAACTCCTATAAAAACACACACAAGAGGGCGCAACACCTCGTGCATTACCACCATACAATTTATGGAGTCCCAAAAGACAAATGGATGCTCACAAGCGATTAAAAACAGCAGGCATGTAACATAGAAACTTCAGCCTTGGGCGATGAGTCCCATCTTGAGACCATCTGCTAAGAAAGCCAACACGTTTTGGGAATCAAACTCCCTTCCTCAGAGCTAAACCAGCCTACTGTACTGTCACCTATTAAATGGTCATGGATCACAAACCGCACCCTCCTCTGTCAACGAGCCAGTAGGTGGGGCTAAAAGGTGCCTGCCCCTTAACACTAAGATAACGCCCACCACAATGCATGTCTGTTGGTGTAAACAGACCTGTACTCTCCATAGCAGGTGTCAACTGAGGTTTTTTAAACAATCACTAATGTGAAGGGGTGCTTAAAATGGTTACTTTTTATTGACATTGTTTAAATCTATTAGATTGTAAGCTCACAGGAGCAGGGCCCCTAAGAGGGGAGGGCTGGCAGCCTTAGGCCTGGGGGGGGGGGGCAAATCCAGTCAAGTGGCCCATAGAGCCGGTGGTGGCAAAGTGATGGATCAGGGGAAACAGTCTAAGGTTTTCCATGATCACAAATGTGGGGGGAGGACAATGTGGCCCTCCAGAGCCCCTGGCAGGACTGACTGGCAATTTTTGGCCCAGGGACAAGTATAACCCAAAGGATCATGGCGGATTGACTCAACCCCACTCTCCTTCTTCCCTGCCTCCTCACAACTCCCACCTGCTACTTTCGTCATCCATGTAAATTTAACTTTTCATTGCCAGAGCCGTTTTTGCGTTTTTTGCAAAAATCATGAAAAAATCATTTTATGCCTGAAGATTATACAAAACCCCCAAACATTATAGAAATAGTGATAGTTCCAATTTTTTATGTCACATGTTATTACCACAAAGGTCTAGGAAACGCAAAAGTTCTGTAAAAAAACACACTAAAGTGAATATAATGCCGCGTACACACGGTCAGACTTTTCGTCTACAAAAGTCAGACGGACCAAATCCGGCGGACAATCCGATCGTGTGTGGCTTCCCCGGACTTTCAGTGGACTTTTCCAGCCGCAAATCTGACGGACTTTAGATTTGAAACATGCTTCAAATCTTTACGTCGTAACTCCGCCGGACCCAGAAATCCACTCGTCTGTATACTAGTCCGACGGACAAAAACCCACGCTAGGGCAGCTATTGGCTACTGGCTATCAACTTCCTTATTTTAGTCCGGTGTACGTCATCACGTACGAATCCGTCAGACTTTTGTGTGATCGTATGTAGGCAAGTCCGTTCGTTAGAAAGTCCGCTGCAAGTCCGCCAAAAGTCCGTCGAAAGTCCGTCGAAAGTCTGTCGGACAGGCTGTCGGACTTTTGCAGCCGAACGCGGCATTAGGGCAAACAAACGCAATAAACTACCCACATTTTTGGTAATATATAAAAGACGACGTTGCACTAAATATATCCAACATGTCAAACCTTAATTTCGTGTGAAATGGCGACAAACTTGAGTACCCTATATTTTCTATAGGCGACGCATCAAAAGCCCCCTATAGGTATCAGTTTAGTGTTATGGAGGTGTCTTGTGTTGCTCTCATTCCAGCATGCATGATAATTTGTGACATGTGTATCGTAATTGGCGTTTTAACGCGTAGGCACCCCTAACACATGTGTTTACGTTCGTACCTGTGTATATGTGGGGTGGGGGGCTCAAAAAATTTTTTAAGAGGGTTTATGTGCTTGGATACGACTTTCTTTTCCAAAAAAATATTTTTTTTAACTTAAGTTATTTTTTTTTCATCACATAGGGGACAAAAAGTGATGATTTTAAGGTGACAGGTGACAGGAGGCGGGATGAAGAGAAGGGGCCTGGAGTGCCAATGGGGGACCCCAGAAGAGGAGGATCTGGGCTGCTCTGTGCAAAACCATTACACAGAGCAGGTAAGTATAACATGTGTGTTTTTTTTTTATAACCCCCCCCCCCCAAAAAAAAAAAACATTTACAACCACTTTAATCTACAATGCTATTTGGAATATGCAGCATGGAGTGGGGTTATTAATTTATTGCCACTGGTCACTGATGCATTAGTGACCAGTGCCAGTTAATTAACCCCTTTGTGCTGCAATAGTGGCAGTGGCACCAGTGGCAGTGTTAATTAACCCTTTTATGCTGCAGCATGAAGGGTTTAATTAACACTGCCACCGCTGCCACTTATGCAGCACAAAGGGGTTAATTAACTGCCACTGGTCATCAATGAGTCAGTGACCAATGGCAATACATTAACCCCTCTCCATGCTGCATATTTCAAATAGCATTGTAGATGATTTAACCCCCCATCCAAAAAAAAAAAAATACCACTCCAGTAAGATAATACAAAGCAGTGCAGCAATGTTCAGGCTCTGCTCGCTCACTCACCCACCCACAGTAGTAGATGCAGGGCTGGCCCAAGACATTGTGCTGCCTGGGTCCACGAATAAAATGCTGCTGCCCCCCCCCCAAAAAAAAAAAAATCACAGCCACCAAAAGTGCCACCTATCAGTGCCCATCAATGCCACCTTATCAGTGGAGCCTCATCAGTGCCCATTAGTGCAGCCTCATCAGTGCAGCCTATTAGTGCCCATTACTAGCGAAAGCTTCTATCTCGTTAGTATCGATGCCCAATGCTGCTCCACCGAATATTCCCGGATACTTCGGATGTATGTTGATGCTGTCATTCCGTAAATGGCTCCCTCTTGCATATTTGGTGGGAATGCTCCCTTGATCATGATTCCTGAGATGGATTACATTGGGAGGATGGAGTCCCTTCTGGCATGTGAATTGGATACATATGAACAATGCCATCAAACATGGCTCTTGGAAGTCGTTCAGGGAGTCATCTGAAATGCGAAATCTCCTTGCGGGACAATTGTAGGGCCTGAACCTGGTCTGAGGTTGTGTGAAGTTTCTTCTGGTTGTCCACCTCCGGCTGTTTCAATTTCTCAATATTTTTATTTGGTTTAGTTATTGTTTACTCTCCATTTTCTTTGTTTTTAGCTGTACTTCATTGTTCCAGTTCTCACCCCCCACCCTCCTCTTTTTTGTTCTTGTTTTCTCTCACCACCACTAATACCTTTATAAATTTTTTTTCTCTTTTTCATCTTCTTCTTTTCCCTGTTTTTTATTTATTTTTTGCCCTGTCACCCACACCCTTTCTGGAGTTGATGTTTATTGCTAAAGACTGACGTGCTATGGATAATAACTTTGTCTGTATTATGAGGTTGTTATATGCCAACCTCCCTCTCAAGGCGAACAATTGGTGTGGTTTGGTACTTCTTTTTTATAGATATTTTCCTGTACTGGTTCATCCTCTTTATTAACACTATTCTATATCATATATGTGCTATGTCCTCTGTGGGGTGTTGTTTGTATATCATATATCATGTGCACTTTTATACTTCAGTACCTTCCATTGTCTTGTGAATAGTCTAATGTTTTTATGTTTTTGTTGTTTTTGCAGGTATGTGTATACCACTTTTGTAGAGAGAAAGAGAGAGAGAGAGAGAGAGAGAGAGAAAAAAAGTCCAAGAGGTTGCTGCACTTAAAAACTTCTTTGCTTTATTTAAAGCAAAGAAGTTTTTAAGTGCAGCAACCTCTTGGACTTTTTCATTATATATAAGGTCGGTGGGAAGACCTGTTTGCTGGCACTAAACTGTAAGCAGAGTGCGGTTCTCCTCTACAAGTGAATATATATATATATATACACACTCACACACACAGTTATACACAATCCGCAATTTTATATATGTATATATATATATATATATATATATATATATATATACACACACACACACACACAGTTATACACAATCCGTAATTTGGTATATTTAGAGTTTTAAAAAAGTGTGTAAACTTTTTGAAGAACCCTAGTATATATGCAAGCAGTTTAGTTGGTATCAGCCACTTGCAGTCCCTATTTCAAAGGTCACCTAGAAATTGCTGAGGAAAAGATTACAGCGCACACATCTTAAAATAACATTTAAATCCTGCAAGGCTATTTAAAACACCTGAACATATTTAGCAATGAAGCAAAAAATATGGGGATTTGATCACACTTAAGCCCACTACTGAGTCAAAGTACCCTATTATCAGCGGGTCCTACACTATTCATAGAATGAAAGATCCTGCTTCTCAACCATGTGAGAAATACACTCCTCTATGTGGGGGAACTAAAGGACTCCTCCTATAACACAGGTGGACACTAACAAGAGGTAATGGTGAGGGGATGGGGTGCTCCAGCCCAAGGGATCTGGTCAGGACCCTTACAATAGACAAATCCCCATATTTTTTGCTTATTTGCCAAATATGTACAGGTGTTTTAAATAGCCTTACAGGATTTACCTTGATTTTGCAGACATGAGCATTGCCAGGTAATGTCATGACATGGATTCCCATGCTCAGACCAGCACCTACCCAAGGTAAGAAAAAATTAGGTTGAAGAAAGGTGCCCATTAGAGAATAACCTCCTTATTCATCTGTTTTCACGTAATATCTATGTGGCATTAGCATACCAAGCCAGCTAGTGATCATTGGAAAGAATAGTGAGCAGATTACAAAATCTTGTTCAGTTGCCTTTTTTCCCCTGATGAGCTGGCATTGTACAGTATGCATTTGAAGCATTTTTCCCTCTCTTGTGCTGGGCAGCACAAATACAAGAGGACAGTCACTTTTTTCTGAACATCTAATCAACTTCTAGTATCTTTGTCTAGTTTTCCCAAAGTTAGAAAATTGCATGCAAACTCAAGCACAGTTAGAATCCAAGTACAAGGTCTGAGTTTTATACATAGTTCTAGGGAAGTCAAAAGTAAATCAAATGTCGAAAAATTTGGGGGGTGTGGCTTGGGCATGACCGAGGGAGGCAGCGTAGCTCCACAGCTCCTCACAGAACGCCGCTTTATTAGCGTATACTGGGACTTACATGGCCGTCTTTGGGCACACTGAGCGATGTAGGGCATACTCGCAGCCGCGTAACTCAGCAAGGACTGTCCAGGGCTTCAAAAAACTCCTTCTTTACCGACAGAGGACAGCCGCGTGGTGGAGCTTCCAAGATGACACCCGGCCACAGCAGAGGTAAAGATGCTCCTCCCGCGGCCCACTCCTCTCTGCAGCCGGCAGTCTCCCCTATCCCATTGCAAAGTTGATGTGCGATGCAGCCCCTCCAGAGTCCCCTGGCTCCTCCACCTCTAAAGACCAGTGCTCTGATGTCTCAGAGCTGCAAGGAGACAGGGATTTGAGGCAACATACATGGTCTTCCCCTACTAGGAAGGACCTGGAGTGCTTTGCCTGTAGGGTGGAGAAGGCCCTGACACAGGAAATAGAGCAGCTGAAACCAGATACCACTCAGCTGGGCAACAGACTAGAGACTCTGGAACAAAGATTTGAGTATTCTCTTCCTGTCATTACCCAGCTTAGAGACAAGTGTGTGTCGCAGGATCAACAGATTGAGGCCCTGGTATGCCAGCTGGACGTGGGCTGCCCGAGGTAACTGCTGCCAAGGACATTATCCCTACACTACAAGATATATTCAGGGAGATTCTGGGTTTGCCCCCTACTGCACCAATTGAAATTGATAGAGCACACAGGGCCCTCAAACCACATTCATATGATGCTGCAAATCCTAGAGACATAATTTGTAAACTGCAAAAGTTTACGGTCAAGGAACAAAGCATGCAACATATGCTTAAATGCCCTCGTGTTGATTTTGATAGGGCTCGCCTGTTCTTCTACCAGGATTTGTCCCTCCGCACACTGATGCAACGCAGAGCTCTTCACCCTCTCCTGGAAGCTGTGAGGGCGGTAGGCGCAACTTATTGCTCCGGATTCCCATTTCACCTTCAAGCTACGAAAGACGGAAAGTCCGCAATGTTACGCACTAAGGATGACCTCCCTCACTTCCTCTCTAATCTGGTCTTAGAGCCTGTGGATTTCCCGGATTGACGCAACTCCACGGAATATACCTTCCTTATTGGCAGCACAATCCTGGCTCCAGGCGTGATCTAAATGACGCTCCAGAGGCCGTAAACGTTCACAAGATATCTCACAGGCCGCCACCGATTGAAAGGTCTCTGGAATCTAGACTGAAGAACTGTGTTCCCCTTGAATTCTCTTAAATTTTTCCCAGAGCCCTCACAGCCGTAAGAGACCCTTGCGCACCTTCTCCACCTGGACTTACTAAAAGTGCCTATTTTTGACCAGCTGCAGCCGACAAGAGGTCTGTCTCTTTTGAACCCCTTCTGAGGCTTCCATTCCTTGACCACTGGGCTGGCAGGGCTCCTATATACCAGCACCTACTACCCTTAGCATCATAATGGTTTACTGCTCTTCCTTTATTATACTGCCCCTCCCCGTGCAGCTGCAGCTGAACACTCTGTGAGGAGCTGGCACTCCTCAGACTGGGGATGTCTGATCATGTTCCCCCCATAGGAATACCTCTCTTAGGTACCGCTCCTGTTAAGGGCATCATGCCTCACCTCGGTTGCTTATTCCAGCTTGAGAGGCCTCCAGTGTTTAGGCTTGCAGTTGATTTTAGACCATAGGAGGCCCTTTGTCACTCCATTTAGATCTATCTATTTGTTGACATTGTTATCTTTTTATGTTCTGACCTGTTTTTTTTGGTCTACCTGTCTTTTTTCTACATGTCTTTAGGAATTGGATCCACTGTTGCTCACACCTGGTTCAACTCTTCATGAGATCATGTTTGGATACCCTGCACCTGATTCGCCAGGGCTACGATTAAGGTAGTGTCATACAATGTTTGTGGTCTCTGTTCTCCAAATAAGCGTAATAGGCTGTGGCTCTAACTGAGGCTACTGAGGGTACAGGTGCTATTTCTGCAGGAGACACACTTAACAAATGTCTCGTCTCCCAAAATACCCACCCACCTTTTTCCACAGTGGTACCCTAGCAATTCCCCAAAACCCAAATCTCGCGGCACAGCTATCGCTATCCATAAGAGCTGTCCGTTTCAACCCATAGACATTATACAGACTCCCAAGGGCATTATGTATTATTGAAAGGGACCATCATGGGACAGGTATACACATTCGTGGCGCTATACGTCCCAAACTCACAACAGCTGATGTTTGTAGACTCAGTTTAAGACAGGTTAGCTGACTTTAGGGACGGTCCTGGGCGGAGATTTTATTATCAGTCCAGACCCTACCTTGGATACCTCGGCAAACCGCTCAATGCATTCTTATGCTTTCCTGAGACACTTTCGCAGGTCCCTTCACCGCCACGCATTGGTTGACTGCTGGAGGGCCCTGCATGCCTCGAAAAGGGACTATAGTTACTATTCCAAGGTACACGGGGTATACACACGAATCGACCTACTGCTGACAGACCAAACTACTTGGACCTGCTGGTGGACTCCACTATAGAACAGATCACCATCTCCGACAATGCCCCTTTCATTGCCTCACCAGTCAGCCAGGGCCTGGCATTGGAAGCTTAATGAGAACCTGCTGGATCATCTCAGGGTAGTGACAGGGATAGAGGAGACTTTAACCAACTACTTTACTGAAAATGCTAATGGGGAGGTCACCGACGGGATATTGTGGGAGGGCCACAAGGCAGTAGTGCGAGGCTCCTTCATTGCTTGGGCTCCAAGCTGAAGAAGGAGAGGCAGGCAGATTTTCAGCGGGTCAAAAATTGCATCAATGTTTCGTGACTATTATGTGGCCCTATATGACTTGGCTCGAACGCCTCCCCAACAGATACCGCACAGAAACAAGCACGCATTGATGCCTATCTTTCCTCCTCAGGCCTCCCTAACCTGTCCTCTGAGCAGCAGACAGATTTGGAGCTTCCCCTAACTCCCGCCGAGCTGCTGGTTACGGTGTGTTCTCTCCCTAACAGAAAGAGCCCTGGCCCAGATGGATACATGAAGGCCTACTACTTAAAGTTTTTCACACAACTGCAGACCCCTATGTGTATGTTTTTTAACTCACTGGCTACTACTGAGCACTTCCAGCTGGGGGCCTCGCTAGCTTACATCTCAGTCCTAACGAAAGAAAGGAAGGATCATAGCCTCCCACAGCATTACCGGCCGATTTCTTTATTGAACACGGACCTGAAGTTATTGCTAAGATCCTGGCCAATCATCTTAAACACCTCCTCCCTGGGCAGAGCGTCGCGCTGATGTCACCTCATGTTGCTACTGATCGTTCAGCAGGACGGGTTGGTCTGTGTGCTACCGGCCGACGCACCGGACAAACAAGGCTTGCTATTCCGCTTTCATATGTAAGTGCATTACTTTTTTACCTTTAATAAACTAGAAGATTTTACACTATGGAGCGTCTATCTCTCTTTCTGCTATGTATATCTATCTGTGACTCCACTATGGCATGAGGAGAATTTTGAATATTAGGAGCCCTGCTGAGGAGTTGTGGAGATCGCCACATTATCCCCACTTCATATAGCAGCTGATCCATTTGACGTGCCCTGCAAGAATTCTGTGTACAGAGGCTTCCCGCGAGCCTCTGTAGTGGGGGATCATGGGCTTTTGGTAAGCAGTAACCCCTTACTCACTGGTGGTGGATTTCTCTCACAAGTTTTTTACTTGCAAAGACACTTTTTATGGTTGGACTTTTCACTCACGTGGGACAACGCCTTGGGGTGTTCGTTGGATATTTTTCTGCGGTCAATTAATATTTATTTTTGTTAATCACACTGTCATTGGAGTATTGGTGCGACATTCCCACACGAGAAGGTGGGATGCCCAATATTCAATTATCATCAATGTGTACACCTTTGTTAACTTCAATTACTCACTAGGTTTTTGATCGTTTATGTGATTGGTCAGTGCATGATCATATTTTTCACCTGTATATTTAGCGCGATTCTATGTTTTCCAATTGTTGTAAACTGTATTTATGTTATTCAGGAGAATTGCTGCTATCTTTAACAGATTTATATATTCATTGATCAATTTGTATGGGTTATAGGTTTACTATGTACTGTAGCGCAGTTTGATTTATCTTTTTCCTCCCTGGGATAGTCCACCCTGACCAGACAGGGTTTATAGTAGGGTGGGAGGCAAGAGACAACTCCATCAGAGCTCTCCAGCTCATTCATTGGGCCCGTACACACGATCATTTGCCTCCCTATTTAATTCTTTCAACTGACGCGGAGAAGGCATTTGACCGTATGGACTGGGATTTCCTTAGGACTGTGCTGGCGAGGCTAGGCTTAGGCCCGCATATGTTGCGATGGATTACGGCACTTTACACATCCCCCACGGCACAGGTAAAGGTGAATGGTGGTCTAACCTCAGTGTTCCCTATTCGGAATGGCAGGAGACAGGGGTGCCCACCCTCACCCCTATTATTTGCCTTGGTCCTGGATCCCTTGCTGAAGAAAATAAGATCAAATCTGAAAATCAGAGGGGTCCCTGTAGACCCCACGGAATATAAGCTCTCTGCTTACGCGGACAATGTTCTTTTCCACATTGTGAACCCCACTGTCTCACTGCCTAACCTACTGGAGGAACTATCAGCCTACAGCCAAGTCTCCAGCTTCCGAAATAATTACATCAAAACAGAAATCCTGCCCATTACTGTCCCTCTAGCGATGGCCTCTGCCCTGAAAGGGTCATTCCCCTTTACCCGGGCGTCTTCCTCCATACGATACCTCGGCATACACCAGGCAATTGCGCTACAATGCATTCTCAACTGGAGGTTTCACACAAGCTCTAAACTGTGAGTGCAGATGGAAAAGGTCATTGTGGGTCGAAACTTGGCATACGCTTCCTGGGTTCCAAAGGAGGCCAGGGGCCTTTCGGAATGGGCATCCCCATTGACTGCACACACCCTGAAGGCTTGGGATAGAATGAACAAGGCCTTTGCCCTGGTCCCCCCAACTTTGCCATTGGCCCCGGTGGGGGGCTTCCCCTGGTTCCCCCCGGAGAGCAGCTGTCCTCTCTTGGTACATGGGCGAGGGATGGCATCTACAGTTTAACGCACTTTGTGCAGTGACACACCTTGGTTCCGCTTACTAGCCATTAGGGAGCGTTATGGCAGTTTCCCCTTTGATTTTTGGAGACACCGCCATCTTGCTAACTTTGTCATGTTGTAGCATCATGGGTCGCAGATTAGAAATACCCTTACACATTTTGAAAGCCTTTCGGTTGATCAATAACCTCTGCCACACATGATCCCTGCCCTTTACAAATTATTAGAAGCAGCCAAGCCTAGCCCTAAACCAATTTACATCAGAGAGTAGGAAAGAGACCTCCAGTGTGAGTTTAATAATGAACAATTGAACCACCTATATCACCTAACACATTCAAGCTCAGTGGAGTCAAAGACTCAAGAGAAGAATTACAGGGAAATTGCTACAAAGCAACAACACAGAAGAGTAGGTTAGGGGGAAGTAGGTGGGGCGTGGTCTGCACTTGGCCAGGTGAGGGAGTGAGAGACACAAGCTCCCGGCCCCAGCCTGCTCCGTATGAGGCTGATTAACTGACCGACATGCTAGCAGTGTTTCAGGATTAGTCTGGTGGGATTTCAAAGCTATCTCTTGGTGAGACTACAGTGGTATGAACTCGGGGAGACAGAGGGAGACGAGAACCGCACGCAAAGCAGCCCAGCTGGTACGGCTTCCCAGAGAGGGGGAGTTGCAGTCAGAGATCCACAGCTACTTCCCCGTGGTACAGGGTGCAGGACTTGAACCCGGAAGTGAGAGAGGGAAGGCAAACGTGATGCTGCAGCCTAGGGAGAGTACATCTATGCAGCCAGCCCAAGGACAGATGGCAGTGAGAACTAGCGTGGAAGCGCTACAGACTATCCCACAGAGCCCCAGAACCTTGGCTGCGGTAGCGGAGGCTACACCTATGATCCCCCTACCTGGGGAGAAGGAAGCAGTGGGGTTGAAAATGGAGGACCTAAAGACACTTATACAGGCTCTCCCCACATGTAGGCAGACATAGAAACCCTTATTGGAAAAGTGGAGGATGCACACCGTAAGGAGCTGGAGCTGGTCCAGGGTGAACTACAAATACTAGCGGAGCGCGTGACGGATGGGGAGAGTGCATATCAAAGCCTGGAACAGCGAGTGAGCATACTGGAGAGAGATAGTTACACCCAAAAAGAGACCTCAGTGGCGCTACAGCTACAGTTGGAGGACTTCGAAGATCGGAGTAGACGCAACAATGTGCGCCTGCAAGGAATCCCAGAGGCATCAGACCAGGAAAACCTGCAGGACATGGTAAAATCTATTTTTGAAAATATACTAAAAGACGCTATGCCTTTAAATTTGGAACTTGATAGAGTTCATAGAGCATTAGGCCCGAAGTCCAAGGACATTAATCGCCCCCGTGACGTGGTGTGTCGTTTGCATTATTTCGCACATAGGGAGGCCATATTGCGGAAAGCCTGGGAGACAGGAACAATAGGCTTTAAGGGGGGCCAGGTGAAAATTCTACCAGACCTATCAAGAGCTACATTGCAGCGCAGAGCCCTACTACGCCCATTATTAGAGCGGGTATGAGACTGGGGTGGGACATATCGGTGGAGGTTCCCAATTTCAGTGCTGATAAAAAAGGGCACTCTATCTTTCTGGTTGCGTTCCAGAGCAGACTTATCAGACCTTTTTTCGTTTCTGGGTGTTGATCCATTTGAGGTTCCAAGGTGGTTGCAGTTGGGCCCAAGAGTGCCCAGAAAATAGGGAGAACATAGTATCATAAACAGGAAAGTGAAACTGTGAATATAACGGAGGAGAGATTCGGAGGAGAAGCTGGAAGAATGAAACCACCTGCGTGGGTTTCCTCCGGGTACTCCGGTTTCCTCCCACACTCCAAAGACATGCTGGTAGGGTCATTGGATCATGTCTAAATTGTCCCCTAGTATGTATGAATGTGAATTTAGGGACCTTATATTGTAAGCTCCTTGAGGGTAGGGACTGATGTGAATGTACAATGTATATGTAAAGCGCTGTGTAAATTGACGGCGCTATATAAGTACCTGAAATAAATAAATAAATAAATATAAGTATACACATAAGTAGGGTTGTCCCGATACCACTTTTTTAGGACCGAGTACAGGTACCGATACTTTTTTTCAAGTACTCGCTGATACCGATTACCGATACTTTTTTTTTAATGTCACGTGACAGTTTTTTATTTTTTATTTTTTAACAGTGTTTTCTTTTTTTTTTGGGGGGGGGGGGGGGGGGGTGAACGGTGTATGTGTGTGTGTGTGTGTGTTTTTTTTTTTTACAATTTTTATTTTTTACAATAATATTTTTAAAATTCTTTATATGTTTTTTTTTTTAATCAGCCCTGTTGGGGGGCTTTGGTGAGATATCAGGGGTCTTAACAGACCTCTGATATCTCTCCCTTGAGACAGAGAAAGAGACCGAGGATAGAGATTCCCCAGTCCCTTTCTCTGCAGCCTCAGCTGCACTGAGAATGAATGGAGAGAAGACAGCGGCTCCTCTCCATTCATAAACTGAGACATCGTAATCACAGGAGATTACAATGTTTCAGTAATGTTAGTATCGATACAAGTCCGCCAAAAGTCCGTTGAAAGTCTGTCGGACGGGCTGTCAGACTTTTGTAGCTGAAAAGTCCGACCGTGTGTACGCGGCATTACTCTCTAAATGGCATCAGGGCCTTTTCTCTTGGTTCGGTAGATGTAACATAATAAAAATGTCAGTATATATAATTTTCCTATCTTTTTCAAACTCTACCCATTCATATACCCCCAGAATTCTTTAAACAGACTAATAAGATGGTAACTGAATTCATTTGGGCCCAAAAAAGGCCCAGAATTCAACGCCGTTTAATGACAATGCCTAAACAATATGGGGGGTAGCGGTACCCGATATGCAGAAATATTATCAGGCGGCTCATATGGCGCGACTAGTAGACTGGTGTAGGCATGCAAGCTTTAAAATATGGCCAAAAATCGAGCAATCACAGTGTGAGGTCCCATTGCGTCATGCGGTTTGGTGCTTTGGAGACCTGAGTTCAGCTCCCAAAAAGCACCCAACCTTGGGCCCTACCCTGCGTATTTGCTCCCGAATATGCTCCACCACTTTATTATCATCTGTCAACTCCCCCTGTACCCTATTGTAGGGAATCCTCGTTTCCCTCCAGGACTACAGGAGGGACCCTTTAGGAAACTTTCAGACTCACAGTGTTTTCAGGCCTCGCATTTTGTACAAATAGCGACTGGGACATGGCCCTCATTACCTGAACTAACCTCATTAAACGACCGTTTCTGTCTTGATTTCTGGAGTGCAGCCTAGTTGCGACATTTCCTTAACACTCTCCCACCTCCAGACAGATTTCAACGAACATTGACACCCTTAGAACAACTATGTGAGGGGACAGGGCCTTGCTCTCATTTAATCTCGCAAATGTATGCACTACTGGTTGCCCCCCAAGAGGATTATGTCCCTCCATATATAAGGAAGTGGGAAATGACATTAGACAGGACGTTCACCCAGGCACAACATAGGCAGATAGTAAATCTTGCGTTGAAATCTTCAATATCCACAAGAATCCAAGAAACTAATTTTAAAATAATGACAAGATGGTACCGTACACCCTCATTACTTAATAAATTATTTCCGGAGATCTTGGACAAATGTTGGAGGTGTCAGGAGGAAAGAGGGACTCTACTCCACGTTCTTTGGTCCTGCCCAAAACTGGAGTACTTCTGGAGGGAGATAAGGCAGATAGCACAGAAATTTACTGAGTATAACCTCCCAGAAGATCCAGCCCTATTTTTGTTACATATCTCAAACATATCGGGGGAAACATATAGTAAATTAATTTTGCACCATCTTATTAACGCGGCTAGATCATGTATTGTACGGCAGTGGAGAGATACGTACCCTCCCACAATTCTTACATGGGTCACACGAATTGAAGAGGTTAATAGGATGGAGGATTTGCTATTATCGGCTCAAAATCAGAAGGAGACATATTTAGAAACTTGGGGCCAATGGAATACATTTAAAGAGTTCCCTCTTTGCTCCTGAGAGTATGTGAAAAAAAGAGTGTGGACTTAGGGGTGACCTCACTTTCGTGGATGATATCTCCCCTATCAGTGTTTTTTTTTGTTTTTTTTTTTGTTTGTTTTTTTCTCTTCCCTCTTTCTATCTTTTTTCTCCTTTTTTTTTTTTTTTTTTTTTTAGGAATTCTTTCCCTCATGGGGCTTCTTACTTTCTTCTTTTGCCTCTTCAGATATGTAGAGGTTTTTCTTATTAGTAAAGTATGTTATCAGCGCATACAAGAGAAGCAGGTCTAACGGAAAAGAGAATGGGGACTATCTCAAATAACTAGTTATTGTTTTTTCTGTAGATGTATTTAGGATAGGAGTAATGCTGTTAATTGGATTTTGAATGGATTCGTTGGAACTCATACGATTGATGGATTAATGAAATTGTTTATTTCTCTATATGTATGACAACTAAAAGAAAAAAAAAAAAGAGAATAATTACAAACTACTTTCACAGTGGTATTGGGTACCGGTGACCCTGACTAAGATCTATCCATTGACTTCGGATTTGTGCTGGAGGGGTTGCGGACAGAGAGGAATGCTTCTCCGCATATGGTGGGATTGTCCAATACTGAAACCCTTTTGGGCTTTGGTCAGCAAGAATATTTCTGATGGAATTGGGGTGGATATCCCTGACTTACCGCGGCACTTCCTCCTTCACATCCCCCCCATGCCTCTATCACGCTATAAACGTAGGGCTCTCCCACCACCTGCTCAATGCGGCTAGACGCCTAATCCCAATTTATTGGAAAAGTTCATGCATACCGAGCGAGGTGGAATGGATTGGGAGGGTGGGGGAGACTTTGGGAGCGGAGGGGTGGCTGGCCACCTGCAGGGGTACCCAGAAAAGATTTGTCTCCACTTGGGCACCTTGGAAGGACTACAATTCCGGGATGTTCCCAGTCTCACCCAGCTTGCACATGGCCTTGCTAGCATTGGCTGACCCCAAATTTAAGCAATTAGCTCAGATGAGCCGGGACCGTTCGGGTGATGGCCCTTTGGTGGCAGAACCTAGCCGGACGTCTGTCCACATTGAGTGCACAATAAGTTGGATCCTATTTGATTCCAGTCATCGGCATCACAAGTTTAACAATATGTTGTGGGTTCAATCCCAACTGGGATACTGTTTGATACTAACGGGGCCCACCTGCCACTTCCCCTTCGAGGGAAGGGGGATGTTCACAGGGATCGATTATCCAGGACTAAGGAGGACCCTTATTGGTTTATTAGTCTTATGTCGCGTACACACGATCGGATTTTCCAACGGGAAATGTTGGATATGAGCTTGTTGGCGGTAGGTCCGACCGTGTGTATGCTCCATCAGACATTTGCTGTTGGACTTTCCACCAACAAATGTTGGCTAGCAGGTTCTCAAATTTTCCGCCAACAAATATTTGTTGTCGGATTTTCCGATCGTGTGTACACAAGTCTGTCGCAACAAAAGTCCACGCATGCTTGGAATCAAGTACGAGCCGGAAGCGCTCGGTCTTGTAAAACTAGTGTTCGTTATGAAGATAGCACATCGGCTCGCCGTACGTCTTGTACGTCACTACGTTCGTAATTGTTGGCCAACATTTGTGTGACCGTGTGTATGCAAAACAGGTTGAAGCTAACACCCTTCGAACAAAAATTAACGGTTTTGCTGTCTGAAAGTCTGATCGTGTGTACGGGGCATAAAATTGGATCTTTACTGCTCACTGGTTAACGGCACAGTCTTTTGTAAAATGGGTAAGAAGATGACTAATTTAGTTATTTCTCAATGTTTTATTACTTCTTCTTTGTTTATTTCTGCCGCCCCCCCCCTTTTTTTTGTTCTGTATAACACCTTAAATATAGATTATATAAAAAAAATGTCGAAAAAGTTATACTGAAAATGAAGTGTGTTTGAAAGATCAGATGAGGCAATTGAGCCACAGGTGCCACTGAGAACACTACAGACAGAATATATGAATGCAAAGTACAAATCCAGGAGTGCTCAACAAATTCCACTGCATGAAATATTGACCTTTTGTGTGTGCATAAGTATAGAGGAGTACAGAGTGAAACAGAACCATGGAAAGAACATCAGTAGGATTGACAAGAAGATGGTCATGTTACTTTGATGCATTAACATACGTATTGAATAAGAAAGATTTATTTAGTGTTTCACTGCAGGAGAATCAATATCCTAAATCGCAAAAACAGTGAGTAAATTCAATCTATGTTTTATGTCGGTATTACTGAATATGGCTAAAACAAAGTTAGAGTAAAAAGTAACTCTTTTTTTTTAAATTAATAGTAATAAATGTGCAAATTGTCATCTCATTTTATATCCACCAGTTCTTCACTCAGCTTTCACCTTCTAAAAATTGAGGTAACTGAACCAAAGCACTTACAACTAATGCCCCGTACACATGGTCGGATTTTCCGATGGAAAATGTCTGATCGGAGCGTGTTGTCGGAAATTCCGACCATGTGTGGGCTCCATCTGACATTTTCCATCGGATTTTCCGACACACAAAGTTGGAGAGCAGGAGATAAAATTTTCCGACAACAAAATCCGTTGTCGGAAATTCCGATCGTGTGTACACAAATCCGACGGACAAAGTGCCACGCATGCTCAGAATAAATAAAGAGATGAAAGCTATTGGCCACTGCCCCGTTTATAGTCCCAACGTACGTGTTTTACGTCACCGCGTTCAGAATGATCGGATTTTACGACAACTTTGTGTGACCGTGTGTATGTAAGACAAGTTTGAGCCAACATCCGTCGGAAAAAATCCTAGGATTTTGTTGTCGGAATGTCCGAACAAAGTCCGACCGTGTGTACGCCCTATTACAGTGTAAAGCTGGCCGAAGACAGATCAATATTTTGATCAGTGTGTTGTTGTCCCTGTTCAAAAGAAGTCGATCATTAGAACGGCCTTTGTTGAACAGATACATTGGAAAACATTTGTCAATCAGACAAGAGACTGCAACTGATTGGTTGGGTTCTGCTGTCAGAATACAATGTTCCAGTGCAGTTACATTTAAAGCATGCTTTGAATGATAACTGTCACAAGTGCTTGTGCTCTCATTCAAACTGTCAAGCTAATGGCTAGTGTAAATGATAATGATGTGTGATCACATGTGCAGCACCATGGCAACTGCGGATCAAACAGAGGCTAAAATGGCAGCATCCTTGGCTGTAAAAGTGATGAGGGTTTAGTACCGCTTTAGGGTGGCTGACCACCCACATAAAAGATAGTATGCAGTTGCTCAGGGTTGTACACATGCCACTGTAAAAAAAAAACAAAAAACAAAAAAAAAGCTATATCCCTTCACATAAATAGGGCCATGTCATAAGAAGGTGGCACATGCTTGACTCGTGGTTGTGGCGCGATATTTACAAAAAAATGTGCATTCAGGAGGCAGCAGTATTGCCTCTTGAATGCCTGGCAGCCACTGCTCTATTGTCTTCTGTAAAGTGACTCAAGGGCAAGGAAGGGCTTACACCCATGTGAACGAGTCCCAACTTATACATTTTTTTTTTTTACAAGTAAGAATTGGGATGGTAAATCCTCTTTTGGGTTTTTACTGCTTTTTAAGCCCCTATCTAATGCTGGCCAAACACTATACGAAAGATCAGCCGAACCCATTTTTGAAAAACGAACATTCGGCCGTGAGAGAAAACGATAGTGCCATTATGTAATGACCGATAAATTGTTCAGTGGACATAAATGAATCAATTTTTTGTTAGTTTTTTAACATATACCTAGTGCAAACAGTTTGGACGGGAAACACATTAACCTTTCAATTTGTTGTTAGTTTCCAAACTTGTACTTCGTTTTTTCGGCTCAAAAATGTCCCAACGATTACCAATTTTGTGCCCATTAACTGGCCGAAAAATGAAAGAAACGACCAAATGACCGAAATTCGGACGATTTTTCATATAGTGTATGGCCAACATAAGACATTAAGGAGCAGAAATCCTACCTTTGACAAGAGTGATGGTGACAGGTGTGCCAACTGAGTGGGACATTTCACTTCTGCTTACCTTTCACTAACAAGTGTCAGCAGTGAACTTTTCCTTTATCCTCTATCCCAGTGTCAATTTATAATCTCATCTAGAGAAATACAACCTGAAAAAGGTTTTAACCCTTCCTTGCTTCATCAAAGGCTAATGCAATAACTCATTCACATGTCCTAAAATTACCTCCATGATATAGCAAACTACAGGGTTTCTTTTATGCCCTCCTCAGAAACACTAACTCACTTTTTCTTTATTCCTGCATCCCCCCAATTCAGTCTCCAAGAGTAAAGAAATTACCCGGTGCTTCAGTGTGCTGAAAGGCATGTGACTCATTCTAGCCCTGGTGCTAGTTGATTGGCTCAGTGTTGTCACAGGTGAGCCAAGGTTTATTCTCCTCACTCTTAGAAAGATAAGTATGTGCTATTGGGTGATTTAATAGGACCATTGGTGGAAAATTCCTAAATATTACAGTCATCATTAGTGGGTCTTACACTCTACATTGGTTTCTCAACCTTAAGATGGTAGAGAGGGTGTGTGCGAATGCGTGCACATAGTTTGAGTGTGTGACACCAAACAGCATTCGTACTTTAATATGCATTACTAAATTGTATAGGACAGCTCCATATGTAGAGTATTATGCTCTTCTCATAGATGCCATTGTATATTGATTTGTAAACATAACTAGAAAAATATCAGCTACTACTAACTAGCGATCGCTACAACCTGTAACAATCTGACTGTACAATCTTTGTACAAACAACTTTAAATTTACCAAAACTAAGCAATATGTTCCCTCCCCCTATCCTGCATACCCTGTATAAAAAGAACTGTGTACTTATTTTAATCCCTGTCCAGTCAGGCCACTTTGATTCAGTAGCTCTGGCTCCCCTGTGTAAGGAAGGGCTCAACAATGGCTGTGAACTCCCAGACATCACCCACAGGCTCCCATGGCCCAGCCATTGTTGGAGATCCCTTCTCTGCCCTGCAGTAGCTGCTCTCTAAAACAAGGACGGTGGAGCTGCTGGATCATGTGACCTCCCATATTCCTCCCACTGCCACCAACAATGGGGCACTATTCCTCCCACTGCCACCAACGATGGGGCACTATTTCTCCCACTGCCACCAACCATGGGGCCCTATTCCTTCCTTTGCCTCCAACGATGGGGCACTATTCCTCCCACTGACACCAATGATGGGGCACTATTCCTCCAATTTACACTAATGAAGGGGCACTATGCCTCTTACTGACACTAACGATGTGGTACTATACCACCTCATACTGCCTACAGGTGTTATGTAAATTTTTTTACTCCCACTGACCATCTAGCCTGAGACCTTGTTTACTCCCACTGGTGCCAGGGTATTTTCTATTCCCACTGGCCACAGTTTAGCCCCCTAAGGTTTGAAGGACAGTAAACTAACCCTCTGCTTAGAAAGTTTGCAGACCCATGGTATACTGTACACTTTCATTTTATGACATCACCATTGTAATAGCAATGCAAACACTAAGAATTTTTGACAATCCAATATGAGTTTACTAGAAAATTCTTCTTTCATCTTGTGAGTGCTGCCCAGGGGCATAGATAAGAAGGGGTAAGGAAGTCCAATCCCCCCCCCCCCAAAATGTCTTGCCTAAGTCCTATGTCCTATCCATAGTCTGTTACGGACAGGAGACAGG
Source organism: Lithobates clamitans (assembly GCA_037952925.1). NCBI lineage: Eukaryota > Metazoa > Chordata > Amphibia > Anura > Ranidae > Lithobates > Lithobates clamitans. The sequence goes on along the minus strand of JBBGZY010000135.1, from coordinate 18,306,528 downwards.
AGTGACAGGAGTGACAATGCCAACATTCCCTATTCTGGTTTAATCACACTGTGCATGCGCAGGCTCCGAGCCAGCCAATTCTAGATCAGCTGAGCTCCGGCATGTAGTGACTTGTGATGTTAGAGCTGGCCCAGAGTCTGTACAGTATGGGTGGCTTATTCAAAGTCTGCCTGCCAAGTGCCAGTCAGGAAGCCAGCCAGGACCAATGCGCTTATTTCTCATGTGTAGCCTGGCATCATAGAGGAAGCTGTAGTCAGGCTCCCAGGGGTGCAAAGCGTACAGATTTTTCTGCTGCTTCAATGCTTCTTCTGGGACTGCTGAGAAATGAGGGTAAGACCGTGCTGCACAAGTAAATTTTTATTTTTTTTTAGCCAGGCACAACACTGTTTGTGGGAGCTTTTACATTATAGTGGAACTCCACTCTCTCAATCAACATTGACTATTTTTAATCCTTATGTTGCTAGCATTAGTAAAGTTATAGGAGAATATATTTTCCTGTCGCATCATAGCAGCATACACGTTGGGTTGTGACTCCGCCCCCACAACCTGATAGGACCACATAGCTTTAAATTAGTGAGTAGACACCCGTCCCAGTATTCTCTTATTTTTCCTCACCTGTCAGGACCACACGAATCAGCACCCCCTTACCGCTTCGCCCCAGCCAGGTTCTAGCCTCTCCTGGGTGGAAGTCCTTCTTGTACAGCCTCTAAACGAGCTAAATGGAAGGAGCCCCACTCTGGTGGTCTCAGGGGCACTCTCTCTTCTCACTTTGCTGTCTGACCACGATATAGCCTTAAACAGGCTTCATGTGCAGCAGCCCACAAAAGCCTTAAACAGGCTTGCTGGAGGAATGGCCAGGAAATTTTCGGTGTGGCCTCATGAAATAAGCCTTAAACAGGCTTAGTTGTGTGCAGCGGTCTCCTCCCCTCCCCCCTCCCTCTCTCCCTCTCCTACCAGTGATTCCTGCCCATCTGCTGGGCTCTGTTGTCTGCCATCTGTGTGCGCCGAGCGTCCTCGGCATCCTCGCGCATGTGCAGTGCGTCGTTTGGGGTGCTCCTATGCCTTTTTCCAGCTTCCAAGATGGCGCTGAGTGTATCGCGGCGCTACTGCGCTCGCGCGAGCGTTCGACGCTGATGGCGGCGATTTTAAAAGCCCAGCATCAGCTGTATTTGCTGCTGCTGGATGACTGTGACGTGACAGTTCGTTTTTCCTGCAAAAAACGCTCTACAAAGGTATGTGGCCACCCTTTTTCAGCTATTAAGCTAGGAACTTGCTCCCTCTGCTTAGCTCTTCTTGTTTTACCTGCAGGTTTCCAGTCCACTCCCTCGCCATGGAGACCGCTGCCCCAGTAGACCACCACCAGCCTAATGGGTAAGGGGGAGGAAGACAAGGGTAAGTAGTGAAGATTGAAAAAGAGAGCACTACTAATGCTGCCTAAATTGGTCAGCCCTACCAGGTCCTCAAGAACGTCTGCTTCAAGACAAAGAGAGTCCTCACGCAGGAGAAGTCGCTTCAGACACAGACGAAGCCGTTCCTACCATAGGGGAAGCCGCTCGAGAGGAAGCCGCAGAAGAAGCCGCTCCAGGTCGCATTCCAGACATGGTCGATCCCGCCATAGAAGGTCGTCCTCACGCAGACATCGTTCCCCTGCACGCCATTCCCGTCCTGCCGGGAACGCATGCTGGATTTGCGGCGCGGCGGCTCTTCCGGATAAATTGGCCTGCCAAAAATGCCTGGAGGAGGCCACAAGAGAGAGAGCCTTGGAGGTCGGAGATTCCGCTGGGGCCGTAGCCCCCCAAGCCTCGATACTAGATGTGGATTTCTCCACCATTACCTCTCCAGCCCGGGCCAGCACATCAAGGGAGCAAGACTCCCTGTCTGATAATGAGGGTCTGGAGGTATTGGCCGGATTCGATTTCTGTCTGATAGAGCCGTTTGTTAAATCGGTTAAGGAGGCAATAGGATGGGAGGAACCCCAGGAAGCTCAACCGAAGCAAAGGAAGTATTTTCCTCAGCTTAGAAAGGATCCAGAAGCTTTCCCTTTCATAGACGAACTAGAGGACCTAATCAAAGAAGAGTGGCAAAGGCCAGAAAAAAAGTCTAGTCTGAATAACAGACTTCTGAAGCTGTACCCACTCAAGGAGCCTAAAGTGAACCCTCTGGTGTCTCCTCCGGTAGTAGACGCTGTAACATTTAGAGATGTCCTCGACAGGAAGATCGACACGGATCTCAAGCGGGCTTACCTGTCAGCTGGAGTAATAATAATAGAGGTCCCGCCAGCACAACGAGGCAGGGGATTCTATGCTATCCATAGATCTCCAGGATGCCTACCTGCACATTCCAATCCACGTGGCATTCCAGAAATTCCTGCGATTCTCGGTGGGTCAGGGGCACTTCCAGTTTCAAAGCCTTCCCTTTGGGATCTCAACAGCCCCCAGAACATTCACGAAGGTTTTACTACCAGCAATAGCCTTTTTGAGGGAGAAAGGTCTAAGGGTCCACCATTACCTGGACGACATCCTCCTCCTCTCAAGCAGCCAGGAATCACTCGTGCAGCATCGCGAGATCCTAGTTTCCACCCTGATGAGTCTGGGATGGATAATCAACTGGCAAAAGAGCAACATCCAACCTACCCAAAGGATGGTCTTCCTGGGGGCCGAACTAGACACCCGAGCAAACACAGTGGAACTGCCAGGGGAGAAGTTGTCCCTACTAGTTCAGAAGGTGAAGGATGCTATTCCAGCACCATGCCTACCAGCCAGAGCATACCTCAGCCTCCTGGGCTCCCTATCAGCAACCATTCCAATGGTCAGATGGGCGCAATGGAATACCAGACCCCTGCAAGCCTCCTTCTTGCGCCAGTGGGATGGATGGTCCATGTCCCAATCGATTCGCATCTCAGAGGAAGCCAGGCTATCTCTACGGTGGTGGACTCACCCCGACAACCTTAGCAGATGCAAGCAGATAGTCATCCCCCACCAGGAGGTGGTAACTTCGGACACCAGTCTGGAGGGATGGGGGGCACACTACCTACATTATGCAGCTCAGGGCCGCTGGCACTTCAAAACCAAGGATGTAGTATCAAACGTTCTAGAGATAAGGGCAGCCTTCCAAGCCCTCTTGGCATTCAGCTCACTTCTGAGAGGGAAACAGGTCCTCATTCAAATGGACAACCGAGTGGCTGTAGCCTACATCAACAGGCAGGGGGGTACCAAGAGCATCTCCATGATGCGGGAGGTTGGTCCGGTGATGCGATGGGCTCAACTGAACCTGCGGGATCTGAGGGCGGCCTATATTCCGGGTGTTTAGAACCTCCTGGCAGATTCTCTCAGCAGAACATTCGTTTCCAACGAGTGGTGTCTAAGCCCACAGGCATTTGCCCTCATATGCCAGACATGGGGTCATCTAGACATAGACCTCGCAGCAACGCCAGAGAACAAGAAATGTCAGAGGTTTCTGTCAAGGAACCCCTTCCCCTCAGTGGAGGGAACTAATTGTCTCCAGCACTCCTGGACCTTTCGCCTAGGCTACATTTTTCCACCGACTCCGCTGATAGCCAAGTTCTTTCTGAGGCTCAAACATTCAACGGCTCTAGTACTGGCTGTGATTCCCTTTTGGCCACGGAGGCCTTGGTTCACCACCCTCCTGCAACTGAGCACAGCGGATCCACTTCCACTCCCGGTGACAACGGATCTACTAACCCAGGGCCAGCTACTACATCCGAATCCAGAGAGATTGCACCTAACGTCCTGGAGACTGAAAGGTCTAGGTTCCTAGACCAAGGCTGTTCTCAGAAGGTAGTTGATACCCTGCTTCAAGCCAGGAAACTCTTCACAAATAACACCTACGGGAGAATCTGGGGAAAGTTCTCTTCCTTTGCTCAGGAACAAGGTTGGGACCCTTCTTCCCCATCAGCAGTACAAGTGCTTGAGTTCCTCCAGTCAGGTCTGGACAAAGGCCTTAGGTCCAGCACCCTAAAAGTCCAAGTCTCTGCCATCTCTGCTTTGACAGGGGTTAAGTGGGCACTTAACCCCCTGGTGGTTCAATTTCAAAGACCCTGCCTGAAGCTAAGGCCTCCCAGAAAGCCTTCATTCCCAACATGCGATCTATCGACTGTCCTAGAGATCTTATCCGGAGAGCCACTCTTCCCACTTGAGGACATCTCCCTCTGGGACCTGACTCTAAAGGTATCATTCCTATTTGCCATCACATCGGCGAAGAGGGTCTCAGAAATGCAAGCTTTGCTGATCAAGGAACCGTATCTGATGATTTACCCAGACAGGCTAACCCTGAAGCCTTCAAACAGATTTATCCCAAAAGCCTCCTCTTCGTTCCACTTTAACCAGGAAGTTGACCTCCCGGCTTTAGTCACGGATCAGGGCGTTCCTCATCCCCTGGATGTCAAGGGCAACATTCTGCAATACCTCTCTGTAACCAGGCCATTCAGGAAATGCGAGAACCTTCTAGTCATCCCACATGGGTTCAGGAAGGGCCAGGCAGCTTCTGCCCGTACCATCGCCTCATGGCTCATGAAAGCTTTCAAGAAGGCCTACTCCTTAAGTACCTTGCAGATTCCGGAAGACTTAAGAGCACATTCCACCAGGGCAATGGCTACTTCATGGGCAGCTTACTGTAAAGTCTCAGCGGAAACCATTTGTAGAGCGGCCACTTGGTCTTCTAGAAACACCTTCATTTCCCATTATAAAATAGACGCTGCACGCTTAGCAGCAGTTGAATTCGGGAGGGCCGTTATACAGGCCAACTCTTCTGTTTCTTGTCAATAAATTTATTTTGCATTCCCACCCAGTTTGGCGAGTTACTCCCCAAAGTGTATGCTGCCATGATGCAACAGGAAAACGGAAAATTGTATACTCACCTCTCCGTAATTTTCCTTTCCTGTCGCATCTTCATGGCAGCATACAATCACCCACCCTTCTGAGGTGACATGTGTGTATATATACAGAGAATACTGGGACGGGTGTCTACTCACTAATTTATAGCTATGTGGTCCTATCAGGTTGTGGGGGCAGAGTCACAACCCAACGTGTATGCTGCCATGAAGATGCGACAGGAAAGGAAAATTACGGAGAGGTGAGTATACAATTTTCCGTTTTCTTGTTTTAAACTTTTTTTTTACATTTCTTTAGTTACTTCGTGGTTTCCAGGCCTAGGCAAATTATGTCATATATCCAAGGAGTCTTCAGGAAGGGAGGAGGGGTTTGCTCAGCTAAGCACACCATCCTGCATGCCTGAGCTAAGAACAGATGGATTTTGGGAAGTAAATGCTACGTAAATCTTCTGCCTTTACTCAAGATGGCCATGTCCAGAAATGCCAGGGAGTGTTTTTCAAAGTTCTTTCTCAGAAAAATAAAGCATGGAGACATGGATGGATAGGTGAGTATGCTTTGAATATTAACCACTTGCCTAAAGGGCACTTACACCCCCTTCCCGCCCAAGCTATTTTTCAGCTTTCAGCACTGTTGCAATTTGAATGACAATTGCGCGGTCGTGCTACACTGTACCCAAACAAATTTTTTATAATTTTCTTCACACAAATAGAGCTTTCTTTTGGTGGTATTTAATCACAGCTGGGTTTTTTATTTTTTACAAAAAAAAAATACTTTTTGAAAATTTTGAAAAAAAAATGTCTTTTACTTTTTTCTGTCAGTAAATTTTGTAACTAAGTAATTTTTCGCCTTCCCTGATGTGCGCTGCTGAGGCGGTACTGATGGGCACTGAGAGGCTGAACTGGTGGGCATTGGAGGGGGTGGCACTGATGGGCACTGATGAAGCAGCACTTATGGGCACTGATTAGGTGGCACTGATGAGGAGGCACTAATATGCCGTACGTATGGGCACTGATAGATGGCACTGATGGGCACTGATGGGCACTAATAGGCGGTACTGGGGGGCACTGATAGGCAGCACTGGTGGGCACTGATAAGCGGTACTGGTGGGCACTGATGGGCATTAATAGGTGGCACTGATGGGTGACGCTGATGGGCATTGATCGACAGCAGTGATGGGCATTGATGGGCAGCACTGATAGGTAGCACTGATTGCCAGCACTGACTGGCATCCCTAATGGGCACTGATTGGTGACACTTGTGGGCAGTGGTGGGCACTGATTGCTGGCATTGGTGGGCAATGGTGGGCACTAATTGGTGACTCTATATTGCTATATTGTAATCAGGGCACCATGTCCCCCTGCGTGGAGATGCCGCTGATCGGCACACTCTGTCAGTGTGAGGCGAGGAGAGCCGATTACAGGCATCTCCGTGTTTACATGTGACCGGCTGTGATTGGACACAGCCGATCACATGGTTAAAGAGCCGTGGATGCGGCTCTTTACAGAGATTGGGGTCACGCTGTGTCCTAGCAACATGGCACATGCGCGCGAGAGCGGCCGTTCTGGAAAGCCGTCGGTGGGCGGGCAGCAAGCAGTTAAAAATAAATTAAAAAGCGTTTTTGGTTTGTGGAGCTCAGAAGAGTGGGAACACTGAAAGTAAAGTATTTGCACATCAACTTATAAGTCTTATGTGAAAGATGTGTAAATACTTTGAGGGCCCACTTTGACTTGTGCATTGTGATTTTGCACAGTAACACACTTAGCATGTCTTAGTTCGTTGCAGTGCAATTCATTTTAAGTGGCACCTCAATGCTCTAAGGCACAGTTTAACCACCGGAAGATGTAGCCCCTTCATGACCAAGCCATTTTTTGCTATTCGGCACTGCATCACTTTAACTGGCAATTGCGCGGTAATGCAACACTGTACATAAATTAAATTTATGTAAATTCTTTCCCACAAATAGAGCTTTCTTTTGGTGGTATTTGATCACCACTGGGTTTTTTACTTTTTGCATTATAAACGAAAAAATATCCCAACAATTTTGAAAAAAAAAAAAAACAATATTTTTTACTTTCTGCTAAAAAACATATCCAATAAAAAAATGTAAAAATTCTTCATAAACTTAGGCCAATATGTAATCTGCTACATATTTTTGGTTAAAAACAAAACAATAAGCATATACTGCCTTCCACGTGAATTGACCCTGGCCTGTTAAATGACAATGCTTTTTGCCTTCCTCCTGAACTGATCATTTGCCCTGTCACTGTACAGCACAGGGGTCTAACATATGTGAGGGGCTCCGGAAAAGATTTTCCGAGTGGAGAAAATGTTTTTTTTTAGGGTCTGGAGACTCGGAGGCTTTGTAGAGATTTGGGTGGAAAGAAGCCTCTACCCCTGTCCTCAGGTCTTATCTGACCAAGGCCTAAATGTTATAGTGCCGCCTGCTGCCACCTGAACTGGCCATGCCTCTGCCTGCCACCTGAACTGGCCATGCCTTTGCCTGCTACCTGAACTGGCCATGCCTTTGCCTGCCACCTGAACTGGCAATGCCTTTGCCTGCCAGCCACCTGAACTTTCCATGCCTCTGCATGCCACCTGAACTGGCCATGCCTCTGCCTGTTACCTGAACTGCCTGCTAAACCATGGACCATGTTCATACTTTGCCATATCTCTGTCTGCTGCCTGGACAATTCCTTTGGCTGTCTGGACCAATGCTTTGACTGCTCTGGGACGGTATTCCTGCCTGCTAAAACCACAGGTAACCCTTTTTTTTTTTACCCTTTGCTTAGCAGAATGTATTTTGGGGTGGAAGCCTGAAGGTGCTACTTGCATGTTGGGCGTATGTATGTGGCCGGGCTGTGGAAAAGTCTCACACATGGGGTATCGCCATACTCAGGACGAGTAGCAGAATGTATTTTGGGGTGTAATTGCAAGTATGCCTGCACCGTGTGTGATAAATAAAAAAAAAAAAAAATATATATATATATATATATATATATATATATATATATATATATATATATATATATATATATATACAGTGGGGATGGAAAGTATTCAGACCCCCTTAAATTTTTCACTCTTTGTTATATTGCAGCCATTTGCTAAAATCATTTAAGTTCATTTTTTCCTCATTAATGCAATGCACACACAGCACCCCCTATTGACAGAAAAGCACAGAATTGTTGACATTTTTGCAGGTTTATTAAAAAAGAAAAACTGAAATAACACATGGTCCTAAGTATTCAGACCATTTGCTCAGTATTTAGTAGAAGCACCCTTTTGATCTAATACAGCCATGAGTTTTCACACCTGGATTTGGGGATCCTCTGCCATTCCTCCTTGCAGATCCTCTCTAGTTCTGTCAGGTTGGATGGTAAACGTTGGTGAACAGCCATTTTTGGTCTCTCCAGAGTTGCTCAATTGGGTTTAAGTCAGGGCTCTGGCTGGGCCATTCAAGAACAGTCACGGAGTTGTTGTGAAGCCACTCCATCGTTATTTTAGCTGTGTGCTTAGGGTCATTGTCTTGTTGGAAGGTAAACCTTCGGCCCAGTCTGAGGTCCTGAGCACTCTGGAGAAGGTTTTCGTCCAGGATATCCCTGTACTTGGCCGCCATCATCTTTCTCTCAATTGCAACCAGTTGTCCTGTCCCCGCAGCTGAAAAACACCCCCACAACATAATGCTGCCACCACCATGCTTCACTATTGGGACCGTATTGGACAGGTGATGAGCAGTGCCTGGTTTTCTCCACACATACCGCTTACAATTAAGGCCAAAAAGTTCTATCTTGGTCTCATCAGACCAGAGAATCTTATTTCTCACCATCTTGGAGTCCTTCAGGTGTTTTTTAGCAAACTCCATGCGGGCTTTCATGTGTCTTGCACTGAGGAGAGGCTTCCGTCGGGCCACTCTGCCATAAAGCCCCGACTGGTGGAGGGCTGCAGTGATGGTTGACTTTCTACAACTTTCTCCCATCTCCCCACTGCATCTCTGGAGCTCAGCCACAGTGATCTTTGGGTTCTTCTTTACCTCTCTCACCAAGGCTCTTCTCCCCGATAGCTCAGTTTGGTCGGATGGCCAGCTCTAGGAAGGGTTCTGGTTGTCCCAAACGTCTTCCATTTAAGGATTATGGAGGCCACTGTGCTCTTAGAAACCTTAAGTGCAGCAGAATTTTTTTTGTAACCTTGGCCAGATCTGTGCCTTGCCACAATTCTGTCTCTGAGCTCTTCAGGCAGTTCCTTTGACCTCATGATTCTAATTTGCTCTGACATGCACTGTGAGCTGTAATGTCTTTTATTGACAGGTGTGTGGCCTTCCAATCAGTATAATCAAACACAGCTGGACTCAAATGAAGGTGTAGAACCATCTAAAGAATGATCAGAAGAAATGGACAGCACCTGAGTTAAATATATGAGGATCACAGCAAGGGGTCTGAGTACTTGGGGCCATATGATATTTCAGTTTTTCTTTTTTAATAAATCTTCAAAAATGTCAACAATTCTGTGTTTTTCTGTCAATATGGGGTGCTGTGTGTACATTAATGAGGAAAAAAATGAACTTAAATGATTTTAGCAAATGGCTGCAATATAACAAAGAGTGAAAAATTGAAGGGGGTCTGAATACTTTCCGTCCCCACTGTATATATATATATATATATTTTGTGTGTGTATATATATATAAAATTTCTTATTTTTCCAAAGCATTGTGGGAAAAAAAACTTCAAAAAATTCACTATGACCCTTACTAAATACCTCAGATTATCTTCTTTCCAAAAAGTGGTCATTTAGGAGGTATTTGTACTGTCCTGACATTTTAGGGCCTCAAGAAATGAGATAGGGCATTAGTGCATCAGGATTGATCAATTTTCAATAATGTGTAGAATAGCTTGTAGACTGTATAACTTTCACACAAACCAATTATTACACTTATCAGGATTTTTTTTTTACCAAAGAACAGAATACATTTTGGCCTAAATTTTCGACGAAATTAGATTTTATTGGATTTCTTTTAAAACAGAATGTAGAAAATGTTGCTTTTTTTCAAAATATTCACTCTTATTTCACTTATATTGCAAAAAATTAAAAACTAAGTGGTCAATAAATACCACCAAAAGAAAGCTCTATTTGTTTGAACAAAATTATAAAAATGTCATTTGGGTATAGTGTAGCATGACTGAGTAATTGTCATTCAAAGTGCGAGAGCACTGAAAGCTGAAAATTGTCATAAGAAGGAAGGGGGGGGGGGAGTGCCCAGTATTGAGGTGGTTAAGCAGCAGGCCAGGAAGCTGGTGGCCCACGTCCTTAACAACCATGTGTCATTCATCAGCTTTCCCACTGACTGATGAATGTAAACAAAGCAATGTCGGTAAGAAAAAAGTAAAAAAGAACGGCGTGAAGTCCCCCCAAAATCCATACCAGACCCTTATCCAGGCATGCAGCCTGGCAGGTCAGGAAAGGGGGGGACAAGCGAGCACTCCCCCTCCTGAACCATACCAGGCCACATGCCCTCAAAATGGGGGGGTTGGGGGCTTTTCCCCCCCGCCCCAAAGGACCTTGTTTTTATGTTGATGGGAAGCAGGGCCTCTTCCCGACAACCCTGGGTGGGGGGGCTTATTGAAATCTGGAAGCCCCTTTAACAAGGGGGCCACCAGATCCCAGCCCCCCCCATGTGAATGAGTATCGGGTAAATAGTACCCCTACCCATTCACCAAAAAAGTGTCATAAAGTAATAAACACAAGTTTTTGACAATTCCTTTATCAAAAAATAAAAATAGAGTCCCTCAATGTAAATCCTTTGTCAATCATGCTGCCCGCCAACCCCCAAAAAAAACAAAAAATGCTCCGCCTCCTGGGAGGCCTCCTGCCGAATGCCTGCTCTTAACATTTCTTATATAGGTAAGAGGCGGGGCCATCTGGCTACATCACCTGGTGGCACCGCTCCATTCTGACGTCACAAATTGGTGCATGCTGGGTCTGTGACATAAAAAGGGGCTGGGCCACTGGGTGATGTACCCAGGTGGCTCCGCCCGTTACCTATATAAGAAATGTCAAAGCACACAGCAGGGATTTGGTGCGAGGCCTCCAAAGAAGGCCTCCAAAGAAGCGGAGCATTTTTGTTTTTGTTTTTCATTTTTTGGGTTGGCGGGAGGTCTGATTGATAATGGATTTACATAGAGGGACACTATTTTTTATTTTTTAATAAAGGAATTGTCAAAAACTTGTCTCTTGTTTTATTACTTTTTGACACTTTTTTGGTGAATGGTTATGGGCACTATGTGTGAAAAAGAGGGGATAGGTATGGCGCTGCTCTTATTAAGAGGTGACCTACAACCTCCAAATACTTGAGGGGTGTGTGTCACAGGTGCATTTAGTGCAAAAAGTGACAATAAAAGTGCAGAAAATAAATATTTGTATATTCACAAAAATCCACAAAAAATCCTACTGTGTAAACTTCCTAACTGCTTATATATAATACATATTGTTATGTTCAAACGAAAATAAAATAAAATAAACACAATCCTGTGCAAAACCTGCAATTCAAAGTGACATATATGTGCAAAAAAATCCAACATATATGACTGGTGTATATTGTTGCTGTTAAACTGGGTTCAGAAATATGCATATACTGTCCTTAAACCCTAGTGTATAAAAAAGTCCAATAAAGTGAGAATGTGCTCCTTCAAATTGTTCTGTGCTTCTTGGAAAACAGTGCCCCATAAGAAACCCACTCACCACTATTATTCACCCCACAAGGAGGTATTTCACCTTCACAGAATAAGCCACTGTGCAGCCTGTGCAGTGGGAGGAAACTTCCTGTCCTGTGTTCTCCAAGTGCCTCCTTGTCTGCAATGTAAGTGGTCTCCTCACTGTTAACCTCTTAGATGTTGCCCACATGTAGAGAGGAAAGAGACACCATAGTGTGATACCGTACAAATATCCAAAAATGTATTAATAATACTGATGGGTACTCTACTGTTTAAAAACAGGAAACCGGAGCGATCTGCGCTCCACAGCTCGAAACCGGAAGTGATGCAATGATGCTGTATAGTCCCGCCCTATGTAATAGGGGGGGTGTGGGATCTGGGGGGCCCCCTAGTTAAAGACCATGACAACCACAGCCCAGGGTTGTTGGAAAGGCTTTTGTCCACATGCATTAAGATAAAAAGCCTTCTGTGTGCAGCAGCCCCCCTCAGCCCTCCTAATGCTTACGTGAGCCTCCTCTCTATCCAGCGATGTCAACGAGTGCCCTTCCGCTGCTATCAATCAAAGTCAAAGTCAGTTAGCCAAGCAGCAGAGAGAGAGGGGGCAGGGCCGAAACAGGGCTCTGTGACTGAATGGACACAGGGAGCTGTGGCTTGGCTCGGGTGCCCCCATAACAAGCTTCTTGCTGTGGGGGCACTCGACGGGAGGGAGGGACCAGGAGAGCCGAAGAGGGACCTGAGAAGAGGAGGATCAGGGCTGCCCTGTGCAAAACCACTGCACAGGGCAGGTAAGTATAACATGTTTTTTATTTTTAACCACTTCAATACCAGGCACTTAGGCACCTTCCCGCCCAGCCCAATTTTCACCTTTCAGCGCTGTTGCAATTTGAATGACAATTGCGCGGTCATGCTACACTGTACCCAAACAATTTTTTTATCATTTTGTTCCCACAAATAGAGCTTTCTTTTGGTGGTATTTGATCACCTCTGCGGTTTTTATTTTTTGCGCAACAAATAAAAAAAGACTGAAAATTTCGAAAAAAAACAAGTTTTTCTTTGTTTCTGTTAAATTTTTTTGTAAATTCAATAATGGGCACTGATATAGCTGCACTGATGGGCACTGATACGGCGGCACTGATGGGCACCGATCAGGTGGCACCAATGAGGTGGCACTGATGAGGTGGCACTAACGGGCATGATGATGGGCACTGATAGGCGGCACTGATAGGCGGCACTGATGGGCACTGATAGGCGGCACTGATGGGCACTGATAGGTGGCACTGGTATGCGGCACTGATGGGCACTCATAGGTGGCACAGATGGGCACACATAGGCGGCACTGATGGGCACTTGTAGGTGGCATTGATTGGCATATATGGGTGGCACTGATGGGTATTTGTGTGGCACTGATGTGTGGCACTGATGGGCACTGATAGGTGGGCACTGATGGGCACAGATGGGCACAGATGGGCACTGACAGGTGGCACCAATGTGCAATGACTGGTGGCACAGATGGGCAATGACAGGTGGCACTGATATACATTGCTGGGCATTGCTGGGCATATAATGGGCATACTAGTGCCAATCAGTGCCCATTTGTGGGCACCGATTGGCACAGATTGGGCACATGTGGATGGCCATGGGGTACATACCTGGCCATCCACGTTGCCCCTTCCCTGGTGGTCCTAGTGGCATCCCTGGTAGTCCAGTGGGGTGATCTGCGGGGGGGCTGCGCTGATAAACAATCAGCGCAGACCCCCCCTGCCAGGAGAGCCGCCGATCGGCTCTCCTCTACTTGCGTCTGTCAGACGCGAGTGAGGAAGAGCCGATCAACGGCTCTTCCTATTGACAGCGTGATCAGCCGTGATTGGACACGGCTGATCACGTGGTAAAGAGCCTCCGCCGGAGGCTTTTTACCAAGATCAGTGTAGCGGTGTGTCAGACTGACACACCGCTCCACCGATCGCCGCGATGCGCGCCCCCGGGGGCGCGCTGCGGCATGTTATCCTGCTGGACGTCATATGACGCCCAGTCAGGATAACACAACCACTTCCCGGACGTCAATCCGCCATAGGGCGGGCGGGAAGTGGTTAAAGAAAAAAAACGAGACTCTACAATCACTTTAGTTTGATTTTGTTCCGCGAACAAGACAGGAAGTACTCATCCACACAGCTTTTGCAGCACATAGCTGTTGGTAGAGCTAAAGGAAATTCCTTAACATAATGAGGACAGACATGCTGTATATACTGTACTACCATTTGATACTCCCAATTCTCAAGAACAGTAGTGAAGGATCGAGGATTGCAGAGCATGCAGATTTGATCTAGCTTGTTCTGCTTGAGGAGTTAGCACCTGCAACAGAGCCAAGAGATTAATTTCACTCTTTACTGAGATGCAGTAGTGCTAAATATTGCGCTGTTATTTCTTAATATATATGCCCAGAAAAGTATACTAGTTGCCAAATGATAGTTTGCAGCTAGTGTGATAAAAATTTAATAAATAACATCTTCACAATGTATTACAATATAATCCAGTTTGAAAACTACCCCTGACTAAACCTTATAGGTGTGCCTTCATAATATGTACAAATATCTCAGCACTAAATGAACTGTATTATAAATGTACTTAAAACAATGAATTATACACTCGCAAGTTAAATGTCATGTAAGAAGATTAGTGAGTAATGCAATAAACTGCCCCATTTGTCCGCATCCTTCTTAGTTGAGCTTTGACAAAAGGGGGGTGGGGGGGTTGTTTTGGAACATAAGAGATAGTGAGTTGGACTATGTTAATCAGACATGTTAATTTTGGGCCATGTTGGGCCACGACTGAATAGTGTCACATTGACACATCCAAATGTTGTATGATATATGTAACAAACTCAATAAACAGAACTGTGTGGCAATAACATGGCGTGGGTGGATTTCTGCAAGTCACAGGCTGTGTCCCACCCCTCCAGTCTGTGTCTTAGAATAACAGGGAGGTGATGCCACCATCAATCAAGATTTAATACCCCACCCCCATTGTGTTTAGCTGGTTAGTGGGCATGGAGGAGGAGGGAGAGAGTGGGCTATGCTTTGCCACTGTGTATATGCCCTTATGTGTGACTCTATAGTCACATAGGCTGCTCAGCTGTGATAGGGAGGAAAAACTTAGCATAGAAACTCACTGAAAACTGAGCATATGCACTAGCTGCCGACATTGCTCTGCAAAATCCCCAACTGCATTGGGGACATAAAAAGAACGGGGGGATAGAGAGCATTAGGATCAACAAGGGTTTTTCAAGAATACAGAAAACAAATCTCACAGTGACTGAGTGAGTATGAACAGCATGTAATACAGCTTTTATTGATAGTTTTTATTGATGTGGATTTAATGACACTTTAAGTAAAATACATGAGGGGGGTTACAGAAATAATTTTTATGGTTGCCTACAGTTTAAATTTAACCACTTAGCAACCGGCCCATAGCCGAATGACGGCTACAGGGCAGTTCCCTAACTCTGGGAGGGCGTACTATGACGTCCTCCCAGACCAGAATCCCGCTCTTGCGCGCCCCCTAGGGGGGGAAACACGAGACCATCCATGACCGCCGGGTCCAGAGGATACTCTGCAGTACTCTGCAATACTCTGCAATACCCTGCAGTACTCTGCAATACTCTGCAATACCCTGCACTACTCTGCAATACTCTGCAATACCCAGCTTAATACTCTGCAATACCCTGCAATACTCTGCAATACTCTGCAATACCCCGCAATACCCCACAATACTCTGCAATACCCCACAATACCCTGCAATACTTTGCAATACCCTGCAATACTCTGCAATACTCTGCAATACCCCGCAATACTCTGCAATACCCTGCAATAGCCCGCAATACTCTGCAATACTCTGCCATACCCTACAATACCCTGCCATACTCTGCAATACCCTGCCATACCCTGCAATACCCTGCCATACTCTGCCATACCCAGCCATACTCTGCCATACCCAGCCATACTCTGCAATACCCAGCCATACCCTGCAATACCCTGCCATACTCTGCAATACCGTGCCATACTCTGCAATACCGTGCCATACCCTGCCATACTCTTCAATACCCTGCCATACTCTGCAATACCCTGCCATACCCAGCCATGCCCTGCAATTCCCTGCCATAATCTGCAATACCCAGCCATACTCTGCCATACCCAGCCATACTCTGCAATACCCAGCCATACCCTGCAATACTCTGCCATACGCTGCAATACCCAGCCAAACTCTGCCATACCCAGCCATGCCCTGCAATACCCAGCCATACTCTGCAATACCCAGCCATACTCTGCAATACTCGGTGATACCCAGCCATACTCTGCAATACTCAGTGATACCCAGCCATACTCTGCAATACCCAGCCATACTCTGCAATTCTCGGTGATACTCAGCCATACTTTGCCATACCCACCCATACCCTGCAATACCCTGCCATACTCAGCCATACCCAGCCATGCGCAGCCATGCTCAGCCATACTCGGCTGTACTTGGCCTCTGTATGTGGCAAGGCTGTGGAAGTCTCACACATTAGATATCGCCATACTTAGGAGGAGTAGGAGAATCTATTTTGGCGTGTCATTTTTGGTATGTACATGCTATGTGTTAGAAGTATTGTATAAATGGACAACTAAAAGCGTCAAACTAAAATAAATAAAGTAAAATGAACAATAATTTTTTTTTTTTAAAGCGCCCCTGTCCCCGTGTGCTCACATCCAGAAGCGAACACATATGTAAGTCCCGCCCACATATGAAAACGGTGTTCAAACCACACATGTGAGGTAACGCTGCGATCAGTAGAGCGAAAGCAATAATTTTAGCCCTAGACCTCCTCTGTAACTCAAAATGTAACCAGTAAAAAATTTTAAAGCGTCGCCTATGGGGATTTTTAAGTAGCGAAGTTTTGTGCCATTCCACGAGCGCGTGCAATTTTGAAGGGTGACATGTTAGGTATCTATTTGCTCGGCATAACTTCATCTTTCACATTATGCAAAAACATTGGGCTAACCTTACTGTTTTTTTTTTTTTTTTTAAGGCACAATCTGTTTTTTTACCAAAAAAAAGTGTTAAAAAAATTGCTGCGCAAATCCTGTGCGAGATAAAAAGTTGCAACGACCGCCATTGTACCATTGTTTTCTCTAGGGTCTTTGCTAAAAAAACATATATAATGTTTTGGGGTTCTATGTAATTTTCTAGTAAATAAATTAGAGTTGTCCCGATACCATTTTTTTAGGACTGAGCACAAGTACCGATACTTTTTTTTCAAGTACTCGCCGATACCGATTACTTTTTTTTAAAATGTCACGTGACAGTGTTTTTTTTTTTTAACAATGCTTTCTTTTTTATCTTTGGGGGGGGGGAGGGGGTGAACGGTGTCTGTGTGTTTTTTTTTTATTTACATTTTTATTATTTTTTACAATAATATTTATTTTTATTATTTATTGCAATATGTGTTTTTTTTTTTTAATCAGCCCTGTTGGGGGGCTTTGGTGAGATATCAGGGGTCTTAACAGACCTCTGATATCCCCCCCTTGAGACAGAGAAAAAGACCGAGGATAGAGATTCCCCAGTCCCTTTCTCTGCAGCCTCAGCTGCACTGAGAATGAATGGAGAGAAGACAGCAGCTCCTCTCCATTCATAAACGGAGACATCGTAATCACAGGAGATTACAATGTTTCAGTTATGTGAATGGACAGAGTCAGCTGACTGTCCATACAGAAAAGAGGGAGGAGGACATGGAGAGAGAGAAAGCACAACAGAGGGGGACAGCAGAATGGAGGGGGACAACGGAGGGAGACAGCACAACGGAGGGGGACAGCACAACGGAGAGGGACAGAGGAAGAGAGAGGGACAGAGGAATGGAGGGGGACAGCACAACGGAGGGGGACAGCACAACGGAGAGGGACAGAGGAAGAGAGAGTGACAGAGGAACGGAGGGGGACAGCAGAACGGAGAGGGACAGCAGAACGGAGAGGGACAGAGGAAGAGAGAGGGACAGAGGAAGAGAGAGGGACAGAGGAACGGAGGGGGACAGCAGAACGGAGAGGGACAGCAGAACGGAGAGGGACAGAGGAAGAGAGAGGGACAGAGGAACGGAGAGGGACAGAAGAAGAGAGAGACAGCAGAATGGAGGGGGACAGAGGAACGGAGGGGGACAGCAGAACGGAGAGGGACAGCAGAACGGAGAGGGACAGAGGAGGAGAGAGGGACAGAGGAATAGAGGGGGGCAACAGAGGGGGACAGCCTAAAATAAATGATGATTTTTACATGTAGGAGAGAAATGTCAGAATTGGCCTGGGTGCTCCAGAATGCCTGAAGGTGCTCCGTGCATGTTGGGCCTCTGTATGTGGCCACGCTGTGTAAAAGTCTCACACATGTGGTAACAAATTACAGCACAGCCGAAACGGTGGACATGCGCGCTTGCCCCCTACCCAGAAGCACTGATCACATATCAGATAGGTGATCCAGCACAGAGCCGCCGCCCTGCCACAGTTGCTAGTTAAAAGAAAAATTTTCCATGTATATTTTTTAATTCAATAGTCTAGCTGAACAGACACATTTGCTCATGGGATCTGTTTCCTAGATGTACCATGCACATAAAGTTATCTTACAACGTACTGTATTTTACATCTACCAGAAAGGGTTTATCTCACTAAAACAGCAGATTTTCTATTGCTTTTTATATTGCAATATAAAAACATTATTATATTATTACAGGTGGCTGTAGACCATGTGGTCCTTGGCTAAGTTTTAGGCTATACGGGGGAGCTCAGGAATGGCATAATTCACCAATGCTAACAAGAGCCTTATTAATCCATGCGCAATGTGAATTTCAATTATAGGTTCACTTTAAAGTGGTTGTAAACCCTTACAATCCATCTTTTTTGCTACAGGTAAGCCTATAATAAGGCTTACCTGTAGCTACCCCGGATATCTCCTAAACCTGCACGGTTTAAGAGCTATCCCCTGTATCTGCATGTGCCAACGTCATTGGCACATGTGCACTGAAGCAATGGCACGTACATATGCTATGCATACTAACTCATTATGCCTTTGTCTTGCAGGTCTTTTTTTTTCCATGTGGGTTTACAACCACTTTAAATGTTTACAGTAAAGCATGTACTATATATCAATGGTAAATCTAACATTTCACTGATTTTTTTTTTTTTATCTAAAGTGAAAAATATATCTGAAGTGCAGTGTCCTGCTACGTATCCTAATCTGATGATTCACTAGTAAAACACCACCATCTGCAAATTACTTCACTTAGGAACATGATTTGGTGTTTACACCATCACAAACATGATAACTGAACAAAACTGACTTGTAATAATTCTTCCTCTAACTGGACAGGGTCTCTACTTTATGAGAAAATGAAGAGGGACATGAGAATGTGCTTAAGAGCCAAGGGAGAAATTACTATGTGGTTTCTGAGATTAAAATCTCTACAAGTAAATTTGTAATAAGATTCAGTGGCCAATAGACTCTCCTGTCTCTGATTTCATTGTTTATATGGGAAGTATTGAAAGAGTAAACAATTTTGAGAGGGCAGAAAGGTAAGGCATATGTTAACTCATAAGGGCGTAAATGTCTGCCACTGTAATGGCATTTAACTTAATTAAAACAAATGTTTTTAAAAATACCAATATAAAATGAGTGTTTGGGAACATGCTTGGAAATTTCATCTGGGAGCTGAAATCCGTTGACTTATGACCCCCAGTGGAAAAAGAGCTGTAATATAGAAGAATGCACAGAATATATGTAATCCACCCTGTGGTGTTTACTGGAGTTTGTCATAAGATTGCAACAATGAAATTGAATGAAGTCAGCCCAGACCTCTGCACGGAGATCAGAGTTGTAATCCGAGCAGTGAACCAGCCAAGTGGGCCTTACTCCAAAGAAGTTATAGAGAAGTTGATGTTTAAATCTGAACCACGGAGAGCTATGTCACACATACCAGCCAGCCAAGAACAGTCATTTAGAGTAATTAAATTACTTTGCAAAGTAAGGGATCTTTGCTGCATATTATTTTGCACTTTAAGTCAATAGGTTGTAAAACAGATGCGATTTTTCTGTATAGATTTAGAATGTTTTCACTCTTCCTTTTGCAAATACATGAACTTTTTTTTTCATTGTCAAAGTAAATCAACTTTGCTTCTACACTTTGTCACTGTGTGCTAATAGTACTTTAATCATAGATCTTGCAATATTTCACTATACAACGTAGTTTGAAGAGAATGAATAAAATCTAGCTAGCTGATTTCTCCCTGGAGATGCCACCAATATACTATATACTTAACTGGTCACAGACAAAGAATTGTGGGAACTAGTGGTAGGCAGCAGAGGCACCTGCCTCAGGTGTAGTGAGCTCTTTAAAGGGTATATAAACAATAAAATCACAATTTCACTCGGAGGCTGTGCTTTGAATTGTCTTATGTAAGAGCAGCTTCCAAATGGGAATGTCTGTCAATAAATTATTTTGACACCCTCAGAGACTTCTCCAGTAAATCATTAAGGTGCTGAAGGGTGGATATAGGTCAACCGCTGCCAATGTAACTATGGTAATCTGGATCTCTCCTATGCCAAAGCTGTGTCAGTCTGTGGGACTACAATAAAGCACAAGCTGATGGAATGCATTTTGGTTCACCAAAGTTGCCATTGCATACTATGTTTCACTATAAAATGTATGGAGTGTACAGAGAGCAAACGCAGAGACTAATGTTAGCCAAAATTTGTGGTAAGTTAACAAATTTCAAGAGCTTTCAATTGTAAAAAGATTGAATGGAAGAAAGGTGACAGTTAAAAAAATGCTGGTTGTGGGTTACCTTGATTCGTTTGTTTTTGTGAATAAAAGCTGCCACAAAATTGCTTAGCATACGTGTAATGCTAGTGCCCAGTATTAATCTACCTGTGTGAAGGAATGTATACATGTATACATGTTTCTATGCAACTCCTTACTCATGATATAGTATACAGATTAGCTTCGGGACTAAGATGGTGTCTGCATCCTAGTGACTACACCCTGGAGGTATGAGGAAGTAAAGACAGAACAAACGACAACCAAGCTTCAAGCATCAAGTTCCTACATTCTTCTTGCATTTCAGCCAATAAGATGTGCCTTTTAGATTATGACCACATTTACATAGTAGTTGTCAGGGTACCATTGGCACCGAACCAGGGTGTCGGCGTACGCCTATGCGCCGGCGCGCTCCGTTGCGCGCTGTTCAGCAAATCCCTGTTGTCCCCGGGCGTCAGCGCGGCGCTAGGGCGCGCGCGGGCACGCGGCGCTTGTGCGCGCGCACGTGCACACGTGCGCGCGTACGGCGTGCGCGCGTTCACGATAGCGCCGGTTTGGCGCCAAAGTACACATAAAAGTCCCCCTGTGCCTCTGACACATTGCTGCTTCGTCTCAGCTTCGTGATTCTTGTATTTGAACCTGATTGCTTGCTACCTATCTGACCCGGCTTGTCTGACCATCCGTCCTGCTCCAATCCGACCCGGCCTGTCCGACTATTCTTATACTACCTGCCTGATACCGTTGCCGATCTCTGCCTGCCTACCGACTCTGCCTCTGCCTGCTGTTTTTGCCTGTCTCATATCATTGCTGACCCGGACCGTCTGACCCTGCTTGTTCCTGTTTAGTCCTTGCTGTTGCACCTTCAGCTTCAGCTCCAGAGACCTCTGCATCTCCAAGTGTTCCAGTTTGCTGCTTCCAGTCTCACCTGATCTGCAGTCCAGCCATCCCTGTGGGATCTCTCATCACTTCAGCATCAGAGACTCAGCTCAACAGGCACTCCTACCCCACTGTGCTCAGGAGACCACTGTCCCCACTCCAGTGGCTCCTGAACCAGCGTTGTATGAGAGGTCTTCTCCTACAAGTCAGGCTCTACTACCAGGTACCTAACAGTACGAAGCAGCCATGTCTGAGCCTGCAGGAGATACCTCTCCATTGAAGGAGATATGCACACACCTGGCAGCTCTCACTCAAGCAGTGCAAGCCCTTCAGGACAATTATAACAGACTGGAGGGACAAGTTCAGAATCTTGCAGGGGCTAACCCTTCAACCTCCTCTTCACCTGCCGCCCCAACACAGACTGTTCCAGGGCCTTCAGTGGTAATGCTTCCGCCTGAACCACGGGTCCCCATTCCTGAAAGGTTCTCCGGAGACCGGGCTAAGTTTCGGGGTTTCCGCAATGCCTGCCAGCTCTTTTTTGCCTTACAGCCCAGAACCTTTTCACTGGAAGCCACCAAAGTTGGATTTGTCATTTCCCTCCTTCAAGGGGAACCACAGACCTGGGCACATCGTTTACTTGAAGGGGACTCTGCTCCAACTCAATCCTTATCCACTTTCTTCGAAGCCATGGCACAATTATATGAGGATCCTCAACAGACTGCCACAGCTGAATCTGCTCTGCTCGCACTCCAACAAGGCCGCAGACCTGCGGAGGACTATGTTGCTGAATTCAGACGTTGGAGCGCGGACACCCAGTGGAATGACGCGGCTCTGCGTCATCAGTTCCGCATTGGACTGTCTGAAAATGTAAAAGATGAACTTGCTCGAGTTGGTATTCCAAACACCTTGGAGGCCTTGATCACCCTAACCATCCAGATCGATCGTCGCCTCCGAGAACGCCGATCTGAATGAGCAGTTCAACCTAACCGCCCGACCTGGATGACACCACGAGCCCCGATTCCTGCATCCCGCTACCTACCTGTGCCCAGTCCAAATTCAGTCAATACCACACCAGATACCTCCGAACCAATGCAGTTAGGTCTGATGCGACCTGCCCTGTCCTCTGAAGAACGTGCCCGACGTCGACAATTAAATCTGTGCCTTTACTGTGGAGGAACCGGGTATTATGTCCATAATTGCTCAGTCAGAATAAGTAAGTGTTCATCTCCTTTACTTACCAGTCTCTCTGCTTTATCTACAAATTCTACCCATCTTGCCATTCCTCTCTCGTTACAGCTTCAAGAAAGGACACTCCAAGTCAACGCAATTATTGACTCCGGGGCATGCAGCTGCTTTATAGACTTAAACTTTGCCAATTTGCACAACATCCCTTTACGGACTAAAGCCCATGGACTTTCTGTCTTCCTTGCCGATGGCTCCCGTATCAGATCCGGACAAGTGACACAAGAGACCCTGCCATTATCCGCTACAACTTCTTCTCAACACAAGGAATTGCTGATCCTTGACGCCATCACCTCTCCTATGTTTCCCATTATCCTGGGCATTCCCTGGCTACAGGCCCACAATCCACACATCCATTGGGCATCAGGAGAAGTAAAATTTCTGTCATCCTACTGCCAGGAACACTGTTTGGCGAAAGATTCGGATCCCCAAGCTACCCTGCTTTGCCTGGACTCCGACCAGACAAATCGTCAGGTCATTCCCAAACACTATCATGACTACATGGATTTCTTCAGCAAAAAGGGGGCAGATTCTCTTCCACCTCATCGTCCCTACGATTGCCCCATCGAATTGCTGCCAGGATCCGAAATTCCCTTTGGACGCATCTTTCCCCTATCTGAGAAGGAACAAGAAGTGTTGAAAACATATATAGATGAAAACTTGGCCAAAGGATTTATTCGTCATTCTACTTCTCCAGCAGGTGCGGGAATATTCTTTGTTACTAAGAAGGACAAATCTCTCCGTCCGTGTATTGACTACCGAGAATTGAATAAAATCACGGTCAAAAATCGTTATCCCCTACCCTTGATACCCGAACTGTTCCAGAAATTAAGGACTGCCGTTATTTTTTCTAAGCTTGATCTAAGAGGGGCCTATAATCTGATCCGCATTCGGGCTGGGCATGAGTGGAAAACAGCTTTTCGGACCCGATTCTGGCATTATGAATATTTAGTCATGCCTTTTGGACTCTGCAATGCCCCTGCGACCTTTCAACACCTAATTAATGATGTGCTTAGAGACTTCTTAGATCTGTTTGTGATCGCATATCTAGACGATATTTTGATCTTTTCAGAATCCCTAGATCTCCATCGGAAACATGTTTGCCAAGTGTTGGGTCGTCTCCGCTTACACAGACTTTATGCAAAGGCGGAGAAATGCGAGTTTGAGCAACAGAGCATCCAATTCCTGGGCTTTATCATCTCCTCAACTGGCATCAAGATGGACCCACAGAAGGTTTCTGCCGTTCTGGACTGGCCGGTACCCCTGGACAAAAAAGGGGTTCAGCGATTCATCGGGTTCGCAAACTTTTACAGAAAGTTTATCAAGGGTTTCTCTGCAATAATCGCACCAATCACACAACTGACCAAACAGAATACCCGTTTTTCCTGGAATCACCTAGCCCAAGAGGCTTTTGAGAACCTCAAGAGACTTTTTACCTCAGCACCTATTCTCAGTCACCCTGAACCATCCTTGCCATTCATTTTAGAAGTGGACGCTTCAGAGATAGCAGTCGGTGCGATACTCTCGCAACGAAAGGGCAGTAAGGATGTTATGCACCCCGTAGGGTTCTTCTCCCGAAAACTCTCCTCTGCGGAGAGAAACTATGATGTCGGTGATCGGGAGCTTCTTGCCATCAAGACTGCATTAGAGGAGTGGAGGTACCTGTTGGAGGGGGCTGTGCATCCAGTGCTAATTTATACTGATCACAAAAATTTAGAATATTTACGATCTGCTAAAAGACTAAAACCCCGTCAAGCCCGTTGGGCGCTGTTTTTCTCACGCTTTTCCTTCCACATTACGTATCGGCCAGGTTCAAGAAATGTCAAACCAGACGCATTATCACGAATGCATGACAACCCAAAGGATTTATCTGCTCCAGACACCATTTTACCTGCAAACAATTTTTTGCTCATACAAACTGATCTTCTCTCTCAGATTAAGGAAGCATCTTCTGAATCAGCCAGACCCTCAGGGTTTACCTTAAGTAGCAAGGACGGACTGTTCTGGAAAGGTAGCCAAATTTTTGTTCCTGAGGAGGTTCGGGTCAAGGTCTTGGCACTCCTTCACGATCACCCACTGGCAGGTCACTTTGGGGTTCGTAAAACTCTGGAATTGGTACAGCGTACCTTCTGGTGGCCCAATTTAAAGGACTTTTGTGAGAAATATGTCAAATCTTGCCCTATCTGTACCCAGAATAAGACGTCCAGGAGTCGAGCTTGGGGCCTGTTAAAACCTTTACCAGTACCCGATAGGCCATGGAAGATGATATCCATGGACTTTGTTGTAGAGCTTCCATGTTCTGAGGGGTGTTCTGCTATCTTCGTGGTAGTAGACCGTTTTACCAAGATGGCCCACTTTCTTCCATTAAAAGGAACTCCGTCAGCTATTGAAACGGCTCACATCTTCATTAAGGAAATCATTAGACTTCACGGAATCCCTGTAAACATAACCTCTGACAGAGGGGTACAATTTACCTCACGTTTCTGGAGAGCCCTGTGTGAGTCTTTAAAAATTAAACTGGCCTTGTCTTCGGCCTATCACCCTTAGACCAATGGTCAGACGGAGAGGACCAATCAGACTCTTGAGCAGTATATCAGATGTTTTACTTCTTTTTCACAAGATGATTGGGTATCCTTGCTGCCATTGGCAGAATTTGCCTACAACAATGCCAAACATTCAGCCACCGGTCAATCCCCCTTTTTCGCTAATTATGGTTTCCATCTAACCTTTTTACCCGATTTCCTTCCAGAGTCCTCAGTCCCGGCAGTACAGAATACGGTAGACTTCATCAATCATAACAACCAGATGATGCAGGAAGCAGTATCCAAGGCTCAGGCGGACAGCAAGAGGATCTTTGACCAGAAGAGAAGAGGGGAATTGAAGCTTCAGCTTGGCGATCAGGTATGGCTATCTACAAGTAATATCAAACTAGCATGTCCTTCTAAGAAGTTGGCACCTAGATTTATGGGACCGTTTTCCGGTTAAAAGGAAGATCAATGAAGTTTCGTATGAACTGACTTTGCCTGACTCTCTTAAAATACACCCCGTGTTTCATGTGTCATTGCTCAAACCTGCTGTACCTGATCCTTTCCCCGGTAGAGGAACTAGACCTCCTGAACCTATTGTGATTGATGGCAACGAGGAATTTGAGGTCGAGGCTATCCTTGATTGCAGGAAAAGACAAGGGCAGATCCAGTTCCTAATTAAGTGGAGGGGCTACGGCCCAGAAAGTAATTCATGGGAACCAGATAGTAATGTGCATGCCAGGCGTTTAGTGCGAGCCTATTTTTCTAACCATCCGGAAAAGAAAAGGCTTTTGGGCACCCGGAGGTTGCCCCTTGGGGGGGGCAATGTCAGGGTACCATTGGCACCGAACCGGGGCGTCGGCGTACGCCTATGCTCCGTTGCGCGCTGTTCAGCAAATCCCTGTTGTTCCCGGGCGTCAGCGCGGCGCTATTGCCATTGCATACTATGTTTCACTATAAAATGTATGGAGTGTACAGAGAGCAAACGCAGAGACTAATGTTAGCCAAAATTTGTGGTAAGTTAACAAATTTCAAGAGCTTTCAATTGTAAAAAGATTGAATGGAAGAAAGGTGACACAGTTAAAAAAATGCTGGTTGTGGGTTACCTTGATTCGTTTGTTTTTGTGAATAAAAGCTGCCACAAAATTGCTTAGCATACGTGTAATGCTAGTGCCCAGTATTAATCTACCTGTGTGAAGGAATGTAAACATGTATACATGTTTCTATGCAACTCCTTACTCATGATATAGTATACAGATTAGCTTCGGGACTAAGATGGTGTCTGCATCCTGGTGACTACACCCTGGAGGTATGAGGAAGTAAAGACAGAACAAACGACAACCAAGCTTCAAGCATCAAGTTCCTACATTCTTCTTGCATTTCAGCCAATAAGATGTGCCTTTTAGATTATGACCACATTTACATAGTAGTTGTCAGGGTACCATTGGCACCGAACCGGGGCGTCGGCGTACGCCTATGCGCACTGTTCAGCAAATCCCTGTTGTTCCCGGGCGTCAGCGCGGCGCTAGGGCCCCACCTTCACAGTCCCAGTTACCAAGGAAATCTGGACTGCACTGGGGGTTACCCTAGCTTTCCACACACCCTATCATTCCCAGTGTGGTGGGAAGGTCAAGAGAATGAATGGTACCTTAAAGACCCGAATGTTAAAAATGGCCCAAGAGACTGGTGTTCATTGGCCGGACACCCTGCCCATTGCCCTATTCAGCGTCAGATACATACCTAAGGGAGAACACTCCCTATCTTCTTATGAGATTTTGTTTGGCTCAGACCTAGACTTGGTTGTTACTTTCCACAACAGTTACAGTTACAGTTGCAATCTGATGTGTTGACTAATTATGTAACGGCATTATCATGAGAATTAACCACTTGACAACTGGGCACTTAAACCCCCTTCCTAACCAGACCAATTTTCAGCTTTTGGTGCTCTCACATTTTGAATGACAATTACTCAGTCATGCAACACTGTATCTATATGAAATTTTTGTCCTTTTTTTCACACAAATGGAGCTTTCTTTTGGTGGTATTTAATCACCGCTGGGTTCTTTATTTTTTGTGCCGTAAAAGAAAAAAGACCGAAAAATCTGTAAAAAAAATGCATTTTTCTTCATTTCTGTTATAATATTTTGCAAATTAGTAATTTTTCTTCATATATTTTGGCAAAATTTATACCGCTACATATCTTTGGTAAAATTAACCCAAATTGGTGGATATTATTTGGTCTTTGTGAAAGTTATAGAGTCCAAAAGCTATGGTGCGAATATTTGAAAATTGATCACACCTGAAGTACTGAATTTCTTGAGACCCTAACATTCCAGAAAAGTACAAATACCCCCCAAATGATACCTTTTTGGAAAGAAGACATTCCAAGGTATTTAGAAAGATGCATGGTGAATTTTTTGAAGTTGTCATTTTTTCCCACAATTCTTTGCAAAATCAAGTTTTTTTTTTTACTTTTTTTTTCCCCACAAAATTGTCATATTAGCAGGTTATTTCTCACACACCACATATGCATACCACAAATTACACCCCAAAACACATTCTGCTATTACTCCCGAGTACGGCGATACCACATGTGTGAGACTTTTACACAGCGTGGCCACATACGGAGGCCCAACATGCAGGGGAGCACCTTCAGGTGTTCTGGAGCACCCAGGCCAATTCTGACATTTCTCTCCTACATGTAAAAATCATCATTTATTTGCTAGAAAATTACATAGAACCCCAAAACATTATATATGTTTTTTTAGCAAAGACCCTAGAGAATACAATGGCGGTCGTTGCAACTTTTTATCTCGCACGGTATTTGCGCAGCAATTTTTTTTAACGCGTTTTTTTTGGGAAAAAAACTGTTTTGTGCTTTACAAAAACCAAAACAGTAAAGTTAGCCTAATGTTTTTGCATAATGTGAAAGATGAAGTTATACTGAGTAAATAGATACCCAACATGTCACCTTTAAAAATTGCACACGCTTGTGGAATGGCGCCAAACTTTGCTACTCAAAAATCCCCATAGGCGACGCTTTAAAATTTTTTACTGGTTACATGTTTTGAGTTACAGAGGAGGTCTAGGGCCAAAATTATTACTCTCGCTCTACCGATCGCAGCGATACCTCACATGTGTGGTTTGAACATGGTTTTCATATGTGGGCGGGACTTACGTATGCGTTCGCTTCTGCATGCGAGCACGCAGGGACAGGGGCGCTTTAAATTTTTTTTTTTTTTTTTATTGTTCATTTTACTTTATTTATTTTAGTTTGATGCTTTTTTCCAAAAAAAAAAATTTTTGACCACTTTTATTCCTATTACAAGGAATATAAACATCCTTGTAATAGGAATATGGCATGACAGGTCCTCTTTACAGTGAGATATGGGGTCAATAAGACCCCACATCTCACCTCTAGGCTGGGAAGCCTGAAATAAAAAAAAAAAAAAAAAAAAACGATCCTGGCTTCGATCGTAGCGGTGAGTCGGTAGAAGCGCGGGAGGGGGGGACATCCCCTCTCGCCTCCCGTAAGTACGATCAAGCAGTGGAACAGCTGCTATGATCATTCTCATGGTGTACGGAATCGCCGGCTGAAAAAGCTGATATCTGAATGATGCCTGTAGCTGCACCCATCATTCAGATATCTCCGCACAAAGTCAAGGACGTTGTATGACGGCCGGTGGGCGGGAAGTGGTTAAAACGCATTTTTTTTTTAACACAAAGTTGTCCATTTATACAATATTTCTACCACATAACATGTACATACCAAAAATGACACCCCAAAATAGATTCTCCTACTCCTCCTGAGTATGGCGATACCACATGTGTGAGACTTCCACAGCCTGGCCACATACAGAGGCCGAGTACAGCTGAGCATGGCTCAGCATGGCAGGGTATGGCGGGGTATTGCGGAGTATGGCGGGGTATTGCAGAGTATGGCGGAGTATGGCAGAGTATGGCGGAGTATGGCGGAGTATGGCGGGGTATGGCAGAGTATGGCGGGGTATTGCGGAGTATGGCGGAGTATTGCAGGGTATTGCGGAGTATTGCAGAGTATGGCAGAGTATGGCAGAGTATGGCGGGGTATGGCGGGGTATTGCGGAGTATGGCGGGGTATTGCGGAGTATGGCGGGGCATGGCAGAGTATGGCGGGGGCATTGCAGAGTATGGCAGGGGCATTGCAGAGTATGGCGGGGGCATTGCAGAGTATGGCGGGGGCATTGCAGAGTATTGCGGGGGAATTGCAGAGTATTGCACAGCATTGCAGAGTATTGTGGGGGCATTGCAGAGTATTGCACAGCATTGCAGAGTATTGTGGGGGCATTGCAGAGTATTGTGGGGGCATTGCAGAGTATTGTGGGGGCATTGCAGAGTATTGCACAGCATTGCAAAGTATTGCACAGCATTGCAGAGTATTGTGGGGGCATTGCAGAGTACTGCACAGCATTGCAGAGTATTGCACAGCATTGCAGAGTATTGTGGGGGTATTGCAGAGTATTGCACAGCATTGCAGAGTATTGTGGGGGTATTGCAGAGTATTGCACAGCATTGCAGAGTATTGTGGGGGTGTTGCAGAGTATTGCACAGCATTGCAGAGTATTGTGGGGGTATTGCAGAGTATTGCACAGCATTGCAGTGTAGTGGGGATGGCTGAGCATGGATGGATGGATGTCTCTGTGCAGCGCTGTGGGCACTACACATACAGCCCACAGCGCTGCAGACATCCATCCATCCCCCTCCCCGCTCACTGTGTACCGATCGGTACACAGGAGGGGAGGAGAGGAACCGGCGTCATCAGATGACGCCGGTCTGTTTACATGTGATCGCGCCGTCATTTGACGGCGCGATCACATGGTAAACGGCCGCGATCAGCGGCCATTTACCGGGATCCGTGATGCGCCGGGTCCTCCGGACCCGGCGGTCACTAATGTGTTCGGGTGCGCGCCCCAGGGGGCGCGCGAGAGGGGAATTCTGGGAGGACGTCATAGTACGCCCTCCCAGAGTTATCCAACCGCCCTGCAGCCGTCATTCGGCTATGGGCCGGTTGGTAAGTGGTTAACCCAAATACATGCCCAGGTGTTTTCTTCCATTCCAGATCCTGAATTAGATACAGGAACACACCAACTACTGGAGATTGGGTGCTGGTAAAAAAGTTTGTGAGGAAGCACTCCCTTGATCCAAGATATGATGGTCCATTCCAAGTTTTGCTGACCAGAGCCACCTCAGTCAAATGGGCCGGGAAGAATACCTGGATACACGCTTCCCACCGCAAGAAAGCTCCAACCCCTGAGGACAAGATCCCACCCACTTCATGATGACCATGCTGCATATCCTTTTTCTGTTTGGTCTGGGGGGGGGGGCAGAAAGTGACCATTACAAAAATGATAGCATAGTTACATTTTGGTATAACTCTTCAAGTATACATGTGGCCACCTTTACCTTTGATTACTGTGACATAGTACCTGTTCCATTCAACCCACATGTGTACATAGATGCCATAGGGTCCCAAGGGGGGTCCCTGATAAATTCAAAGCCAGGGACCAGGTAAAAGCTGGTTTTGAGTCTTTGATCCCCATAATAACTGTTAACAAGAATGTAGGTTGAATTAACTACATATACTATAACCAACAGAGATTCGTAAATTATACCAGAGATGCCCTCCAGGGAATTGCTGACCAGTTAGCCCCCACTTCCTACATGACATTCATGACATGACATAGGCATGGTGTTAGCTGAGAAAGGAGGTGTCTGTAAAATGATAGAAAGAACGGGAACCTGTTGCACCTACATTCCTGATAATACTGGCCCAAATGGTAAAGTTACTCTAGCTATAAGGAAATTAGAAGACCTGTCATTGGAGTTGAAGAAGAACTCAGGTATCACAGACCCGTGGGATCAATATTTTAGCTGGATGAGTGGATGGCAAAGGGTGCTCTCCCAGATAGGGGTAACGGTATTAATAATCCTAGTTCTTTTAGCCCTGACTGTATGTTGTATCCTACCATTTGTAAAGAAGTTAATGAGCAAGGCTGTAGACAACAGCACACCTACATTTATCTACCAAGAAAAGGAGGATCCCCTTATGATGGAAGAAGATAAACCCTTCACCCCTTTACAGTCACTCCCTGTCCATAATCTTACAATCCTATAGGGTTATAGGGATAGATAGCAGCTGACTGCCCTTCTCTAGCTGTATCAAGGGGGGTAGTGAACTAGTTGATGCCCGTCTCTATATACAGCCTAAAAGAGTTGCTGAGGAGAATGGGCCAGGTGAGTAGGACCTTTAGATTGAGGGACAGAAGAAAATAGCCATTTTAGGGGGGACTGTGGAGGAATGTAATGAACATAATGAACATAATGATAATTAGAAAATGTTGATTCTCTTACAACTCCTTACTCATTATATAGTATACAGATTAGCTTTGCTTCTGGACTAAGATGGCATCTGCATCCTGGTGTATACACCCTGGAGGTATAAAGAAGTAAAGACAGAACAAACGACAACCAAGCTTCAAGTTCCTGCATTCTTCTTGTATTTCAGCCAATAAGATGTGCCTTTTAGATTATGACCACATTTACTTGTAGTGACATATACTCTATTGTTCTTTGGGTATCAAACGTTGGGCACCGCCCTGCAATAAACAGAGATGAGGAAGTGATTGAACTGACATGTCAGTGTGGTTACTCCGGGCGTGCATGCACATCCACACTTTATAATTAGAAGCAGCAGCAGACATCTAACCTGAGGCCGATTGCGGTTCTGATCCATTACACCTGAGACATAAAGTAGCAGGCTTGAGAAGCATGCAAGGCAATAGTATTTATCTCAGAAAAATCATCTATTTTTTTTTTAATGAAACATTCTTACAACTGTATACATTTGTAAATGCAAAGATGTGGTATTCTGCACATATTCAAAGAGTGCCCAGCTTACAGAAAAACATGCCAAAAGTGTGGAGTATTATTTTACAAAGTGCTGCGGGACCGCGATTAATAAACAAAAAGTCAAAGTAAAATGACTCTCTGTTCTCTGTTTTAGGAGAGGCAAAGTAATGAATTGTATACAGTTGGTGAGGATAGTTTCATACAAGCTGAATACTGGAATAGAAATGTATGGGATATCAATTATTACTGTTCATTTATTGCCTTCTCTGTGAAAACTGAACCCACTGCCACAATAAAAACAGAAATGGAGGGCGTGCACACCTAGTGCATTACCAGAGATAATTTAATACCTCTTTAGAGCTAGGCCTAGCTCTGAGGAAGGGGGTGCGCCCCCGAAACGCATCAGCTGTACCCTGTGTTCTGTGCATGTCCATGCACTGTGTTTATGGCCTTTTGTCAGTTGCATTTTGTAAGTACCCACTTTTATACAAACATTTCTTATTATTAAATTATCTCTGGTAATGCACTAGTTGTGCGAACCTTTCATTTCTGTTTTTCTAGTAGTTCCTTTCGGATTACCCCATCTGAGGAAGGCAGCATTCACCTAGTTTTGGGATACTATATATACCTTTCACACCACCATTTTATCTGACATCTGTTACTCCACACCTTGGAAAACCTATTAGCTCTGGAAGTGACTGTGGTTTTTGTATCTCCACTGCCACATTAACGTTACTAGTGCTATTATGCTGACTTCCAAAGGACAAACTTGCAAAC
Organism: Lithobates clamitans; assembly: GCA_037952925.1. NCBI lineage: Eukaryota > Metazoa > Chordata > Amphibia > Anura > Ranidae > Lithobates > Lithobates clamitans. The sequence continues at coordinate 18,273,842 of JBBGZY010000135.1, read as the reverse complement.
TTGCAATACAGTGTAAAATCCATATACTGTAACTAGTTTTTGTTACCCATGAACATGCAGCTCCAGCATGGGTAAAGTTATGAGTTAGGTGAATAGGAAAAAAAGAGAATCTGTACATAAGCACACACACAAGCACATTGGCGAACAGGCATTGCATCATGTGTTAATGCCCAAGATGCAGTTATATTCAGTGAAACATTCACTGTTTTACACTGCATTTAGCAGTATTGTTCTACTTTGACATTGCAGATTACCTGTCAAGTTTCCTTCCTCTATGTACAGTATGTCAAAATATGGACTTGCCAGAAATTCCTATTTAAATGAAACTGAGCTCCTCCAGCACAGTGGCTAAGCAGTTAGCACTTCCATCTGGCAGCACTAGGGTCATTGGTTCGAAGCCCAACCACGGCACTATCTGCCTGGAGTTTGCATGTGCCTGCGTGGGTTTCCTCCCACACTTCATGCTGATAGCTTAATTGGCTTCTAGTATGTGTAGGTATGAATGTGAGTTAGGGACCTTAGAGTGTAAGCTCCTCGAGGGAAGGGACCGACGTAAATATATATATATACACAGTATGTAAAGAGCTGTGTAAATTGTTGGCGCTATATAAACACATGTAATACATAAATACATATTTATGTAATACATAAATACATTGCACATTTTCTTCTCCTTTGACCTACAAAAGCACAGGTGTATGATGTCCATTGTATGCTTAGAAAGCACTCCAACCACTACAGCATCTTGAACACAACAGTATTCTTATGCAAATAATTGCTGCGCTACATCTGTCATTTGCCAGACATTTAGGGTGCAGCCATTTCACCTGTAAATTCCCCATCCTTTTTTTTTTTTCCCAAAATTTGTTTTCTTAGGTTTAAACAATCTCCCAATGCTTTTTTTTACCAATACACATTTTTTTGGTCGCAGTCACTGACATCTTTATAAAATAAATATGTGAATAGGACATAAAATCAAAAGGGAATCTTGCAAGTGCACAGTGTAAAATGTGGTATAATCAAGAGGCAGAATTTTGGTTGGTATCTCTTATGCCGCGTACACACGACCGGACTTTCCGGCAGAAAAGGTCAGATGGAATCATTCCGTCGGATATTACGATCGTGTGTGGGCTTCATCTGACTTTTTTCTTCAAAAATTCAGACGGACCTAGAAATAGAACATGTTTCAAATCTGTCTGACGGAATCAATTTCTATCGGGAAAACCGTACGTCTGTATGCTGGTCCGACGGACCAAATACGACGCAAGGGCAGCTATTGGCTACTGGCTATTAAACTTCCTTTTCTAGTCCCGTCGTACGTCATCACGTTGAAAACTAACGGATTTTGGTCCGTTCATGTGTGGGCAAGTCCGTTCAGTCGGAAGTCCATCGGAACTCCGTCGGGAAGACCGTCGGACCATTTCTGCCGGAAAGTCCAGTCCTGTGTACGCAGCATTAGTCTCTTGCATCTTTAATAGTGTGCTAAAATATTGCCTGCCATTCAATCTTCTATTAAGCCTGTGTACCATGATATTGTTAAATTTACTGTTTTGGGAAGGATGGTATTTTAGGAATTTCCTACAATACTTGTATGCCAGGGCTTGAGAGAATTGTCAGTTATATGGTAATGATGCTCCTTTCCCCTGTACATGGAATATTGGAGCTGCTGGAAAAGGAGTTTGCTGTTGCTTGTCACTTCCTTCAGCATCAATTAGTTTTGCCCTACATTGGACCTCCTTTATACTACTCTGTTGGGAGCCCTAAATGTCATACATGCTGATGCTTTTTCTGGTAACTAAATTCCACAATGTCATCTTATGTGATGTTTCTCTGTTTCACAAGAGACATGTTTAAGATGTTTATGTTAAAAATGAACCTCTACAACTTATATTGGTCATATATAATGAGATTCTAGATTTCTAGGCTGGTATCAAGTGTGTAATTACATAAATCTAGGGCAGGTCAACCATGTATTGTTAGTTTTTTAACAAATCAATGGGTATTTATGCTCATTTATTTAAAAAAACAACAACGTGTTAGTCAGGAAAGTTGCATGTTACGGATCTCCAAATGTAAGATTGAATTACTGAGGGAATGCATCACTCCCTCCCATTGTAAACTCTTAAGTTATCTTCTAGTCAGACACCATACTGTGAAATGTATGACAGTATCTTCCATCTACTAAATCCTCCTGGAATTCATTCCCACTGGGTGATGACTGAACATCTGATAACAACTCTACAGATGTACTATGACCTGAAGAATGCATCAGGCATCAAACTACACAGATGTACTGGTAAATGATCTCATGTAACATTGTCTGTATTTGCATTGACTCTATTCACCATGACCTCTGTTTTCATGCAGTACTGTTAAAAACATGAGCCATTTGTTACTTGGGCCTGATTTCATGGCTAAACTTTATCAAGTTCCATCTTCCCTTTCCAATGAAGTGCTCTTACCGGTCACTGAGGTACTCTCATTAGACAGTAGAATGACAGTTGGAGGGGGTTTGCCATGGAGTCAGTAACGGTCAGGCTCTAGTAACAATGTAAAGCTAAATCAGTGAAGTACATGGACTTTTACATATCCATGTTTACAAATGAATGCAGGTATATGTAGTCAATTATACAGGTCTGCATTTAAGGCAGTGATGAGGAGCCTCTTCCTCCTCATTACAAGCAGTTGCTCTCTAAGGTTGGAGAAAAGCAGATAATTTGGTTTGCCATTATTTAAAATGTGATTCAATACATTATAATGTAATTATTCATATTATTTACCTTCACTAAGATGTTTCCTGATTTTTTGGATACCCTTGTTCCAATTGGGTTCAATAAATACCTTCCTTCAAGCAGGCACAGAGTTCTCCATTTATCTTTTTTAAAGACTTTTATCCAAGTGAACAAGAAGTCCACAGGTGGGGCACATGAACAACTATTTGCCTGTAATAAGACAAACACATCAATAAAATATTCCTAAACTGACATCAGTTCAATCTGGGAGAATGTTAGACTCTTAGTAAGCAGTATTCAAGTAATTACTAAACATTTACAACACTTGTTTGAATTTACAATTTTTTCTCTTTTTAACTAAATGAACCAGGGTATGCCCAATTGGTTCTGTTTTGTATTGGTTTATTATAAACTTCAATAAAAATAGAATTTGAAAAAAAAAAAACATTTACAAAACTTTAGGATGAAATATATTGTACACAGGAAGTGTTATGGTTTTCTTTCTATATCCTAGTTTTCATAATACAAATAAATTCCTCAAAAAATCTGTAAATAAATAAATCAGCATCGGTGAAATTATGACTTTTTTCAAATTTAATACAGCTTTTGCCTGTATTTCATATTCGAGAAGTGCTGTGCTTTTAAAGCTTCATGATGTCTTACGGATGGTGGGGGAAATACAGTGACTTCAGAGTCCAGTCTCTGAAGGAACCCAGGGGCAGGGCCTGCTGGGTAACTTATTTGGATGAAAAAAAAGCAAAAAGTGACAGAATTCAATCAGTCAGGAAGTGGAGTCTCATGATTTTGCTGCTGAAGTTGAAACATAGGCACAGTATTGTCAGAAGACAAAGTGGATGAAGTGGTTGTCTTGCAGGGAGAGTCTCTGGACTATAATAGGAGGATGTTGCATCCCTACTGTCACCATTACATGTAACAGAGTGGATTGTTTGCAGCAACAGTTCTAATTGCCTGGCAGATTACACTGGGGGTGAAAAAAGATCTTTTGCAGCATGCCAGTGTGCCATTTACAGCATCAACCAATTAATTTCCTTATATCAGAAACTGAAAACCAAAAACTGACAGAACACCCTCAGCTAATACCCTCAGCTTTGGGAAGTTTAGTACAAGACAGTGATGTTAAATTGCATATCATCTCACAATATCAAAGAAAGCAAGAAAAGTCTAGAAATTGCTGTGTGTTCCATATGTTTGCAGTAAGGATCACACTGAGCTTCCCTTCCATACTTCTCACTGCTCATCTATAAATGGATAATACAGTGCACATTATCCAATAATACAGTAAGGAATACTGCAAGTCAGTTCTACTCACAGCATTTACACAGAGAGCAACACAATAATATATAGTACACTGTCAGCTGCAGAGTTACTAAGTGTGACACTTTAGTGTGTACAGGGAGGAGGAAGAAAACTCTTTCTCATCTAAAAGAAAGAGGATGATGTTGCATGTACTTGTGTTTCAGATCACACTGCATAGCCACTGCTCCGCTGGTAACCCTTTCTCATCCAGATGGAACTGGCTTTATGAAAGTTGTGTACACCACAGACAATACAGTATTTTATTGTTTTGGTATTGTTCCCCTAATGCCTCCTACAGTAGCCCATAAGAACCCTATAGCTGTGGGTTTAGGCTGCATTGACAATCCATATTACGAGGTACATTTCTAAAGGGCAATCTTAGCGTTTAAAGGGAATTTGTCACATTATTCAAAATTCCATAACAAACACTACTATAAAGTAGAATGCACCACATGGTAAGTTAATTGTAATCATCTTCATGGAGCCTCCTTGGAAGCAATTAGACCCTCAGCCTATATTGTAAGTTATCTATCTGTGATTTAAAAGTATGAGCTGCCCCTTTGCAGTCCCAAAATCCAATATTCACCAGCCATTGTTACTCAGCCATCTGATTAACTTTTTAGAAAAAGAACACTTTGCCTATAAATGCAGTAGGCCACAGACCTGCTTGCTACCTCTGACTAATAAATATTGTATAAAAAAATGTTCTGAAATATTGTTTTTTGTTTTTTCATCATCCAAGGTAAAAAGGCCTCTCTTTTTTAACTCCAGAATTTTTAGTCACTCCATGAACCCCTTAATAGATTAACAGCAACATAAGGAAACAAATAACATAAATTGAGGAAAAAGAGAGCAAGGGGCGGGACTTTACATGAGGCCCATGGAGGCAAATACATAAATTTGATAAAAAGCAGATTTTAATAAATACAAATAGTCATATATTTACATATTTATGCACGTAGCTATATATTAATATTTTATATTTCATTAAGATATACATTCCAACAAGGACTTATTTGCAAATACATGAAGAATTTGATACCTGAAAAACACAAATGATATATAGATATGTGACACATTAAAGTGTCACTTAGAGAGAATAACAAAAATAAGAAAAATAATAGGTAAAGATAGAACGTCCATACATGGTAGATAATTGTGTACACATAACGGTAGTTGTAAGTTCTACGCGTTTCGGGACCTTATACCTCATCAGGAGAAAAACCGTAGTGATCACCTAGGAATAGGGAATAACCATATCTTTTAAGTATGTATATAGGCAATAATGAATCAATTAAATTAGATAAATATATAAATACACAATTATAAATATATAAATATATAAAGTGTCTCTTCAGTATTGCAGCAGCGCTGTGCACCCCAATTAAACAGGGTCTCTTTCTTAATCTATTTCAGAAAGTTCAAACATGGATCTGATAGCCAGAGTCCCACCAATAAATAATCAAGATGTATTCTGTGAGGGTAGTAATCCTTTCACCAAGCGATACACCACGTGCTGGGGTCCCCAATGAAAACTCACTCACCAGAAATCAGATCAATAAAAGCCTTGATTAATAGTAGTAAATCTGCCTCAATATCCAAAGCGACCACCAGATGTCAGTATTATTCACAGTAGTTCCAATAGGATATGTAGAAGAAACAAAAATGCTCACATAGCGTGATACTGCTAAACATCTTTATTTGAACCATCCAAACATCCCCTTAAAACCATGCGTACCAAAATTTAATAAACATTGAGCAAAGATAACAAAGTGCACTGTGCCTGATTGCGTCCTCCAGTCGTGAAAACCTGTCGGGAGCGCTCCCTGTGTGTAACCACAGTCACACGCTTCCTGGTTCCTCGGTTGGTGGAGCACATGCGTCACTTCCTGTGCGACACGTCCCTAACGTTTCGTCACTTCCTGGACTTCTTCTGAGGGCCTCTCTCTTTATCTTTGCTCAATGTTTATTAAATTTTGGTACGCATGGTTTTAAGGGGATGTTTGGATGGTTCAAATAAAGATGTTTAGCAGTATCACGCTATGTGAGCATTTTTGTTTCTTCTACATATCCTATTGGAACTACTGTGAATAATACTGACATCTGGTGGTCGCTTTGGATATTGAGGCAGATTTACTACTATTAATCAAGGCTTTTATTGATCTGATTTCTGGTGAGTGAGTTTTCATTGGGGACCCCAGCACGTGGTGTATCGCTTGGTGAAAGGATTACTACCCTCACAGAATACATCTTGATTATTTATTGGTGGGACTCTGGCTATCAGATCCATGTTTGAACTTTCTGAAATAGATTAAGAAAGAGACCCTGTTTAATTGGGGTGCACAGCGCTGCTGCAATACCGAAGAGACACTTTATATATTTATATATTTATAATTGTGTATTTATATATTTATCTAATTTAATTGATTCATTATTGCCTATATACATGTTCTACTATTTAAGCAGCTGCTACTAGTCATATTATTATTTATGTGCCGCACATACACCGTTAGAATATTGTACTAAGCGCAGAGCATTGTTTTTTTTTTAGGACGGGCATATACAACATACATTCATATCTTTTAAGTAGTCTAGGAAAAAGGTGGGCAAATGTAGAATATGAAAACCCCCACATATATGTACATTTGACCCACAGACTTACATATATATCTCTGCGCAATGGTGGTGCAGCCGTGAGAGTCAGCCCAGCCAGAGATGCCACATCCCGGAGCTGAGGGAGCATATTTGGGCAACACACAACCAGCACAGACAAGGCCCCAGATGGGTGAAAGTGAAGGAAGTGGGAAATGAAGGGAAAAAAAATAAGAAAGTAAAAGGAAAAAAAGGAGAGAAATGGGAAAGGGACTGGGAAAATAAAAGGGATCGCAACAGTGAGGGAATTGGTTAGAAGGGGGAAATAGAATACAAAAGGGAAGGTTCATGTGAGGAAGTTGAAAATAAATAAGTACCTACTGCAAGGTGAATAAGGGCAAGGAAGCCAGGGCGCATGTTGATTCAATGGTGAGAGTGATAAGAGGAGACCAGGGTGTGTGTTAGAGAAATTATACTTTAAATGTCAGTTATGAAAGACGCCATTTTGTTATCATGGCTTAGAAATAAACTATAGACTAGTGATAATATGGAGTCAGCAATATATAGACTCAGCAATATAAAAAGCTTACATCTGCAGTTTTTTGAATATATCCTGTATTTTTGTGTTGGCTTGGGGAGTTTCCAAGTCAGTATCTTGTAACCATTGTTAGATGAAGATAAAGTCTGTAACAGACACTTCCACCTTTCCTGTTGTGTCCAGAATAAAGTTGAAAATACATGAGACTGGGCATGTTTTAAGACAGGAAAGGGGGGTGTCCAGGGCTTATAAAAAAGACATGTACCACAGTATTCTCTTTAGAAATGACGATGACAGCATGAACATGTAATGCAATTCATTTCTCTTGCATATGCAATAAATATTACCTTGATGCCCGAGGACAGTCTGAGACGGTGAATTATTTCCCTAACAATTTGGTCCTTCGAGCCGGAAGTCCGATTTCCCAGAGACGCACTGGCCAACTCAGTGACCGATGACCGTACGGCAAAACTGTAAGTCCTCCGTCTTAAATTAGACGTTAAAAAGAGGCCGGTCCTCTGAACTAGTGCCTCCCGGGCAGCAACAAGAGACCGCTCTCGGGACAAGGTAAGATTTTTATTTTTATTTTATTATTAACCTTTTGTGTTAGACTTGATTAGGAATTTGATGAATAAGGGATTTGAATATATACATACAATATAGAGATTGATCTAATGTTTATCTGTTTCTGTCCTATCTGCTTTACTCTTGTTAAGGGGAAATAAGTGGTCACGTATTCCCCGTATAGATCCGTCTGTGGCCATCCTGGATGGGCAGACCTAGTGACTAACCCGCGTTTTGGGAAGACGCGCTCAGGGCGACCTGGCGGCAGTCGAGCACTGCGGGTGTTCTCTCTTGTGTGTTCTTGTTTGTTTCTTCTGGTTAATTGTCATTTGATATAGGGGTATGGTCCCATACTAATATCCGGGTGCAGATAAAGGAAATTTGTCGATTGGATCTTAGATCCAGACAGCCTTGTAAACTGCAGAAAATCCCTTGGGGACACATAAATACTCCTAGATCAAAACCTAAAGAACCCCCTGTTGATACAAGGGTGTGGCCTGATAGATTTCTAGGCATATAAATACCCTTGGATCAAAAATACTTCCAGATAAAGAACCCCCCGTTGATACAAGGGTGTGGCCTGATAGCTTTCCAGGCATATAAATACCCTTGGATCAAAAATACAGTCTCCTTGTAATTCTGTAATTCTCTAAGACACCAGTGTTTAAGCAATACACAAGATCGAAATCTAGAAGTGATATATCATGACTAGAAAGTCTGTGAGTGTCTGCAAGTGATAAGATACTGTGTGCGTGTGTTGTGTCATTGTGAGAAGACATTAACAAAAAAAGAGCTCCGTGTGCACAATAAACAAAGTAGGTATGACCCATGGAAAATCTGTTAGTATGAATGAAGATGTTAAGTATATGTGTAGTCTAGACAAAGAGAATGTGACACTTCTTAAAATGTGGAAAACAAAGTATGATTTTGATGCGTTTTTAAATAAGGATTATTGTGTAATACTGTGTAGAAAGCTTAAAAATGATGCCGGCATGAAAATAAGAAAACAGAAGAAATTAGGCCTTCCCCAGGCAAAGAATTGGCTTGAGGAAGCTAACCATAGGTTAAATTCAGAAAACCATAAAAAGACTATGTTTTTGAACAAAGAGGAGGACAATAATATGACCGTCCGCTGAAGTTTAGTTTAGCAAGTATTGACTGAACAAAACGTAACAAACCAAATGCTCTCCACTGTTTGTTGTTCCCCCGTGGTCACCTGGGTCACCCGCAGATGCAACCGATTCTCCTATGGCTGCAGCTAAACCCCCTCTCAAGATGACTCTTGCTGTCCAGAGGAGTCCACAAGGGATCCCCTTTACAGCAACTGTTACAAAATTTTTCGGGGACCTGGTGAACCAATTGATATCCCCCTCAGTTGGGGAACAAACAGAATGTGGAGAGGAAGAATTTCCACTAATTGAAATTCCCAACCCTAGGGCAGGACAAAATGTAGGAAGTATAGTATTCCCCAACACTATGAAGGTCTATCATCCCTGGTCCCCCGAGGATGTTAAAGAAAACTACTGAAGGGGTACCACATCCCAAGGTCAAACAGGAGAAATGCTCTTATAACAAGGATAGAGAATAGATGGATATGTCGAGCCGACTGGTCCATTATAAATCAGTGTGTGCAGGTAGAAGAGGAAACAGTGGACAATTTCATTGTTAGGATGAGGGAGATTTTCAATAATCAATAATCACTCAGGAATAGAAGTCCCAGTAAATCAAGTAAACGATAGCCCATATGAGCAACAGCTAAAGAATGCAATCTTGAAGGGGCTGCTTGCCCCTATATCAAGTTTGTTACCAAACACATGATCAACCATAGGATCTGCAGACTTCAGAAGCTGATTGAGTATGCGAGGCATGCTGAGCGGCACTTCCAATCAAAAAAGAGTGTAAAGAAAGGGAAAGTGCTTATGGCAGGTGAAGGTAATGATGTGTATGTCATTGAGAAGGAGAACAGAAGGATGGGAAACACCTGAACAAGGCCCCGCATTCAAGATTATGAGGGAAAAAAGAAGAGAGGGGAGTGTTTCCTGTGAGGTAAAAGAGGTCACTTGGCAAAAGAATGTAGGTCAAACAGAGAGGAAGAAGCATGACTAGAAGATGTTGGTATGTCTGCAGAGAGAGAGATACAGAAGAAAATGATGAGAAAGATTCTGAAATTTTGGATGTGTGCACTGTTGAAACTTGTTTGCATGCTAGAGTCAAGTAAGAAATAACCTTGGTTGTGAAGGGTAGATGGCTAACATTTCTCTGTGATACTGGGGCTTGTAGGACCCTAATACACCCGCTGGATATGAAAAAGGTAAAGAAAAAGGTGTAGTATATGTAAAATCTGCAAAATGGGTTGATGCACCAGGAGGTCATGTCTGAAGGCCTTACTGTGGAAGATCCACAGACAGGTAAAAAGGATCAGTGTAAAATTGTCATTTTGACTAAATGTCCTGTCAGGGGCGTAACTAGAACCTTCAGGGCCCTGGTGCAAAGAACCATGAAGGGCCCCCTTGACCTTTGGTCCTGGGGCCCTTACCAATGGTTCTGGGGTCCCTTTCTAGCACTGAGGGGCCCATGATTATGGTCCTGCAGCTGGACCCCTTCCTGACATCTTGGTAGGGTTGCCACCTTTTTTTCAAGCCAAACCCAAAGACTTTAGCAGCGCACAGCAAATTCCTTTTTGTAGTATACACTATACATGTATTTTGTGATTAAATAACAATTCTAATTGCATATATTTAAATCCACAGAGTTCCCCTTTACATCTGATTATGCAGAGTTCCCCATTTACACCTGAACTTGCAGAGTTCCCCTACACTGTAAGGGTCCCCCCCCTACTGTACAGACTCTGATATAAGGGAGAACTCTGGGGACTTTGATTTAAGGAAGAACAGTGAGAACTCTGATATAAGGGGGTCCTTATATAACTGGTAACTGGAGCCCCCACTTACATCAATGTCCCCAGAATTCCCCTTTTAGTCAGGGTTCCCAGAGCCCCTGTTACTTAAGAGTCTGCAGAATTTCCATTTTCCACCCATTGTTCTGTATGGGGAGGTGGATGTAAATGGATATGTTTACATTTACACCTGCCTGGATCTGATCCAATGAGAACAGATGGATGGAGATCCATTCACTATCTGTCTAGTGGATTGGATGACAGTCAGACTGGCCCATAGAGAACAGTGAGCTGCGTCCCTGTCTGCTCTGTACAAGTGGAGCATACACGGACCTGTCATACGCCTGCTCAGTGGGGATCAGCGTAGAGATCCCCTGCTGAGCAGGCAGGTCTGCCTTTGTAAAAGGGCCCTAAGGGGGAGCTCTGTGGATTGTAATGTAAAGGGGAAGTCTGATGTAAGGGGTGCTCTGGGAACCCTGATGTAGGGGGATCTCTGCTCATCAGAGCCCCATTTACATCAGAGTCCCCCTTTACATTACAGTCCACAGAGCTCTCACTTACATTGGTGTGCTCAGAGGGTGGCGAGAGCAGAGAAGAAGGGAGGGACACTTCACTCAACATAAATGGAGGCTTGGGCCCTGGAGTTCTGCCAGTACTGTGGTCAGCAAGCAAGGCCTACTAGCCTGTGCTATACATACACACAGGCTGGCAGAGCATGCTGGGGCTTGTAGTGCACCACACCAGGGAAACCCCAGTGGGCTGCTGTGTTGGTAGAGGGGCTCTGGAGGTGACAACACTCTCTCTACTCAGTCCCCTCATTGACTGACCCACCTGTGTGCTGCTTTGTTTTCAACCACTGAGATGTTTGATTAGGAAGGAAGGCTGTCCTGGAGAGCTGTGGATCCCCTGTGGAGGTTTGCAGCATCCATGGTAAAAGCTGTCCTTCCCTCCACGATCTAGTAGCTTGCCGACTGCTGAACTTTCCATTTGAAAGGCACAGAGTTGCCGGGGATTGGAATGTGGGCGGAGCCACGGGTGCACACACACACACACAGGAGGAGGAGAATAGCCTGCTCACTATATCTCTTTCCTCTCCTGTCCCTTCGAGGAGGGAGCAGGGCCGTCTTTAATTTTGATTGGGCCCTGGGCAAACATTTTCTTGGGGCCCCCCCTCCATTCTGAGACATACAAAAAATAGCAGGTAGACTCAAAATGAGTTTACTGCAGCAGATCACGCAGCGATTACAATTGTTTGCCAGAGGTTACAACCTATCATTACTGCTCAATGGCTGGTTTCTAGAGGTTACAACACATAATTTCTGCTTGCCGATTGGTTGCTAGAGGTTAATGTACATTATTAGCGCTTACTAATTGGTTGCTAGGGGTTACAGCACATCATTAGCACTTACTGATTGGTTGCTAGAGATTAAAGCAGATCACTACTGTTTGCTGATTGGTTGCTAGAGTTTCATGCACATCATTACCTCTCACTGAGCAGTGGAGCAATCCCAAATAATTGAGCAAGTAAAGGGGCACATTAATACACATACTACCGGAGGGATTCAGAGACTGCGGACATACTGCAGGAGACAATCAGAGACTGCGGATATACTGCAGGAGATTACCAGAGACTGCGGACATACTGCAGGAGACAATCAGAGACTGCGGACATACTGCAGGAGACAATCAGAGACTGCGGACATACTGCAGGAGATTACCAGAGACTGCGGACATACTGCAGGAGATTACCAGAGACTGCGGACATACTGCAGGAGACAATCAGAGACTGCGGACATACTGCAGGAGACAATCAGAGACTGCGGACATACTGCAGGAGATTACCAGAGACTGCGGACATACTGCAGGAGATTACCAGAGACTGCGGACATACTGCAGGAGACAATCAGAGACTGCGGACATACTGCAGGAGACAATCAGAGACTGCGGACATACTGCAGGAGACTACCAGAGACTGCAGACATACTGCAGGAGACAATCAGAGACTGCGGACATACTGCAGGAGACAATCAGAGACTGCGGACATACTGCAGGAGACAATCAGAGACTGCGGACATACTGCAGGAGATTACCAGAGACTGCGGACATACTGCAGGAGATTACCAGAGACTGCGGACATACTGCAGGAGACAATCAGAGACTGCGGACATACTGCAGGAGACAATCAGAGACTGCGGACATACTGCAGGAGACAATCAGAGACTGCGGACATACTGCAGGAGACTACAAGAGACTGCGGACATACTGCAGGAGACTACCAGAGACTGCAGACATACTGCAGGAGACAATCAGAGACTGCGGACATACTGCAGGAGACAATCAGAGACTGCGGACATACTGCAGGAGACAATCAGAGACTGCGGACATACTGCAGGAGATTACCAGAGACTGCGGACATACTGCAGGAGACAATCAGAGACTGCGGACATACTGCAGGAGACAATCAGAGACTGCGGACATACTGCAGGAGACAATCAGAGACTGTGGACATACTGCAGGAGATTACCAGAGACTGCGGACATACTGCAGGAGACAATCAGAGACTGCGGACATACTGCAGGAGACTACCAGAGACTGCGGACATACTGCAGGAGACAATCAGAGACTGTGGACATACTGCAGGAGATTACCAGAGACTGCGGACATACTGCAGGAGACAATCAGAGACTGCGGACATACTGCAGGAGACTACCAGAGACTGCGGACATACTGCAGGAGACTACCAGAGACTGCAGACATACTGCAGGAGACAATCAGAGACTGCGGACATACTGCAGGAGACAATCAGAGACTGCGGACATACTGCAGGAGATTACCAGAGACTGCGGACATACTGCAGGAGACAATCAGAGACTGCGGACATACTGCAGGAGATTACCAGAGACTGCGGACATACTGCAGAAGACAATCAGAGATTGCAGACATTATACAGGAGATGGTCAGAGAACTTTCAGCAATGCACAGCTTTACAGTTGAATAACAGCTCAGGGTTTAAACAGTCAGGCATTTTATGGGTGTAAGGACATACCTGGCCAGCCAAACTAACTACATACATTCAGGACTGTGGGCGGGGCTTCCACTGTCTGCTCTCACTAAAGCAGCTGGGAGCTCCACTGATGCTTTGTTGGGTGGGCCCTGGGCCCACATCACCCGTGAATTGTCGCCCCGATGACAGCTTTGCAGAGCGCACAGAGGACACAGGAGGATGTTTTCCGCGCTAGCCAGCTGAGAGGGGCGGGATCGGGAGCTCCACTGCCGCTCTGACCCCGCCCACGTGCAGCCTGTGTACTGGGCATAGAGCGCCTGTAGTGAGAGCCAGTGATCGGAGTGGGAGTGTCATTGGAGCTCCCGGCCCCGCCCCCGGACCTCTGTATTCACCAGCCAGTATAGAGGGGGCGGGGCCGGAAGCTCCACTGACACTCGCACTCCGATCACTGGCTCTCACTACAGAAGCTCTTTTCCGAGTACACAGGCTGCACGTGGGCGGGGTCAGAGCGTCAGTGGAGCTCCCGGCCCCGCCCCCTCTCAGCTGGCTAGTGAGGAATACATCCTCCCGTGTCCTCTGTGCGCTCTGCAAAGCTATGATCGGGGCCCCAATTCACGGCTAGCGCGGGCCCCCCAGCAAAGATTGGGCCCAGGGCAAGTGCCCCGTTTGCCCTGCGCTAAAGACGGCCCTGGGAGGGAGGGCGGGCTGTCAGCAAGTATGGGGGTCTGTGCACTGCAGTGTGAGAGAGAACCCTGGAGCCGTATCCCGGGCTTTTGGGCCCCCCCACAGTGGCAGAACTAGAGGGCCCAGTCGCAAGTGCGACTGCTGCGACCCTGAAAATTCCGCCACTGTGTCCTGTTAATTTGTTGGGTAGAGACATGTTGCACGCTCTTGATATTTCTGTCGTACCAGTGGAGGGAGGTCTCAAAGCCCATCGGCTGTGTGAAAAACAAATCACAGCCGTGGATAATGAGCCCTGATACTGGTACAGCCTGGAATTTGCAAACTGAGGGATTAAATATACCCAAAACCCTGGCAGAAATAATTGACAAAGAGTCTGTGAGGAAAAGGTATAAGGTCCAGACAAACCTCTATTGCACCATGTACTACAGAAAGACCTCTGGGCCTGATAAGTCCTATGACAAACAGTTAATGAGTCTCACTAACACTGAAGTTCTCTTAAAATGTCTGTACTGTGATAAGGAAGGAAATAACGTGGCTACTTGTCTCCTACCACAGCCTATTCTGTAAATATACAGGCAGGATACTGTCCTTGTGTTTCGGTCACCCAGAATCTCAAGGTATCATGGCATGAGCTAGAAGAATTTATCACGAACTGGGTCCAACTGACAGATGAGAAACTAAAATCCAGAGGGATTCAGAGGTATAGGAAGCATAAGGGAGAGAAAGATGGGTGGAGACTCATGCAGGATTTACAGGCAGTCAATAGGGCCGTATTACCGAGAGCCCAGGTGGTCCCAGACATGCATGTCCTCCTGAACGAGCTCTACCCAGAGAACAAGGTATTTTCTGTTATCGATAACAGTAATCCTTCTTTTCCATTCCCTTACACAAAGACAGTCAGTTCTGGGTTGCATTTATGTACACGGAAAAAAAAAAAGAGGTACACATACACTAGGTTATCCCAGGGATATTGTGAAAGTCCAACTACCTTCTCACGAAGAATATCCAATAATTTGTCTCGGTTTGTACCTCCCAGTGTGAGTTAAATTCTCTTGTATGTGGATGACATTCTGGTAGTAATGTATGTAAAATTACCATGGTTCTGATGCATTTCCTCGCAGACCAAGGTCAAAAGGTCAGCAAAGACAAATTACAACTGTGGAAAGAAAAGGTGAAATACCTGGGTTACATTTTATCTCAAGAAGGTAGACTTTTTGCATAAGATCCGAAAAGAGGCCATCCTTCAAGTTCCCAAATCACATACCAAAAAAAGAAATGATGTCATTTCTTGGGAAGGCAAATTTCTGTAG
The DNA here is from genome assembly GCA_037952925.1 of Lithobates clamitans. Classification (NCBI taxonomy): domain Eukaryota; kingdom Metazoa; phylum Chordata; class Amphibia; order Anura; family Ranidae; genus Lithobates; species Lithobates clamitans. The sequence continues at coordinate 18,258,205 of JBBGZY010000135.1, read as the reverse complement.
AGCATGGATAGCAAATTATGCTACGGAGGTGGAGCCTCTTTCTGATCTCATCTATGGTGCACTAGTTACATAGTTAGTTACATAGTTAGTAAGGTTGAATAAAGACACCAGTCCATCCAGTTCAACCTGAGTGAGTGTGGGTCTACAACCCTGACCCTTGTCCCTAACCCTGAACATCGCACACTCACATCAATCCCTACCCTCAATCCAAGGTCCCCATTCATATACTAGGGCCAATTTTGGACAGAAGCCAATTAACCTACCAGCATGTCTTTGGAGTGTGGGAGGAAACCGGAGTACCCGGAGGAAACCCACGCAGGCACAGGGAGAACATGCAAACTCAAGGCAGGTAGTGTCGTGGTTGGGATTCGAACCAGCGACCCTTTTTTACTGCTAGGTGAGAGTGCTAACCACTGCACCACTGCACCACTGTGCCGCCCCACTAATGGCTGCAAAAGATTCCATTCAGTGGAATTTGCAAGCAGAGGATGCATTTACGAAGGTAAAGCACCTCATTATGGGTTCCTCTATGCTTAGCCTTCCCAAATACAGTAAAACTTTTAATCAGACTGTAGATTGTACGGAAAGATCTCACTGATGTTCCCTTTCTAGATGCTGACATTACCTTTTGTGTTGATGGGTCTTGTAAAAAGGACGATAAAGGGGTACATCAAACGGCATACGCTATAGTAACGCATGACCAGGTCATTGAAGCCAGACCCCTTCCCAGTTCCTACTCTACACAACAAGCTGAAATTATTGTCCTATCCAGGGCCTGTAGTCTAGGGGAAGGGAAGAAAATAAATATTTATACAGACAGCCAATATGCTTTTTCCACTATACACATATTTGCCCAGCAATGGAAAAATAGGGGTATGATTACGTCCACAGGTAAACCAATCTCACATAGAGATCTTATCCTGGCCCTTCTAGAAAATGTACAGAACCAACACAAGTGGCTATTTGTAAATGTACAGCACACAGAAAGGGAACAGATCCAATTACTCTAGGGAATGCACTAACAGACAAAGACCGCAAGGGAAGCTGCTACAGGACCGCAAAAAAACACATATACTATACAGGTCCCCAAGAAAATGGTGAGGTATTGATAAAACATGGTTATCAGAAATGCAGAAAACATCACCAGCAGGTGAAAAACAAAAGTGGTTATCTAAAGGGGCAACGCTGGTCAATGGTATATACACAAGTACAGAAGGTAAACCCATCTTACCTACATCACTGTTTAGATATGCTGCGTTATTGAGCCATGGGCAAGCCCATATCTCAATAGGAGGGATGGTGCAGGTGATCAACAAGGTGTTCACAACATATGGGTTTACGAACGACTCTAGAAATTTTTGCCTCACGTGTCCGCTTTGTACCAGATACCATGCTCAAGGTGCTCTAAGACCCTTAAGAGGTCATTTCCCACAACCCTCTTATCCCTTTCACACGATATGCATGGATTTTATGATTATTATTGTTTATAAAGTGGGTGGAAGCTTTTCCTATGACACACCCAAATGGACAGTCAGTAGCCAAAGTACTTATTAAAGAGGTGATTCCACTTCATGGGATCCCCTCTGTGATTTACAGTGACAATGGCTCCCATTTTGTAAACCGAAAAATACAACAAATTGGTTAATGGTACAATATTGACCTAAAAAAACCATGTGTCTACTACCCACAATCTGTGGGCACAGTGGAGAGACACAATGGTACCTTAAAGTAAGAAAATTGTTGAAGGAAACAGGGAAAAATAAATGGGTTTAGTGTTTGCCAATGGCATTGTTGAGTATAAGAATTACCCCTACTGCTAAAGGACTAACACCGTATGAAATGCTGTATGGTAAACCTTATCATATTCCACAACTAGCCACCGTTCCTCTCCCTAAAGAGGAAATAGACTTGACTTGTATAATAAGAATGTTTTCATAAAATATTACTGGGTCAGCAGTGTAAATGAGAAAAAGAGCTACCCTAAGACTAAAATGCAAAGTATACCCCCATCAGTACAAGCATTACCAGGAAATTTTACTTGTTTTTCTAACAATGACAGTAATGGTACACATGTTGGCACCCTATCCCCTGAATACTGTGCAACTACAACCCGTACTACAGACATTAAGTACCAACTAAAATGGTTTCAGGAACAGAAACAGCAATTGGCTGATGTTTGGTGTTTGTGTGGAGATAAGAGACTAAGGCCCAGACTGCCACCTAGATGGGAGGGTAGTTGTGCCCTTACCCGATTGCTGCTTCCCTTTTATATAGTTCCTATGAGTGATAAATCAATGAAACTACCAGGTAAATACTTTTTTAAAGGAATTAAGCGAGAAACACCACAAGGATCATTTGACAATCGAGTTTATATAGACGAAATAGGTGTTCCACGAGGAGTTCCAGATGAATTTAAAGCGCAGATTTAAATAACAGCAGGACTCACCTCACTTCATATGAGTCCATCCCAACAAGAACGTCGACTGGATAAACTACATCTACTACAACCAGCAGAGGTTTGTGAATTACACCAGAGATGCTATCAAAGGCATAGCAGCACAATTGGACACCACCTCTTTGACAGCGTGGCAGAACCATATAGCGTTGGATATGTTGCTGGCAGAAAGGGGCGGGGTATGCAAAATGTTCGGCACCTTCTGCTGCACTTTTATTCCAAACAATACGGCACCTGATGGAAGTATTACCAAAGCCTTACAAGGCCTACAAATGCTATCTGAAGAATTAGCTGAGAACTCCGGTGTAGAGAACCCCCTGACGAGACTCTTTGAAAAATGGTTTGGTAAATGGGGTGATCTTGCAAAAAGTTTGCTTATCTCTATTGTCATAGCAACCGCAGTTCTTACATTGTGTGGATGTTGCTGCATTCCTTGTATTAGGGGAATTCTTCAAAGACTGATTGACACATCTTTAACAAAAACTATGCTCCTCCAGAGCGACACGGAACTATACTCGGAACCTGATGATGAATTTACAACTCTCGCTAAGGACTTATCTGTCTAAATGATAATACCTGGTAAAATGAAAAACCTGGATATTTGAATTAATGACATTATTAGTATAAAAGGAGGGAGATGTTAGAGAAATGATACTTTAAATGTCAGTTATGAAAGACGCCATTTTGTTATCATGGCTTAGAAATAAACTATAGACTAGTGATAATATGGAGTCAGCAATATATAGACTCAGCAATATAAAAAGCTTACATCTGCAGTTTTTTTAATATATCCTGTATTTTTGTGTTGGCTTGGGGAGTTTTCAAGTCAGTATCCTGTAACCATTGTTAGATGAAGATAAAGTCTGTAACAGACACTTCCACCTTTCCTGTTGTGTCCAGAATAAAGTTGAAAATACATGAGACTGGGCATGTTTTAAGACAGGAAAGGGGGGTGTCCAGGGCTTATAAAAACGACATGTACCACAGTATTCTCTTTAGAAATGACGATGACAGCATGAACATGTAATGCAATTCATTTCTCTTGCATATGCAATAAATATTACCTTGATGCCCGAGGATGGTCTGAGACGGTGAATTATTTCCCTAACAGTGTGAAACCCAATACATAAATTAAATTAGTGTCTAGCAGTTGCAGTTATTACTTACTCTTTAATACCGATACTTTTATGAATTGTTTCTTCTTTATATGTGAGAGACAAGAAGCCTGCAGTGAGTGTGTTTGGTATTTCTTCTATTGGATGATAAAAAGGTAAGCAAAAGGGGTTTCAATATGATCAGATTACCAACAATGGGAGCACAAGTGGCGGGGGGAGTGTTCGGCTTCTGCTCTACAAAAATGTTTGCATGAATGTAATGAATGGGCATTGTGTGTATGTAGGCAGGTGCAGTCTATTTTCTCCACTGCAGATGGTGCTCAACCACACAAAGGGAGGGGAAGTCAAGGGGAATGTGGTTCCTCTATGGTTTCCTGGGTTACTGGAGCAGGGATCTGGTTGGAAGCTGACAGCCAATGTGACTCAGGCAGCCATCTTGGGTCAGGCAAAGTCTATTTAAGACCCTTGGCTCCTGAGTTTGGCACACTTTTAGGGTGTGGGTAGTGTAGGGACAGGTCACCCATCTTTCAGGGATAGTAATAGCATCAGGGACAGGTTCCAGACAAGTAGGGAAAACCTACAGATCCTCCACATTTCCTGGAAGTCCCCCCGCTTGGGCACAGACCAGTCAGGCCGCAATTTGCCCCTTAGGACAGACGCTGTCAGTTTGGCTGAGATCTGCTCTGCTACAATCTGCTGTTTACCTAAGAGTGATCCTGGTCAGGCTGCCTTCCTGCTGGGCTTGTTGTGAACTGTTATACTTTGACTACAAGACAAGTTCTTTCTATTGCATCTAGACTGTGTGCGAGTTACCACTACCGCACCACCCTGCACCCTCCCATACTACCTTGTATGCATTTTAAGGGTTACATTTTAGAATTAGCAGGACTGCAATGCACTCTCACGTAAAGTGGAACTTCCCTCTCCCAATCACCATTGATTCTTTTTAATCTTCATGCTACTAGCATTAGTAAATAGATAGGAAAGTATATCATATGTACTTGTTTAAAACTCTTTTTTTTACATTTCTTTAGTTACTTTCTGGTTTCTTGCCCAGGCAAATGATGTCATACATCCCAGGAGCCTTCAAGAGGGGAGAAGGTGTTTTCTCAGCTAAGCACACTCTCCTGCATACATGCTTGAGCTAAGGGCAGATAGATTCCAGGAAGTAAATGCTACATTAATCATTTGCCCTTACTCAAGAAGGCCATGACCAGAAATGCTAGGGGGGTTGTTTTTCAAAGTAATTTCTCAACAAAATAAAGCATAGAGATGTGGATGGATTGGGGAGTTTGCTTTAAATATTAAAAATAAATATCGTTTTTGGTTTGTGGTGCTCAGATGCAGTGAAGATCTGCTTTAAGGGGTGTAGGCATCACCCAGGCTCATAAGTTATAGAGAAAGAAACTGGGTATGCAGTGGGACATACCGTGGGGTAATGTGAGGAGTGACAGGATGAAGCAAATGGAGGCTGGGAAGACTGTGTTTGCTTAGAAAGTTTGGGAAGACAAAAGAAAGTGCAACGTGATAAAGTACCGTATTTATCGGCGTATAACACGCACTTTTTTCCCCTTAAAATCAGGGGAAAGTCGCAGGTGCGTGTTATACGCCGATCCCCGCCGATCCCGATCTGTCTAAATGTCAAAATCGCGGTCCGCGATTTGAAAATGGCGCCGCCGGAGCCGAAGTACACAGAGCTGGTCCTCGGCTCTTTCCGGCGGCTCTCGTTTACTTTCGGCTCCACTCGTAGTCCCGAGCGGAGCTATCCGAACCTACTCGGATAGCTCCGCTCCGGACTACGAGTGAAACCGAAAGTAAACGAGAGCCGCCGGAAAGAGCCGAGGACCGGCTCTGTGTACTTCGGCGCCGGCGGCACCATTTTCAAATCGCGGACCGCGATTTTGAAGCCCTGGAAGCAGGGACAGGGGATACCAGGCTGCACTGGGGCAAGGCTGCACTGGGGAAGGCTGCACTGGGGAAGGCTGCACTGGGGAAGGCTGCACTGACAAGGCTGCACTGACAAGGCTGCACTGACAAGGCTGACAAGGCTGCACTGGGGAAGGCTGCACTGACAAGGCTGCACTGGGGAAGGCTGCACTGACAAGGCTGCACTGACAAGGCTGCACTGGGGAAGGCTGCACTGACAAGGCTGCAATGAAGGGCATTTAAATGTAAGTTTTTTTCCCTTCAACTTCCCTCCTAAAAGTTTTTTTTCCTTAAAATTCCCTCCTAAATTGGGGTGCGTGTTATACGCCGGTGCGTGTTATACGCCGATAAATACGGTAATTGATGTGTTGATGTGACTTCAAAACTTCTGGGCATACAGTAACAACAGTGGGCAGAGCTGAAAATACTTTCCTTGTACACTCACTTAAGATGGTTTTCCCAGAACACTAGATTACCTAAATTAAAATGATTTTCAGACACAAGATAGCTTGGTGTCACAGTTCACTGTTTTCAAAACCAAACTATGCCACTGTCCGCAGCTGTTCATTTTGCAGCTGACTCTCTGCAGGTTTAGTCTGCAGTCTTGCACCTCAGTCCCAAGCTTGATTCATCTGTGCAACCACTCTAAGGCTGGGTTCACGCCTATGCGAATTGGATGTGGGTTTCCCCGCATCCAATTTGCATGACAGGAGATTGTGACCGGCTCTCTATGGAGCTGGTTCACATATCTCCGTTGTGGCTGTGGAGCTGCTTGCACAGGAATGCTGTGCGTCTTTGGCTCTGTTTCAGGGCCGAATTCAGGCAAAAATTCGCCCTTGATTCATCCCTGAAATGGAGAACAGGGAAGCACCGGACCCCTGCTGCGAGCCACATCTTTCTGAGGTGTGAACCCAGCCTCAAACTCTGCAGAAACATTTACGTCTGCTTAGACATTCTTGCACCCCAAAGCCCCCCCAGCCACTGCTGTCGGACACTTCCTCATATTCAGGAAAACCTTATGCACTTGGGAGTTGCCTGAGCGAAGTCCTCTTGAGTGTCTGATAGGGATGAGCCAAACACCCCCCCGGTTTGGTTCGCAGCAGAACATGCAAACATGCAAACAAACATGCAGCAGAACATGCAGACAAAAAATTTGTGCGAACACCATTAAAGTCTATGGGACGCGAATGTGAAAAATCAAAAGTGCTCATTTTAAAGGCTTATATGCAAGTTATTGCCATAAAAAGTGTTGGGGACCCGGGTCCTGCCCCAGGGGACATGTATCAATGCAAAAAAAGTTTTAAAAACGTCCATTTTTTTGGGAGCAGTGATTTTAATAATGCATAAAGTGAAACAATAAAAATGAAATATTCCTTTATATATCGTGCTTGGGGAGTGTCCTTAGTATGCCTGTAATGTAGCACATATTTCCCATGTTTATAACAGTACCACAACAAAATGACATTTCTAAAGGAAAAAATGTAATGTAAAACTGCTTGCGGCTGTAATGCATTGTCGGATAAAAATACCAAAAAAAATGGCGTGGATGTCCCCCCCAAAGTCCATACCAGGCCCTTCATGTCTGGTATCAATATTAAGGGGAACTCCGCACCATTTTTTTTTAAAATGGCATGGGGCCCCCCCAGGCACTATATACTCTGAACAGCAGTATATATACTATACAGCCTGCCCTATATACTCTGCAGAAAAACTGGGCCTTAGGTGTTGGTGGTACCAGAACACTATAAGCCCTCACATTTACTCTTGTTGGGGGTAGGAACAGGCCCTGCTGTGAAATATTATATCAAAAATTGAAATTACATGGACCTGTTAAACAGGGGCAGAAAAATTGGGTCTTTGGTTTTGGTGGCGCCAGCACACTGTAACCCCCTCACAGTTACTCTTGTTGGGCGCAGGAACTGGCCCTGCTTAGCTATCATTTCAAAAATAGTAATTACATACCCCTGTTAAACAGGGGCATAAAAATTGGGCCTTTGGTTTTGATGGCGCCAGAACACTGTAAGCCCTCACAGTTACTCTTGTTGGGTGCAGGAACAGGCCCTGCTGTGAAATATTATATCAAAAATTGTAATTACATGCCCCTGTTAAACGGGGGCTGAAAAATTGGGCCTTGGGTGGTGGTGGTGCCACAACACTGTAACCCCTCACAAATACTCTTGTCTCTTGTTGGGTGGAGGAATGGGCCCTGCTGTGAAATATTAGAAAATTGAGCCTTGGGTGGTGGTGGTGGTGCCCTAAACCAAAAATATTGTTGTAAGCTAGCATCATCAAGATTGAGGAGGAATAGGACAGTCAGCATAGGCAGTCTTCAAGGGATCCCAGATTCATAGCAAATTCAATCAGTTACATCAGCATCAGGTGCTTGATAGCTGCTGATCTAAGACTGATTCATTTTTATGAATGTAAGCCTATCAACATAGTCTGTGGACAGGCGCACTCTTTGATCCATTACAAACCCTCCAGCAGCACTGAATGTGTGTTCAGAAAGCACGCTGGATGCAGGACAGGCCAGTAGCTCAATCGCATATTGAGCAAGACTTGTCCAGTAGTCCATCCATAAGATCCAGTAACCCAGTGGATGCTCTGTTGGAAAAGTCTCCAAGTCTGATCTTGCCCCTAGATATCCCTGCACCATATAATGCAGATGCTGGCGATGGTTGAATGGATCAGACCTTGGCGCTGAGGACTGAAAAATTGTTTAACTGCTTGTTGCCCGCCCACAGTCAAATGACGACAGGGTGGTGCGGCTCTCGTTCTGGGACGCCATCATATGACGGCATTCCCAGAACGGTCGCGCCGTGTTGTTAGGACACGGCGCAACCCCCATCTCTGTAAAGTGCCGCATACGCGGCTCTTTAACCATGTGATCAGCTGTGTCCAATCACAGCCAGTCACATGTAAACAAGGAAGTGCCGGTAATTGGCGCTTCTCGCCTCACACTGACAGTGTGAGGAGAGGAGAGCCGATCAGTGGCATCTCCTCACAGGGGACAGCTAGGAATGTAACCAGAGCACTGATCATCAGTGCCCTGATTACAATAGTGCAATATAGTGTCACAAATCAGTGCCCACCATTGCCCACCAATGCCAGCTATCAGTGCCCACCAGTGGCAGCAATCAGTGCCCACCAGCGCCACCAATCAGTGCCCATTAGCAATGCCAGTCAGTGTTGGCAATCAGTGCCACCAATCAATGCTGCCCATCAATGCCCATCAGTGCCACCCATCAATGCCCATCAGTACTGCCTATCCATGCCGCCTATCAGTGCCCACCAGTGCCACCTATCAGTGCCCACCGGTGCCGCCTATTAGTGCCCATCAGTGCCACCTAACAGTGCCCATTAGTGCCGCCTATCAGTGCTCATCAGTGTCACCTATCAGTGCCCATAAGTGCGGCATATTAGTGCCTCCTCATCAGTGCCCATAAGTGCCACCTCATCAATGCCCACCAGTTCAGCCTAACAGTGCCCATCAGTGCCGCCTCATCAGCGCACATCAGTGAAGGCGAAAAATTACTTAGTTACAAAATTTACTGACAGAAAAAAAGTAAAAAAACCAGGTTTTTTTTCCAAAATTTTTGGTCTTTTTTTTGTAAAAAATAAAAAACCCAGCAGTGATTAAATACCACCAAAAGAAAGCTCTATTTGTGTGAAGAAATCATAAAAAATGTGTTTGGGTACAGTGTAGCACGACCGCGCAAATTGTCATTCAAAGTGCGACAGCGATGAAAGCTCAAAAATGGCTTGGGCAGTTAGGGGGTGTAAGTGCCCGGTGAGCAAATGGTTAAAGGCATCGGTCAGCCGACCACCTTCTCCACCGCTTTTCCTCTGACTGAATGAAGCCCCAGCAACAGGTTGTCCAGCACCAGGAAATGGTAACCTCCCAGGGTCTGGAAATGCGTTACACAAACTTTTCTTCAAGGAGTCCTGAAGATGTTCCATCTTCTGCTCCCTCCGCAAAGGCAGGATAAGTTCTGCAACTTTACCCACGTTACCCTTTAACGTGGATCAAGAAGGGTTGCCAGCCAGTAATGATCCCTATCCTTGATACCACGAATCCTAGGGTCTTTTCGCAGGCTTTGCAGAATCAGGGAGGCCATGCAGCGTAAGTTTGCAGAGGCATTCGATTCTGAGTCTTCTGAGTCACTAAGGATCACATTATCCATAACTACCTCCTCCCAGCCACGTACAACTCCTTGGGTTTCAGGGGACTGAAAACCATCCCTTGAAGACTGCTGCTTAGTGTTATCCTCTATATCCATGCTGACACAATCCTCCTCCTTCTTCTCTTCTTCCTGTGTATTTGGCGGGCCCGCAGGAATGCTATCTGGATAAAGGGGGCCTTGAGAGGAAAGGAAGTCCTCCTCTTCATCCCGTTGTTCTGCCTCAACTGCCCTGTCCATGATTCCACAAAGCGTGTGCTCCAGCAGGAAGACTAGAGGGACAGTGTCACTGATGCATGCATTGTCGCTGCTCACCATCCTTGTGGCCTCCTCAGATGGTGACAGGACAGTGCATGCATCCTTGATCAGTAGCCATTGTCATGGCGAAAAGAAGCCAAGCTCCCCTGACCCTGTCCTGGTGCCATACTCGCACAGGTACTCATTGATGGCCCTCTGCTTTGTGTGCAGCCACTGCAGCATTGACAACGTTGAGTTCCACCTGGTAGGCATGTCACAAATGAGGTGGTTGGTGGGCAGGTGGCATTTCCTTTGAATGTCAGCCAGCTGAGCACTGGCATTGTATGACTGGCAGAAATGACCACACACTTTTCTGACCTGCCTCAGGAGATCCTGTAAGCCCGGGTACCTGCTCAAGAACCGCTGCACCACCAAATTCAGGATGTGTGCCAAACATGGAACATGGGTCAAGTGTCCCTGTCAAAGGGTGGAGAGAAGGTTGGTGCCATTGTCACATACAACCATTCCTGGCTGAAGCTGGCATGGCGTCAACCACCTCTGAGCCTGCCCCTGAAGAGCTGACAGAATCTCTGCCCCAGTGTGGCTCCTGTCCCCTAGGCAGACCAACTCAAGCACTGCATGGCATCTTTTAGCCTGACTGCTTGCGTAGCCCCTTGAACTTTTACAGAGCACTGCTGGTTCAGAGGACAAATCTGCAGAAGAGGCCATAGAGAAAGAAAAAGAAGAGGGGGTGGAGATGAGAGCTGTGGCAGAATCACCACTAGCATTTTGGAGGCGCGGTGGCGGAACAAGCTCCAACAATACTGAACCCTGTCGTGCACCCTTCCCAGCTGCCAGCAGAGTTACCCAGTGCGCCGTGAAGGAAAGGTAATGTCCCTGCCCATGCCTGCTGGACCATGAGTCAGTGGTAATATGGACCTTACTGCTGACCGCCCTGTCCAACGAGGCCAAAACATTGCCTTCCACATGCCGGTAGAAAGCCGGAATGGCCTTCCGTGAAAAGAAATGGCGTTTTGGAACCTGCCACTGAGGTACAGCACATTTCACAAAATCAGGGAAGGGGGCAGAGTCTACCAGCTGAAAAGGCAGCAGTGCAGGTTTTTGAGAGGACTGAAGGTATAGTAAGGTTGGAGATCCCAGATGAGGAGCAAGAAGTCCGCCTTTTTCTTTGATGTGGGTCTTTCAAGTGCTGTTGCCAACTGACTGCATGGGAGGTCGTCATATGTCTGGTCAAGAATGTGGTGCCCAAGCGGCTGCTCTTCTGGCCACGCTTGATCCGCTTCAGACGTAGGTTGCAAACAGCATTGGTGGATCTGCTGCACACATGTCGAAAAAGACCCACACCAAGGAACTTTTAAAAGTCAACGAGTCAGAAGCATCCTGCACCTGCAGAGCTCTGCAATGTGATGCAATAGGATTGCTGCCCTTAAAGCTGCCCCCTAGAGGACATCCTGCCTCGTTGGAGTTTTGCCTCCTCCTCCTCACTTTCCTCCTCTCTTCTCTCAAGCACCTGAGTACAGTCAGTGACCTCATCATCTCCTCCCTCCTCGTCACCGGAGCAAACTTGGCAGTATGATGCAGCTGGGGGAACATGACTGCCAGTTTCTTGACCTTCTTGGGCACCCCCTATCTCTAGGCTCATGTTACTCCCTTCCTCAAACTGGGAACCAACAGCGGAGCATTCAAATGGCTGTGCATCCTCCAGCAGCATCTACCCGACACTGTGTTCGAATAGTTCTGGGGACTCCTCCGTGCATGATGGTGGGGCTACGGAAGGAGTGACTGTGGATAAGGAGCCAGTGGAATAGGCCGCTTTGGCAGCTGCGTTGGAAGGCAAACTACTCTGAGCCTGAGTGACAGAGGATGAGCACTGCTTCGTTATATGCTCCACCAAACTCTTCTGCATGTTCTGGCTCAATAACACAGCCAGCAGCAGAAAAAAAGGACAAGCATGCCCCACAGCCACCTGCAGAGGGTGCACCATGTCCACGACCATCACTGTTGACTGTAGACACAGAGGCAGCTTGCCCTCTTTTAGTGGCCTGTGAGCGTCTGCCTCTCCTTGGTGGCCTTCCAGACATGATGTATTTTTCGTTTTGCAACACCACACTACACTGTATTGTATATTGTGTACACCGAATGCAGAGTATATATATATATATATATATATATATATATATATATATATACAGCATCTCACAAAAGTGAGTACACCCCTCACATTTAAAAAGAAAAAAATATTATATCTTTTCATGTGACAAGACTGAAGAAATGACACTTTGAATCGTATGAAGCGTGGATCTGACCAACTATACGTCTCTATACTGTGTATATTCAATGCACTGGCGGTAGGAGTCAGTAATATTGAGTGTTGGTGACGGTTCTTTCCCTTCAGTTCTTGGACATTTCTAATGGATTTCTGAACTTTGTTTTTATGGACCATATAATATATCAACTTATATGTTTATGATGAACGCATTGTTTATTATCACCATTTTTTAGTGCTGCACCTTTTACCCTCTATATATATGAAGTGTAGAAACTGTATACACTGTATTAGATACTGTGTACACCACTAGAAAAGTAGTAGAAACTGTACACACTGTATTAGATACTGTGTACAACGCCTTTACTGTATTAGAAACTGTACTACAGCTGCACTGTATTGTATACACCACCAGAAGTGTAGTAGAAACTGTACACACGGTATTAGATACTGTGTACACCGCCTGAAGTGTATTAGAAACAGTACACTACCGAATGCACTGTAGATATAGGCTACACTGGATGCAGAGTATACATATATATATATTTTAATACACCGCCTGAAGTGTATTAGAACCTATACACACTGTATTAGAAGTTTCATGCTTAGTTGATTCTGGCTCTGCCCAAACTATTATGCCCCGTACACACGATCGGACATTGATCGGACATTCCGACAACAAAATCCATGGATTTTTTCTGACGGATGTTGGCTCAAACTTGTTTTGCGTGCACACGGTCGCACAAAGTTGTTGGAATTTCCGATCGCCAAGAACGCGGTGACGTACACCACGTACGACGAGACTAGAAAAGGCCAGATCAGAACCAAGCACTGCACCCTTTGGGCTCCTTTTGCTAATCTTGAGTTAGTAAAAGTTTAGTGAGAGACGATTCGCGCTTTTTCAGACTCGTGGTTTTCAGATCGTTTTCTGCTGTTCAGTTTGTGCTTGTGGGTTTGTATCTGGTCTTCAGTGCGTGCAGCGAGTTACGCGTGACTCTTGTCATTGTGTTCTTGTTCGTTCGTTACTGTTTTTCAGGTCGCTCTTCACAGGCCTTGCTGTTCTTCAGTGCGTTCTGTTATTTCGTTCTGAGCAGCCGACCGTTTTCTAGCCATGTTGCGTATACGTACTCCTCGTAGAGTTCGTGCTGTGCGGGGGCTTGGTGTTGGGGTCCTTACTTTGACACAAGTCCAGTCCATGAACAGGGTGGGGAGGAGTTCATGGACCAAGAATTGGTTGCTCCAGCGTGACCAGTCCTGTCACATGCCTTTGCTCCGTGAGATCCGTAAGAATAATCCTGATGATTTCAGGAACTTTCTCCGGATGACAGACCACGTATTTCACCGTTTGTTGGCTTTGCTGACCCCTTATATTAGCAGGCAGGATACATGCATGAGGCAAGCCATTACTCCGGAGCAGAGGCTCGTCGCCACCCTGTGGTACTTGGCGATGGGGAGAAGCCTGCAGGACTTGAAGTTCCCGACAGGCATCTCCCCCCAGGCTCTGGGGATCATTATTCCAGAGACCTGTTCTGCCATCATTCAGGTCCTGCAGAAGGAGTATATTAAGGTAAGATTTTTATCCTTTAATATCACATTTTATTGTATTTAATGTTTGATAATATATTGTATTTCTTTCCTCATTCCCTAATTACCATGATTGTAATATGCTGTGAATGTCCCCTTTGTTCTCATGCATGCTGGATTTTTATGTATTTTTTTTTTCTCCTTCATGCATATTTGCCTTCACTTACCTCCCCAGCATGGTCTCCTGGCCCTATATTCACCTCATGTAGTCACTTAACAATGTATTTTTTCAGCTCCATAGTAGTGCTTTACTCCAAACATCCCCTAAAATGTTTTTAAATGTGATTTGTGCTTTAAATTCAGGCAGAGTGCCAGAGGCTTTTTTTGGGGGTCCCCAAATCATTTGGAACCCTCCCTCCCCCCAACTGCTAAGTCAGCTGATACCAATTCTCTATCTATCCTCAATCATCTATCTGCTGACTTTGCCAAACCCATACACACTATACCCATCTCTTTAGTGGTCAGATATATGGATGAATTCCCCAAAGCATGTAGTGCAAGGGCCTGCCTGAATACTTTTAAATGGTACTGTTTAAAGTTTTTGTATCCTATTATTATGTTGATAGGTAATAGCAGAATTTCCAAATGTGCTAAAATGTGTACAGTGTGTATTTATATCTTTGTATTATGATACTTCTTACCTGTCAAGTGGGCTGCCAATTGTGTTATACGAACACCTGAAGGGCCTGGTATGGAATTTAGGGGAACCCCCACGTCATTTTTTTTTTTAAATTTTGGTTCGGGGTTCCCCTGTGGGGAATTCCCATGCCGTTTTTATCAATAAACTTTTATGTGTATTGTCGGACCGGCAATTCATTAATAGTCACGAGTAGTTTTAAATGACTTTTTTTCCTTTGAAATGTCATTTCGCTGTCAGACTGTTCTAAACACGGGAAACATGCGCCCCTTTAAGGCATACTATAGACACCCCCAGGTACAAAATTTAAAGGAATATTACACTTTTATTGTTTCACTTTAAGCATTATTAAAATCACCGCTCCTGAAAAAACGGCCGTTTTTAAAACTTTTTTTTGCATTGATACATGTCCCCTGGGGCAGGACCCAGGTCCCCAAACACTTTTTATGACAATAACTTGCATATAAGCCTTAAAAATGAGCACTTTTGATTATTCATGTTCGTGTCAAATAGAATTTAACTGTGTTCGAACAAATTTTTTGCCTGTTTGCATGTTCTGGTGCAAACCGAACAGGGGGGTGTTCGGCTCATCCCTATATATATGAAATACACTGCAGCTAACTGAATCATCTGCCTGCCAGAAATATAGTAGAAACAGTGAGTACACCAGGAACGGATCGCAGTGAGATCTAACAAAACTGTATGCAGTGAATATATATATACTAGACTGACTGTATATATATATATATATATATATATATATATATATATATATATATATATATATATATATGAAATACACTGCAGCTAACTGAATCACCTGCCTGCCAGAAGTATAGTAGAAACAGTATACCACCAGGAACGGACTGTAGTGAGATCTAGCTAAACTGTATGCAGTGGATATACAGTAGCTCACAAAAGTGAGTACACCCCTCACATTTTTGTAAATATTTTATTATATCTTTTCATTTGACAACACTGAAGAAATGACACTTTGCTACAATGTAAAGTAGTGAGTGTACAGCTTGCATAACAGTGTAAATTTGCTGTCCCCTCAAAATAACTCAACACAAATGTCAATATTTTGTGTGGCCACCATTACTTTAAAGCATTGCCTTAACCCTCTTGGGCATGGCGTTCACCTGACCCTCACAGGTTGTCACTGGAGTCCTTTTCCACTCCTCCATGACGACATCACGGAGCTGGTGGATGTTAGAGACCTTGCGCTCCTCCACCTTCCGTTTGAGGATGCCCCACAGATGCGCAATAGGGTTTAGGTCTGGAGACATTCTTGGCCAGTCCATCCCCTTTACCCTCAGCTTCTTTAGCAAGGCAGTGGTCATCTTGGAGGTGTGTTTGGGGACGATATCATGTTGGAATACTGTCCTGCGACCCAGTCTCTGAAGGGAGGAGATCATGCTCTGCTTCAGTATGTCACAGTACATGTTGGCATTCATGGTTCCTTCAATGAACTGTAGCTCCCCAGTGCCGCCAGCACTCATGCAGCCCCAGACCATGACACTCCCGCCACCATGCTTGACTGTAGGCAAGACATACTTGTCTTTGTACTCCTCACCTGGTTGCTGCCACACTCTCTTGAAACCATCTGAACCAAATAAGTTTATCTTGGTCTCATGAGACCACAGAACATAGTTCCAGTAATCCATGACCTTAGTCTGCTTGTCTTCAGCAAACTGTTTGCGGGCTTTCTTGTGCATCATCTTTAGAAGAGGCTTCCTTCTGGGACGACAGCCATGCAGACCATTGTGATGCAGTGTGCAGCGCATGGTCTGAGCACTGACAGGCTGACCCCCCATCCCTTCAACCTCTGCAGCAATGCTGACAGCACTCATATGTCTATTTCCCAGAGACAACCTCTAGATATGATGCTGAGCACGTGCACTCAACTTCGTTGGTCAACCATGGCGAGGCCTGTTCTGAGTGGAACCTGTCCTGTTAAACCGCTTTATGGTCTTGGCCACCGTGCTGCAGCTCAGTTTCAGGGTCTTGGCAATCTTCTTATAGCCTATGTCATCTCTATGTAGAGCAACAATTCTTTTTTTCAGATCCCCAGAGAGTTCTTTGCCATGAGGTGCCATGTTGAACTTCCAGTGACCAGTATGAGAGAGTGAGAGCGATAACACCAAATTTAACACACCTGTTACCCATTAACACCTGAGACCTTGTAACACTAATGAGTACCATGCCACTGGGAAGGGAAAATAGCTAATTGGGTCCAATTTGGACATTTTCACTTAGGGGTGTACTCACTTTTGTTGCCAGCGGTTTAGACATTAATGGCTGTTTAAAAACTAAAAAAGAGAACAGATGTGGGACTTTGAGTGAGGCACACGGGAGCAGAAGTCAAACTAGAATAAAGTTTCAATTTTTTTATATAAAGTAATACATAAATTCATAAGTTTACATTTATAGGCACATAGCTCAATAAATATAATTTGTATTCAATCATAAAATACATTCCAACAAGGACTTCTATGTAAATATATGAGGTTATGAATAAAAAATACATAACAATAAATATGTGGCATGCAGTGTCACTAGAAAAAAGTGGCAAAGACAAAATGCAATAACATTGGAACGTCCATACATAGCTAATAATGGTGTATAAATAACGGTAGTTGTAAGCTCTACGCCGTTTCGGGACCTTATAGCCACGCATCAGGAGCATAACCGTATTAATCACCTATAAATAGGGGAAATTAGCAATATTTAGAGTAGTTTAAAGGACGAGTGGGCAAATGTAAAACATAAAATTCCACATTCTTCCACAAAGACCATGAACTTACAATTGCAAAGGCCGCGCAGCCCTGAATGCAGAGCCCAACCACAATGCCAGGGTCCGAAGCTGAGGGAGCGTGTCCAGGCAGCAGACCCGGCAATGAGAAACCCCCAGATTGGGTCAGAGTGTGACGGGGTGACCTCAGTGGAAGGAGGTAAAGAAAGACCTAAAAAGCAAAAACACGAAGTGAATAGGTAAGAATAGTGTGAAAAAATGAAAGGAGAATATAAAGCAATGAAAATGGGTTGGAATAAAAACGAGTGAAAAAAAGAGAAGGAGAAAAATGAAAAAAGAAAAAAGAAAAAAAGTTTTGAGAAAGAGAGAATAGAATATGAGAGAAATGACCAAGATAGTACAGAAAAAGACCAGGGAAGGGGGATGGTAGAACAAAAGAGGAAAACTGAGTGAAAGAAAAAGGGGGTGAAGAAAGACAATAGCTGTGAGGAAAAAGACCTGAAAAACAAAAACACAAAGTGAATAGGTGAGAATAGTGTGAAAAAAAATGGGAAAAAGAGTATAAAGCAGTGAGAATGGGTTGGAGTGAAAAGAGTGAAAGAAAGAGAAAGAGAAAAATGAAAAAGTAAAAAGAAGTTTTGAAAAGGAAAGAATAGAATATGAGAGAAATGACCAAGATAGTCCAGAAAGAGACCAGGGAAGGGGGATGGTAGAACAAAAGAAGGAAAGTGAGTGAAAGAAAAGGGGGGTGAAGAAAGGCCATACCTGTGAAGGAGGGAGTAGGGGCATGGTTGCCAAAAGTGTGTGGCTGCTTGATGGTGTACGGATAAAGCCTGAATTGGGAGACACCTCACTGGGAGAAGCCAAAGCGGGGAGTGCCGCCGCAGAGCACACCACCAACGTCATGCAACCAGCAATCCAAAAGGGACTGGGAGGCGCCGCAGACCCGCCAGCCAGGCAACTGAGCTGGCCGACCGCGAGCGCCAAACCGACCCCACCAAGCGCTGGAGATGGAAAACTCGCTGCCGCTATGGGGCGTCTTAAAGATGCTGAACAGCCGGCGCAGAAGGCATGACGTCGACGCGCAGTGGAGGAGGCCCCACCCACCCCACATCACAACAAGGCGGAGGGGGGATCCCCAGTACGCGTCGCAGCTCCGGAATGTGGCAGAAAGGGCAGGCCAAGACAGACAGCAGCCAAAACCACAGTGCATGGACACAACTGCAACATTGAATTTATCAAGGGGCAAAACACCTGAGATTGTTTTTCAGGTCTTTTTCCTCACAGCTATGGTCTTTCTTCACCCCCTTTTTCTGTCACTCAGTTTTCCTCTTTTGTTCTACCATCCCCCTTCCCTGGTCTTTTTCTGTACTATCTTGGTCATTTCTCTCATATTCTATTCTCTCTTTTTCAAAACTTTTTTTCTCTTTTTTATTTTTTCATTTTTCTCCTTCTCTTTTTTTCACTCGTTTTTATTCCAACCCATTTTCACTGCTTCATATTCTCCTTTCATTTTTTCACACTATTTTTACCTATTCACTTCGTGTTTTTGCTTTTCAGGTCTTTCTTTTCCTCCTTCCACTGAGGTCACCCCGTCACACTCTGACCCAATCTGGGGGTTTCTCATTGCCGGGTCTGCTGCCTGGACACGCTCCCTCAGCTTCGGACCCTGGCATTGTGGGCTCTGCATTCAGGGCTGCTCCGCCTTTGCACGGACGCAATTGTAAGTTCATGGTCTTTGTGGAAGAATGTGGAATTTTATGTTTTACATTTGCCCACTCGTCCTTTAAACTACTCTAAATATTGCTAATTTCCCCTATCTATAGGTGATTAATACGGTTATGCTCCTGATGAGTGGCTATAAGGTCCTGAAACGGCATAGAGCTTACAACTACCATTATTTATACACCATTATTAGCTATGTATGGACGTTCCAATGTTATTGCATTTTGTCTTTGCCACTTTTTTCTAGTGACACTGCGCGCCACATATTTATTGTTATGTATTTTTTATTCATATCCTCATATGTTTACATAGAAGTCCTTGTTGGAATGTATTTTATGATTGAATACAAATTATATTTATTGAGCTATGTGCCTATAAATGTAAACTTATGAATTTATGTATTACTTTATATTAAAAAATTGAAACTTTATTCTAGTTTGACTTCTGCTCCCGTGTGCCTCACTCAAAGTCCCACATCTGCTCTCTTTTTTAGTTTTTAATACTGAACCGGGATGGAGGAGGGGTATGAACGGCCCCACTATCCTCATTTAAAGTCCCAATACTGCTGATTTCTCTCCTTTTAATAAAGTAATGGCTGTTTGTTGAGTTATTTTTAGGGGGTAGCAAATTTACACTGTTATACAAGCTGTACACTCACTAGTTTACATTGTAGCAAAGTGTCATTTCTTCAGTGTTGTCACATTAAAAGATATAACAAAATATTTACAAAAATGTGAGGGGTGTACTCACTTATGTGAGATACTGTATATATATATATATATATATATATACACTAGACTGACTGTATATATATATGAAATACACTGCAGCTAACTGAATAATCTGCCTGCCTGCTCAATCTAAATGACACTCTCTCTCCGTCCACGCCGGCAACGACACACTACACGAGGCCAACGTGCAGTCAGCCTTATCTAGTGTGGGCGTGGACTTAGTCCCCCTGAGCCATGATTGGCGCAAGGCACCCTGCCTTTGGCCAATTATGGCTCTTTTAGCTGAGGGTGCTATGATTGGACAAAGCATGCAGGTTATGGTGCATTCTCTGGTCAATCATCATACAGCAATGCACTGCGTTCCCGAAGTGCATTATGGGCCAATACGCACCGCTCGATTTTGGGCGCGAATGGCCCATAATGTTCAGTTTTCGACGAACGGGCGAACAGCCAATGTTCGAGTCGCATTCATGTTTGACCCAAACAGAAAGCTCATCCCTACTCAGAAACACTTTCACTTTACTGCTTGTTGAGAACTGTGTATTGGTTTTTTTTTTACGATAGGCAAATCCACTTTGCACTGCAAGTGCACTTGGAAGTGCAGTCACACTCAATCTAAGGGGTAGATCTGAAATGAGTGGAAGCTCTTCTGATTTTATCATCCAATTATGTGCAAGCTAAAATGCTGTTTTTATTCTCCTTGCATGTCCCCCTCGGATCTACAGCGACTTTACTTCCAAGTGCACTTTCAGTGCAAAGTGGATTTTCTTTTAGTAAATAACCCCCATTGTGTTTCTCCACTGCAGTGCATGGAATAAAAGCACCTACTCATCTTATCTTAAGATCTGGACTCACTATCTCATCATCTTGTCTTGTTTGGAGACCCCTAAATCAGATTTAACAGCTGGTGCCTGAGCTTGGATTTAGAACCGGTAGACTTCCGACCAGAAATACGGGAAAACCCATGGTGGGCAGAACCAGAGTGGCCACGGTAAGAAACTGTTATTCTTACTTATTCTGCCTACCACGGCAAGTACCAGCCGGAATCTGAAGTCTAATGGCTGACGTCTGATGTATTTGTTTTTTTTCTTTTGATGAGATGGTGAGATAAAATGAATGCAAACCAGAGTAATGTTAATGCTACACAACTCCTCTACTTCACTTGTTGCAGAAATAATAGAGACAATAATAATCATTGTTGGTGGATTGTTGATGTTTTGTTTCTATGCTTGGGGTGTCAATAGATTTATGGGACTTGTGAGAAGGTTTTCCCAAAGGACTGTAGTGATATAGTAGCCTGTGTTTGACTACGTGACAGGCCTGTGTGGCCATGTGTAAAATTAGTAAAAGAAACTGCGCTAAAAACCAAATATTAAAGTAAATACAGTGAAAAGCAGCAACCCTCACAAAAACATCAATTTGTAAAAAAAAAAAAAGCATAAAGAAAATAAAAGGTTGCGCTAATACTATTAAAACATATTGAATAATTAGCAGTGACAAAATTCGTGTAAATCAAAAAAATCAATATGCAGAACTCTACTGGTGAAAAAACAGGTCCATAAATAAAACCTCAATTCGGTGTTAAAGGAAGTCCAAAGAGTGAACATCAATAAAGTGTTCACAAAGTGTCCAAATCACCAACAAAAAAATAAATATAAGTGTAAACAACAAAAAATCAAAGTGATGAATATTGAAGATCAGTGACAACGGGAAAGGGTCCACCACCAGGTACTGAAGGGGTTACTCCTTACCAAAGTGCCATGACCCCCCACTACAGAGGATCACAGCAAGCAGAGATCTTTTACAGCCGGAATGGGGATAAACAGCGGTGTCCACCAGGGGTCATCTCGTCAGCAGCTGCTCCAATAACCCAGGGCATTGATACCAAAAAATAGAAGGGGCTCACATAGTGTAAAACCACTTAACGTTTTATTAAAATAGATAAAAGACAAATGTGCACTTACAAAGTGTCAGATGAAAAAACAGCCTTAAGTCCGGCTCCGTGGCCACCGGAGCTCGGACAAACCCGTCCTACTGGAATTCGGCTCGCTTGGGGGTGACGTCAGCGCGTCGTCTGGCTCCGCCCTACGCGTTTCGTGACATCATCACGTCTTCCAGGGGCACAGGCGGCGCGCTGCGTCACCTTTCTTAAATAGTGCTAGATCGAACCAAGCCTCACTTTGGATACTATGCCCGCCGGACTGCGCGGACCACCGCATCCACTTCCGGTGTCGAAGTGCGCTCCACAATGCAAGCAGCCAGTGGAGACCGCACAGCCCAGCCAGCACAGATCCAAATCAATACATGTTCACAAAACCCTGTACATTAGACTATTACCCGACAAAGTACCTAGTACAGGATGGGCCCAATGACAATGTGTATACACACACATGCACAATTCCACATAGAGAAACAAACTATACTGAATTGAAAAACCTTCCCGATTCGTACCACCATAGATTCACCAATCAGCAACAAACGATCTGGGTTGGATGGCTTGAGCTAAACGGAGATCATAATGGCATTGAAGGGTGATAAATAGGGGGCCAATGAAAGCCTCCAAAAAAAAAAAAAAGAGGGGGGGTTAATAAAGGGCCAGTGAGAGCCTCCAACCCATTCCCATCTACTGAGAACGACAGCGCCGAAGGGCGTATGCCGTGCTCCTTAATAATTTGGAACTTTGATCTTTGAACAAAAAATAAAATTAAAAGATATATATAAGCAGCATGAATAAATTGAGGTTAGTTGACTCCAGATAGATGAGTAAAAACTGGAGTAAAGGGGATCATCAAAGATCCAACCCTCAAAGCCTCCAAAAAGATGCTCATCTCCACCCCAAACACCGGGGCTTTAAAACCGGAAGTGGAATATTGTGGCGGCTGTAGTCACCAACTACCTACATCTGATGGATAGCACCATCTAGTGGATGTATAAAGAAATACAACAAAGATCTATATTCCAAATGGAAATGTCAGTGTGTAGCCCACTGACATAAATAAAGACAAAAATACCAAAAAATGTATGTGGAATGGGTCTCTTTTTTTGATTGGAGAATCAAAAATGAAAAAAATTATGATATAATATAATAAAAAATTAGGAATGGACCTCAACCAATGGACGTATGGTGCACAAAAAAAGCCTACATAACAAGCCATAAAAAAGAGGGGAATTGTGCATATGTGTGGTCCCCAGTATGACCCTGCAGACACTGATGTCAACATACGTTAGGAGTTATTAATAAACGCATTGACGTCAGTGTCAACATTTAACCCAAAAGGGGTATAAGTTCGGAGTCGGTAAATCCAAGACATTTCACATTTGGAAATTTCCCTTACGAGAGAACTCCCCCTCCAATGTGGTCTGTACTTGTCAATCCCAATGTACAGAGTATTGGAGGGGTCCCTACCATGCACTTCGTCGAAGTGTCTCGACACAGGGTGCTTATCAAAGCCCCTGCGGATATTACCAATGTGCTCTGACAGTCTAACTTTCAGGGCCCTCTTGGTCCTGCCCACATATTGTAATCCGCAGGGGCATTGAATCAGGTAAATAACCCCCTCGGATGAACAGGTTATAAAAGGTTTAACCTGATAGGTTCGTGAGGTACTAGCAGACATAAATTGATTTATTTTCCTACCTCTATCGCTGTTATGGGAACAGGCTTGGCAATTTCTGCATTTATAATATCCTGTGAGGTCATGGAAAAAGGACCTATTGGTAATGGGTGGATCCTGCACTGTTGGGGCGATTTTATTGCCCAGCGTGGATGCACCCTTGAATATAATGCGAGGGTTGTTCGGTAGGACCGTACTCAAAATTGGGTCTGTGGTTAAAATGTGCCAGTGTCTCTTTATCAGATCTTTAATCTGGCGATGCTGGGTGGAGAAGGTGGTGATAAAAGGTAGATTGAAATCCCCTTCGTTGTCACGTCGTTGGCCTGTATTTAATAGCAGAGATCTATCTTTTTCCCTCACTTGTGCCAGCGATCTTGATAATGCAGCTTGATCATAGCCCTTCTCAACAAACTTCTTAGTTAGAGAAGCTGCTTGATTGTCAAAGGTCTCGACTTCAGTGCAATTCCGCCGGAGGCGTGTATATTGCCCCATTGGGACCGCCTTCAGCCAAGACTCATGGTGACAACTGTCGAGGGGAATGAAGGAGTTTCTGTCCGTAGCCTTAAAATGGGTGGACGTCACCAATTTATCCCCCTGAACCTTAACTTTAAGATCGAGGAAGCTGATTTCTTCCGTGCTTGTCTCAAAGTTCAGCCTAATACCCCTGTCGTTATCATTCAGAAAGGTCATGAAATTCTCAAGCTCGATCTCACTGCCATCCCATAGGAGGAGGACGTCGTCAATGTACCTGGCCCACAGGACCACCTGTGGCCTAGTCCAGGCCTTGACGACGTCCTCCTCCCACTTGGCCATAAAGAGGTTGGCCAGGCTGGGGGCATATTTAGCCCCCATGGCCACCCCTCTGTCCTGGCGAAAAAATTGATGGTTGAACCAAAAATAATTATGGCTCGCTGCGTAGTAGAGTAACTCCATGATAAAATTCCTTTGAGACGGGACGAGATCAGAGTCTCGAGTTAGATACATCTCTACTGCCTCAAACCCCAACTCGTGGGGTATGATGGTATAGAGTGAAGTCACGTCAGCAGTGACCAACCTAATACCTGGCTTCCACACTACATGGGCCAACATATTAATGACTTGTGTGGTATCCTTAATGAAGGAGGGGACCTTTTGGACCAGGGGCTGTAGGAAATGGTCTATATACTTGCCCACCCGGGACGTTACCGAATCAATACCACTGACAATCGGCCGTCCCGGGGGGCAAGTGAGGCTTTTATGAACCTTGGGGAGATAATAGATTACAGGGGTGCGAGGGGCCCTCGGTATTAGAAAGAGTTTCTCTTTCTTGTCCAGGATGCCCTGATGAAAACCCCTGTCTACTATTACCTCTAGTTCTTTCTTATATTTGACACCAGGATCTCTGGTGAGGGGAGTATATGTATCTGGGTCATCTACGATGCGATGCATCTCTGCAAGATAATCGCTTCGGTCGAGGATGACGATCCCCCCACCCTTATCCGCGGGGCGGATAACCAATGACTTGTTGTTACACAGAGAGTCTAAACCAGCTTCCAAGGTCACACTCATTTTAACGCGTAGGGCGGAGCCAGACGACGCGCTGACGTCACCCCCAAGCGAGCCGAATTCCAGTAGGACGGGTTTGTCCGAGCTCCGGTGGCCACGGAGCCGGACTTAAGGCTGTTTTTTCATCTGACACTTTGTAAGTGCACATTTGTCTTTTATCTATTTTAATAAAACGTTAAGTGGTTTTACACTATGTGAGCCCCTTCTATTTTTTGGTATCAATGCCCTGGGTTATTGGAGCGGCTGCTGACGAGATGACCCCTGGTGGACACCGCTGTTTATCCCCATTCCGGCTGTAAAAGATCTCTGCTTGCTGTGATCCTCTGTAGTGGGGGGTCATGGCACTTTGGTAAGGAGTAACCCCTTCAGTACCTGGTGGTGGACCCTTTCCCGTTGTCACTGATCTTCAATATTCATCACTTTGATTTTTTGTTGTTTACACTTATATTTATTTTTTTGTTGGTGATTTGGACACTTTGTGAACACTTTATTGATGTTCACTCTTTGGACTTCCTTTAACACCGAATTGAGGTTTTATTTATGGACTTGTTTTTTCACCAGTAGAGTTCTGCATATTGATTTTTTTGATTTACACGAATTTTGTCACTGCTAATTATTCAATATGTTTTAATAGTATTAGCGCAACCTTTTATTTTCTTTATGCTTTTTTTTTTTTTTACAAATTGATGTTTTTGTGAGGGTTGCTGCTTTTCACTGTATTTACTTTAATATTTGGTTTTTAGCGCAGTTTCTTTTACTAATTTTACACTTATTTTCAAACATCCCAGTAACTGCTGCTCCTAACCCTTTAGATTTTAGTAGTCTAAACACATGGATATTTTTGAGTTTAGGGCTCAGAGGGTGGTTGACACCACCGGGGTCTTCGACTCTAACCCCACCCCTATCGACTCAGGAACAAGTGGTCTCTTTGTCCGTTTAAAGAATCTGACCATATCTGAATTACACACACAATGGGACATAGCCTATCTGGAGACTTACATCAGGGAGGCTATGGTTCCAAGGAGCCTGAGGTGGGAAATACCCCCTCAAAAAGGTGATGTTGACCTAGAGGGGTGGTTTAAATACTTTAATGACTCCGGACTTGGCCTTCTGCGTTTCCTCGTCCAGAGGAAGACCAATAAACTGGCCCGTCTGGACGACGAAATTAAGATTGTCAAGGAGAAATTGACACCCTCTGCCTCTAGTGACGAGTATAGGGAGTGCTCCAAAACCCTTCTCAAAACACTAGAGAAGGAAGAAAGGGACCAAAAGGTCAAAAAAAAGAAAAAATATCTAAGGGACAAGGAAGACTACCAGGCGGGCCTAGTCTTTGTCTGGCAGAAAAAACTCGCCTCAGAACAGGCAGAGGATATAATTATGGACACCCAACCGGCGAATGGGGGAGGTTTGAGGTCTATACCAAAACCTACCCCTGTTCACAGAGAAAGGGAGTATCAACACTCCCCGGTGAGGGACGCTTCTAATAGAAGTAAGGGTAAGAGGAACAATAAAACTAAGGGTAGACTCCCGGTACCTGCACCCATGTATCCCCACTCAGGTCTAACCTCCAATACATTCAGTAATCATTACGATTACAGTTACACTAACCAGTTTGATAGACAAAGGGTTAATTCACCACGACCTTGGGGTACCCCAAGGGGTGGGCCAAGACCAGACGAGTTTCAGCGTCGACCTGGTCCTGATCATAACAACTACACCCATTACCCGACTCAAGATAGGGATTTTGGGTCGAATGTCCTCACCCAAAATCGCTTCTTTCCCCTTTCTGACGCTGAGGCTCCGGGCTTTTATGGTCAGCAGTCTCAGGGACGTACCTACAATGAGGCTGAGAGAGACGGAGGGCCTCACTATCCTGCTAGGTATGCAGGCGATTATAATCAACCAAGACCAAACCCCGTCCCCAGGTCACAGGGGGCACAGGGTGGTTCGGATTTGGGTTTTTCCAGGACCAATCAAGGCCAAAAAAGGCCAGGAGAACGAAAAGAGGAGTCAGAGGGGGGAGGCGGACCCAACAAACTAAAAAGAAGGCGCCCTTAGGAACAGGAGTGTTTAACTTGAGCAAACAGACACTTACTGACTCTGAACTACAATTATTGGATAAAGGTCTGAAATTTGCCCCGCCCAGGAATCTGAGCAAGTTCCAGACATACATGGACATACATAAATATATACGGAAAATCAATATTAAGAGGTATATATTAAATAATCCCATTGTGAGCAATGCGAGTGGTTCAGGCTCAGGTGTTAGGCATTCAGGCCTTGCTAACGCCTCACTCTTCAACCCTCCAGGGTCCGTCGCCCCAGCTGTCAAGACCTTTAAGGAGGTGGTCTTGAGGGATTTGGAAAGCATTAGGGTCAAAAAAACAAAAATGAGTGTGACCTTGGAAGCTGGTTCAGACTCTCTGTGTAACAACAAGTCATTGGTTATCCGCCCCGCGGATAAGGGTGGGGGGATCGTCATCCTCGACCGAAGCGATTATCTTGCAGAGATGCATCGCATCGTAGATGACCCAGATACATATACTCCCCTCACCAGAGATCCTGGTGTCAAATATAAGAAAGAACTAGAGGTAATAGTAGACAGGGGTTTTCATCAGGGCATCCTGGACAAGAAAGAGAAACTCTTTCTAATACCGAGGGCCCCTCGCACCCCTGTAATCTATTATCTCCCCAAGGTTCATAAAAGCCTCACTTGCCCCCCGGGACGGCCGATTGTCAGTGGTATTGATTCGGTAACGTCCCGGGTGGGCAAGTATATAGACCATTTCCTACAGCCCCTGGTCCAAAAGGTCCCCTCCTTCATTAAGGATACCACACAAGTCATTAATATGTTGGCCCATGTAGTGTGGAAGCCAGGTATTAGGTTGGTCACTGCTGACGTGACTTCACTCTATACCATCATACCCCACGAGTTGGGGTTTGAGGCAGTAGAGATGTATCTAACTCGAGACTCTGATCTCGTCCCGTCTCAAAGGAATTTTATCATGGAGTTACTCTACTACGCAGCGAGCCATAATTATTTTTGGTTCAACCATCAATTTTTTCGCCAGGACAGAGGGGTGGCCATGGGGGCTAAATATGCCCCCAGCCTGGCCAACCTCTTTATGGCCAAGTGGGAGGAGGACGTCGTCAAGGCCTGGACTAGGCCACAGGTGGTCCTGTGGGCCAGGTACATTGACGACGTCCTCCTCCTATGGGATGGCAGTGAGATCGAGCTTGAGAATTTCATGACCTTTCTGAATGATAACGACAGGGGTATTAGGCTGAACTTTGAGACAAGCACGGAAGAAATCAGCTTCCTCGATCTTAAAGTTAAGGTTCAGGGGGATAAATTGGTGACGTCCACCCATTTTAAGGCTACGGACAGAAACTCCTTCATTCCCCTCGACAGTTGTCACCATGAGTCTTGGCTGAAGGCGGTCCCAATGGGGCAATATACACGCCTCCGGCGGAATTGCACTGAAGTCGAGACCTTTGACAATCAAGCAGCTTCTCTAACTAAGAAGTTTGTTGAGAAGGGCTATGATCAAGCTGCATTATCAAGATCGCTGGCACAAGTGAGGGAAAAAGATAGATCTCTGCTATTAAATACAGGCCAACGACGTGACAACGAAGGGGATTTCAATCTACCTTTTATCACCACCTTCTCCACCCAGCATCGCCAGATTAAAGATCTGATAAAGAGACACTGGCACATTTTAACCACAGACCCAATTTTGAGTACGGTCCTACCGAACAACCCTCGCATTATATTCAAGGGTGCATCCACGCTGGGCAATAAAATCGCCCCAACAGTGCAGGATCCACCCATTACCAATAGGTCCTTTTTCCATGACCTCACAGGATATTATAAATGCAGAAATTGCCAAGCCTGTTCCCATAACAGCGATAGAGGTAGGAAAATAAATCAATTTATGTCTGCTAGTACCTCACGAACCTATCAGGTTAAACCTTTTATAACCTGTTCATCCGAGGGGGTTATTTACCTGATTCAATGCCCCTGCGGATTACAATATGTGGGCAGGACCAAGAGGGCCCTGAAAGTTAGACTGTCAGAGCACATTGGTAATATCCGCAGGGGCTTTGATAAGCACCCTGTGTCGAGACACTTCGACGAAGTGCATGGTAGGGACCCCTCCAATACTCTGTACGTTGGGATTGACAAGTACAGACCACATTGGAGGGGGAGTTCTCTCGTAAGGGAAATTTCCAAATGTGAAATGTCTTGGATTTACCGACTCCGAACTTATACCCCTTTTGGGTTAAATGTTGACACTGACGTCAATGCGTTTATTAATAACTCCTAACGTATGTTGACGTCAGTGTCTGCAGGGTCATACTGGGGACCACACATATGCACAATTCCCCTCTTTTTTATGGCTTGTTATGTAGGCTTTTTTTGTGCACCATACGTCCATTGGTTGAGGTCCATTCCTAATTTTTTATTATATTATATCATAATTTTTTTCATTTTTGATTCTCCAATCAAAAAAAGAGACCCATTCCACATACATTTTTTGGTATTTTTGTCTTTATTTATGTCAGTGGGCTACACACTGACATTTCCATTTGGAATATAGATCTTTGTTGTATTTCTTTATACATCCACTAGATGGTGCTATCCATCAGATGTAGGTAGTTGGTGACTACAGCCGCCACAATATTCCACTTCCGGTTTTAAAGCCCCGGTGTTTGGGGTGGAGATGAGCATCTTTTTGGAGGCTTTGAGGGTTGGATCTTTGATGATCCCCTTTACTCCAGTTTTTACTCATCTATCTGGAGTCAACTAACCTCAATTTATTCATGCTGCTTATATATATCTTTTAATTTTATTTTTTGTTCAAAGATCAAAGTTCCAAATTATTAAGGAGCACGGCATACGCCCTTCGGCGCTGTCGTTCTCAGTAGATGGGAATGGGTTGGAGGCTCTCACTGGCCCTTTATTAACCCCCCCTCTTTTTTTTTTTTTTTGGAGGCTTTCATTGGCCCCCTATTTATCACCCTTCAATGCCATTATGATCTCCGTTTAGCTCAAGCCATCCAACCCAGATCGTTTGTTGCTGATTGGTGAATCTATGGTGGTACGAATCGGGAAGGTTTTTCAATTCAGTATAGTTTGTTTCTCTATGTGGAATTGTGCATGTGTGTGTATACACATTGTCATTGGGCCCATCCTGTACTAGGTACTTTGTCGGGTAATAGTCTAATGTACAGGGTTTTGTGAACATGTATTGATTTGGATCTGTGCTGGCTGGGCTGTGCGGTCTCCGCTGGCTGCTTGCATTGTGGAGCGCACTTCGACACCGGAAGTGGATGCGGTGGTCCGCGCAGTCCGGCGGGCATAGTATCCAAAGTGAGGCTTGGTTCGATCTAGCACTATTTAAGAAAGGTGACGCAGCGCGCCGCCTGTGCCCCTGGAAGACGTGATGATGTCACGAAACGCGTAGGGCGGAGCCAGACGACGCGCTGACGTCACCCCCAAGCGAGCCGAATTCCAGTAGGACGGGTTTGTCCGAGCTCCGGTGGCCACGGAGCCGGACTTAAGGCTGTTTTTTCATCTGACACTTTGTAAGTGCACATTTGTCTTTTATCTATTTTAATAAAACGTTAAGTGGTTTTACACTATGTGAGCCCCTTCTATTTTTTGGTATCAATGCCCTGGGTTATTGGAGCGGCTGCTGACGAGATGACCCCTGGTGGACACCGCTGTTTATCCCCATTCCGGCTGTAAAAGATCTCTGCTTGCTGTGATCCTCTGTAGTGGGGGGTCATGGCACTTTGGTAAGGAGTAACCCCTTCAGTACCTGGTGGTGGACCCTTTCCCGTTGTCACTGATCTTCAATATTCATCACTTTGATTTTCTGTGTGGCCATGTGTAATAAGTACCATTTGACGGCTACTGTGTGTAGCCCCGGGAAATATATATAAAATTTGTGGGTGACGACCCACAAATTGTTGGAGACTCGAGAGTGAGGACTCTAAGAATGGGAGCACGGTTCTCCCATGGATCTCTGCATGGAGGGAGAGGTAAAAAAATGGCACAAGTAAATTAAGTCCTCCGACTGAAATGACAGTGATTAAGAAATGACACCAAAACTATTATAGCCTGGACTAAAAATAGAGCCGTTCCAATTCCAACTGAAGGAGTGTCTCAAGTTGGGTCTCTGTGTATGTTAATTTTCATGGCAGATTGGCAAAGTTGGATAAAGGCATTAAATGTGTGCAGTATTAGATTTTTGAAACTATGCAACGTGATGAAACCTTGACTAGTCATGAACCTGTTAAGATTTTTCTAACACATATCACTGATTGGCCTAGCAAAAAGGAATTAGACCAGGCAATGCAAGTTTTATCTAAATGTTTAAGAAATGGAAAGATATGTGAACAAAATCTGTCAGAGATGGTTGAAGCTTTACATTTGTCCTGGGACAATGCAAGTCCTAGTCAAAGCAAGAGAGGCAAAGGTAAAGGGGAGGGGATGAAAGACTCTTCCTCTGTCCAAAGGCCACCACAAGCTCACCCCACAGTGCCCCCATCTCCTACAGCACCCTCTTATTCAGCTCCTCTTCCTCCTCCCCCAAGTTACCAGCCGCACCCTGCACCTAATGTTGCTGGGCAAGGACCTTATAGGGGGGCCATAAGGCACCTAGAGGTTATAGCTGCCCAGGAAGAAAATGAAGCTGAATTAGGCTTAAGATACAGTGCCTATCCTGTTCGCATAATTACTAATACAAGACAAGGACAGGATGGTGTACAACCACCAATGATTACAACAAGCACAAGTTACCAGCCCTTTTCTCCAGGAGAGGTGTATGCTCTTACAAGAGACATTCCACACCCTTCTAAAGACAGAGCTGTCTTTATGCAGGAAATGAACAAATTGAAAGAAACTCAGGATTTATGCTGGGCAGATATGGCTCAATTGCTGAGATTAGTCATTGGGTCTGCTGACTTAAACAAGGTTGCACAGAAAAGTGCAGATGACAATGCCAATGTCACTATGTGCCCCACAGGCAGGGGAAACTTTCCATTTCAGGACGAAGATAAGAACTCAGATGTACAAGAAAGTGGGCAGAATGCTGTAGAATTATTAATGAGTGGTCCTCGCAGAACAAGTCAGGTGGTTTGCTGTATGTGAGACAAGAAAAGGCTGAGGATGTTTTTGATTACCTTAAACGTGTCCAGAACATGGCAGTGATAGTGGGAGTGGATTTGGCTGACCGCACTAACGTTACTGCCATAGGTTGTAAGAATGCTGTTGTGATGGGACTCAGAGAAGCAATAAGGAAACGATTGATGGGCACGAAACCAGAATGGAAAGGTTTTGAATGGGCTTTGCTGAGAGAAGTGTGCAGCAGCATTGAGGCTCAGGAAGAAAAAAGAAAAGAGAAAAGGCTGAATGCTTTTGTAGCCCAAAATGATAGTCATCTCAAAAAGAAACCAGGAAATGTTATAATTGTGGCAGAACTGGCCATCTTGCCAGAAAATACAGATTGCCTGACAGACGTAAGCAGAAGAGGCAGATGATGAAAAATGACTAGTAAAGCAACATGAAACTTCTGAGCACACAGACGTTAATTTGTGCATCTCTGAGACGGATGGTGAAGACGCTTTTGTAACATTATGCTTTCCACAACTAACAGATCAGGAAGTTTCATGCTTAGTTGATTCTGGCTCTGCCCGAACTATAATTCAAAAGTCCCGCCTACCAAAAGACATCCCCCTTACATCTGGGCCAGTAGCAGTCGGAGTGGGAGGAAAGTCTACCCCTATCAAGGAAACGCCCCCCATACAAATTGGAATTGGAAGCCACAATATGTTTTATAAGCTGCTTGTATCTGACACTGTACCATGCAACCTATTGGGAAGAGACCTACTGAGTTACTTACAAGCCTGTGTACAATATACGCCCAATGGAGTAGAAGTACATGTTGGAGAATTAGATGAAGAAATTATATGTGGATTGACAGCAATGGAATTAGAGGAAGAGATTGAAGGTAATATTCCACCTGAAATTGTTGCTCAAATACGTGATATTCTCTGGGCCAAGGGAAAATGTGATGTAGGACTTCTACAAGTCCCTCCGGTTAAAGTCAAAATAAATGCAGGAGCTCAAATCCCACGCATTCCACAGTATCCACTGTCACCAGATCAACTTGCTGGTGTACAAGTACAAATAAAAGAATTACTTGAAGCAGGTGTCATAAAGGAAACAGAAAGTAGAGCACAGACGCCATTGTTTCCTGTAAAGAAAATAGTCAAAAAGGGAGAAAAGCCAGTATATTGAATGGTAGATGATTTAAGGGCCATCAATCAAATCATAGAGGAAGACACCCCTGTTGTCCCAAATCCCAATACTTTACTCAATGACATACCTAGAGGAACACAGGTGTATACCGTAATAGACCTAGCAAATGCTTTCTTTAGTATTGCCTTGGATGAAGAGAGCCAAGAACTTTTTGCTTTCTGGTTTGAAGGAGTAATGTATACCTGGACAAGAATTCCGCAAGGAATGATTTCATCTCCAAGTGCATTCTCAAAGGCCATGATGACAATCCTAAATGGGTGGCAACCAGCCCATAAAGGAACAGTGATCAAGGTGTACATTGACAACATCTTACTATGTGCAGACACACAAGAACATTGTGAACAAGACTCTCTTTCTCTGTTGAAATATCTCAGTGAACAAAATTGTAGTGTCAAAGGAAAAGGTACAATGGTGCAGACCTCATGTGAAATTTCTTGGTCACTGTCTAGACCCTGGAACCAAACATATTGACACTGAAAGAAAACGGACAATAACTAAAATGCCTCAGCTGAAAAATCACAAGCAGCTCAGAGAATTTATCGGAATGGTGCCATATGTGAGACAATGGATACCAGATGCTAACACCAAGTTGAAACCCTTGTACACTGCCCTGACTACACCCTTTGAATGGACAAAGCAACTGGAGGATGTCTTCAATCAGTTGAAAGCTGATATCCAGGTTGCACCTGCCCTTAAATTACCTGACCAAAACAAACCCTTCCAACTATATTGCTCTGTAAAGGGAGTCACAGGCAATGGAGTTCTTACACAAAGGTCACCATCAAGAACACACATAGTGGCCTATGAAAGTGTACAACTGGATCCAATCCTCCAAGCAACAGCAACCTGTGTAAAATCAGTTGCAGCTGCTTCATTACTAGTCGAGAAGGTTGCCATTGTAAGGACGAATCAGCCTCTGACAGTTTATACAACACATGCGGCAAATGAAATCTCGGAAAGAGCAAGGACCAAACACTTGTCATCGGCAAAGCTGAGCAACTATGAAGCCATCCTGCTTGAATCAGAAGAAATAGAAGTGAAAAGATGCACCAAAATAAATCCTGCCAGCCTTCTCCCAGAGAGAGAGGAAGACCTCGAAGAGGAGGGTGACCACAATTGCTTGAAACTCATGGAAGAACAAATGCAGCAAATCTCCCCAGTAAAGGACACTCCTCTTGAAAATCCCGTTCTGATCCAGTTTGTAGACAGTTCACGCCTGTACAAGGATGGAGTCCCAAGAACAGCATATGCGGTGACAACATTGGAGGAAGTGATTGAGACCCAACTACTCCCTTCATCACTTTCAGCGCAGGTTGCAGAGTTGGTAGCACTCACCAGAGCATGTGAGACCACAAAAGATCAATTAGCTAACATCTATACTGACAGCAGGTATGCACTAGGATTAGTCCATGATCATGGACCCATATGGAAGAACAGAGGATTCATAACTGCTGCAGGAGAACCGATTCAAAACTGGAAATATGTTCCGGAACTTTTTGAAGCAGTCACCTTCCCAAAGGAAGTAGCCATTCTGAAAGTCAAGGCACATACCAGAGGACAAACCATGGAAGAAAAAGTAAACCAGTTGGCTGATCATACTGCCAGAAAGACTGCTGAAACACCAATGGAAGCAATTATGACCCTTGTCACTGATTTTGCAAAGGAAGAAAAAGAAGCCCATAAAAGATTAAAGGAGAGAAGAGAACAAATACAGCAAGCAAAAGAACTGATTAAGAAATTGCAAGAATCTGCACCCAATGATTGGTATGAAATCATGGAAAGGGACAGAGCAAAGAAGGACCAAGATGGACTTTTGTACCAGGAGAATGGAATATGTGTCCCACCTCAAACAGAGAATATGATCATGCAACTAGCACAAAGAAACATTGAAGAGGCTGGATGGTTTATGCAATACTCCAGAAACGCATGTCAAGACTTTGTTGAAGGATGCATAATCTGTGCTAAAAATAACCCAGGAAAACCGACCAGAGTAACACAAAGACATGTCATTTTGGAGTCCCTGAAACCATTGAGAGTGACCGAGGAACACATTTCACTGGACAGATCACGCAAATAATATGTAAGGACTTGGGAATTGAGCAGGCCTTCCATACCCCTTATCATGCTCAGAGTTCAGGAAAGGTAGAAAGATACAGTGGGGTTATTAAAGACAGGCTAGCTAAACTTATGCAGAAATGGGAGGAAGGGTCAGTAAAGAAACAGTGGCCAGAACTGTTGCCTTTGGTTCTTTACAGCATCAGGACTACCCCTACTTGGAAGTCAGAGAACTTGAGCCAATATGAAATTTTGTTTGAGGGCCCACCAAAGACAGGGTTGTATTTTCCACACCAGACTGCTGTAATGTATAATGATCTTGCTTCTTATGCAATTGCTTTACATAAACAACTAACTGTTACGCACAAGCTTGTTTTTGATTCAATTCCAGATCCAGATTAGGGATGAGCTTCGTGTTCGAGTCGAACCCATGTTCGACTCGAACATCGGCTGTTCGGTCGTTCGCCGAATTGCGAACGATATGGGCCGTTCGCGCCAAATTCGTGTGGCGCGTCACGGCCCATAATTCACTGCGGCATCGCAGTGCATTGCTGGCTGATGATTGGCCAAGCATGCACTATGACCCGCATGCTTGGCCAATCACAGCGCCGCCTGAACAGAGAGCCGTAATTGGCCAAAGCCAAGGAGGCTTTGGCCAATTATGGCTCAGGGGATTTAGTACACGCCCCACACTATATAAGGCCGCCTGCACGGCGGCCCTGTGTAGTGTGTGTTCCGGCGTTGAAAGAGATAGACAGAGAGACAGTGTCATTTGATTTGAGTTAGATAGATTAGGCAGAACAGTCAGTCAGTTAGCTGCACTTACAGTGTATTTTGTATATATATGCATCCCAGGTGTTGCATATATATATATACACTGTATTCAGTTTAGCTAGATCCGTTCCTGTTATCTTCTAGACTATTTACATTTAGTGCAGTGCGTCCTGCTCACAGTGTTCAGCTAGATCCGTTCCTGTTATCTTCTAGACTATTTACATTTAGTGCAGTGCGTCCTGCTCACAGTGTTCAGCTAGATCCGTTCCTGTTAAATTCTAGACTATTTACATTTAGTGCAGTGCGTCCTGCTCACAGTGTTCAGCTAGATCCGTTCCTGTTATCTTCTAGACTATTTACATTTAGTGCAGTGCGTCCTGCTCACAGTGTTCAGCTAGATCCGTTCCTGTTATCTCCCTACTGACAGGCAGGCTTGTCTTGTTACAGTATTAACAGCTACCTAAAGAAAATTACTGGTGTTCTTTTGATCCTATTAGTACCACGGTCAGGCAGCTAGACTATTTACATTTAGTGCAGTGCGTCCTGCTCACAGTGTTCAGCTAGATCCGTTCCTGTTATCTTCTAGACTATTTACATTTAGTAAAGTGCGTCCTGCTCACAGTGTTCAGCTAGATCCATTCCTGTTATCTTCCTACTGACAGGCAGGCTTGTCTTGTTACAGTATATAAAGCTACCTGAAGAAAACTACTGGTGTTCTTTTGATCCTATTAGTACCACGGTCAGGCAGCTAGACTATTTACAGTTAGTGCAGTGCGTCCTGCTCACAGTGTTCAGCTAGATCCGTTCCTGTTATCTTCCTACTGACAGGCAGGCTTGTCTTGTTACAGTATATAAAGCTACC
Organism: Lithobates clamitans; assembly: GCA_037952925.1. Taxonomy (NCBI): domain Eukaryota; kingdom Metazoa; phylum Chordata; class Amphibia; order Anura; family Ranidae; genus Lithobates; species Lithobates clamitans. The sequence continues at coordinate 18,221,393 of JBBGZY010000135.1, read as the reverse complement.
TGAAGAAAATTACTGGTGTTCTTTTGATCCTATTAGTACCACGGTCAGGCAGCTAGACTATTTACATTTAGTGCAGTGCGTCCTGCTCACAGTGTTCAGCTAGATCTGTTCCTGTTATCTTCCTACTGACAGGCAGGCTTGTCTTGTTACAGTATTAACAGCTACCTAAAGAAAATTACTGGTGTTCTTTTGATCCTATTAGTACCACGGTCAGGCAGCTAGACTATTTACATTTAGTAAAGTGCGTCCTGCTCACAGTGTTCAGCTAGATCCGTTCCTGTTATCTTCCTACTGACAGACAGGCTTGTCTTGTTACAGTATATAAAGCTACCTGAAGAAAATTACTGGTGTTCTTTTGATCCTATTAGTACCACGGTCAGGCAGCTAGACTATTTACATTTAGTAAAGTGCGTCCTGCTCACAGTGTTCAGCTAGATCCATTCCTGTTATCTTCCTACTGACAGGCAGGCTTGTCTTGTTACAGTATATAAAGCTACCTGAAGAAAATTACTGGTGTTCTTTTGATCCTATTAGTACCACGGTCAGGCAGCTAGACTATTTACATTTAGTGCAGTGCGTCCTGCTCACAGTGTTCAGCTAGATCCGTTCCTGTTATCTTCCTACTGACAGGCAGGCTTGTCTTGTTACAGTATATAAAGCTACCTGAAGAAAATTACTGGTGTTCTTTTGATCCTATTAGTACCACGGTCAGGCAGCTAGACTATTTACAGTTAGTGCAGTGCGTCCTGCTCACAGTGTTCAGCTAGATCCGTTCCTGTTATCTTCCTACTGACAGGCAGGCTTGTCTTGTTACAGTATATAAAGCTACCTGAAGAAAATTACTGGTGTTCTTTTGATCCTATTAGTACCACGGTCAGGCAGCTAGACTATTTACATTTAGTGCAGTGCGTCCTGCTCACAGTGTTCAGCTAAACCTACAAATTAGTGGGGTGCGTCCACCTCACAGTGTTCAGCTAAAGCTACCTGTAGAAGGTTGGTGGTGTTCTCATACTACAGGCAGGCAGTTGATTTTGCTAGCTGCAGTATATATATATATATATATATATATATATATATATATATATATATATATATCCCAGCTTAGTGCAGCTACAGGCCATTAGTATGTCTGGAAGGCCAAGAAGGAGAGGCAGACAGTCACAAGCCAATAAGAGAGGGCAAGCAGGCTCTGTGTCTAGTGCTGGTCGTGGAGACGGTGCATCCTCATCAGCACGTGGCCATGGGACACGCTTGGCCTTTTTTTCGGCAGCTGGCCATGTTGAGCCGCAACATGCGGAAGACTTGGTCGAGTGGATGACCAAGCCGTCCTCATCCTCCTCATCCTCTCTCACCCATGCCCAGGGTGCTTTGTCTGGCAAAGCAGCGGCCTCTTCCCTCGGCTCAATGTCATCAGTGACTCCTTCCCTAGCTCCACCATGTCCTCCTGAGGAGTCCCTCGAACTGTTTGACCACAGTGTTGGGTACATGCTCCAGGAGGATGCCCAGCGTTTGGAAGGCTCTGATGATGATACTGAGCTCGATGAAGGCAGTAACATGAGCACGGACAGAGGGGGTGCCCAAGAAGGACAGCAATCTGGCAGTCATGCTCCCCCTGCTGCAGCATACTGCCAGGTTTGCTCCAGTGATGAGGAGGGAGGGGATGATGAGGTCACTGACTCAACGTGGGTGCCTGATAGGAGAGAGGAGGAGGAGGAGGAGGAGGCGGCACATCACCAACGAGGCAGGATGCCCTCCAGGGGCCAGCCTAAGGGCAGCACATTGACTGCATCACATGTGCAGGGCGCTGCAGTCTCTGCGCGTTATTCAAAAAGTTCTTTGGTGTGGGCCTTTTTTGAGACGAGTGCATCAGATCGCACCGCTGCTATTTGCAACATATGTCTCAAGCGTATCTCACATGGCCAAAACATCTCCCGCTTGGGTACCACATGCTTGACCAGACATATGTTGACCTGCCATGCAGTTCGTTGGCAAGCGCTTTCTAAAAGACCCACACCAAAGAACAAAGAGGACCTCTCCTTGCTCCTCATCAGCTGAGATTTCCAACCCCACTAGACCTTCAGTCCTCTCTGAGACCTGCACTGAGAGGAATGAAGGTGTAGAATTAGGTGTGTCACAGCCAAGTACTTGTGGGCAATCTGCTTTTGGTACACCGACGTCAGATTGTACCAGGCAAATTTCCCTGCCCCAGCTGCTGCACCGCCGAAAGAAGTTTGCTCTCAGCCATCCACATGCCCAGCGGTTGAATGCTAGCTTGGCAAAATTGCTGGCACTTCAACTGCTGCCTTTTCAGTTGGTAGACTCTGCCCCCTTCCATGAGTTTGTAGAATGTGCGGTTCCTCAGTGGCAGGTACCCAAACGCCACTTTTTCTCACGGAAGGCGATTCCGGCTCTCTACCGGCATGTGGAAGGCAATGTCCATGCCTCGCTGGACAGGGCGGTCAGCGGTAAGGTGCATATTACCGCTGACTCATGGTCCAGCAGGCATGGACAGGGACGTTACCTAAGTTTCACGGCGCATTGGGTGACTCTGCTGGCAGCTGGGAAGGATGCAGGACAAGGTGCAGTAGTGTTGGAGTTTGTTCCGCCACCACGCCTCCAAAATGCTAATGATTGTGACACACCTCTCTCCTCCACCCCCTCCTCTTCTTCTTCCTCCATGGCCTCTTCCTCGGAACCAGCGGTGCTCCGTAGTCGTTCAAGGGGCTACGCAAGTACGCAGGCCAAAAGATGCCATGCGGTGCTTGAGCTGGTGTGCTTGGGGGACAGGAGCCACACTGGGGCAGAGGTTCTGTCAGCTCTGCAGGGGCAGGTTCAGAGGTGGTTGACGCCACGCCAACTTAAGGCAGGAATGGTGGTTTGCGACAATGGCACCAACCTCCTCTCTGCCCTCCGACAGGGACAAATGACCCATGTGCCCTGTTTGGCTCACGTCCTTAACTTGGTGGTGCAGCGGTTCTTGGGCAGGTACCCGGGCTTACAGGATGTCCTGAGGCAGGCCAGGAAAGTCTGTGTGCATTTCCGCCGGTCATATAATGCCAGTGCTCGGCTGACGGACCTCCAAAAGGAGTTTAACCTGCCCAAGAACCGCCTAATCTGTGACATGCCCACCAGGTGGAACTCAACGTTGGCCATGCTGCAGCGGCTGCACACACAGCAGAGGGCCATCAATGAGTACCTGTGCGACTATGGCACCAGGACAGGGTCAGGGGAGCTTGTTTTTTTTCCCCACGCCAGTGGGCCATGATCAGGGATGCATGCACTGTCCTGTCACCATTTGAGGAGGCCACGAGGATGGTGAGCAGTGACAGTGCATGCATCAGTGACACTGTCCCCCTTGTCCACCTGTTGGAGCACACGCTGCGTGGAATAATGGACAGGGCACTTGAGGCAGAACAGAGGCAGGAAGAGGAGGACTTCCTTAGCTCTCAAGGCCCCCTTTATCCAGACAGTGTTCCTGCGTGCCCGCCGATCACACAGGAAGAGGACGAGGAGGAGGAGGAGGAGGAGGAAGATTGTGTCAGTATGGAGGTGGAGCCTGGCACTCAGCATCAGCAGCAGTCTTTAAGGGATCAGTCCCAAGAAACACATGGACTTGTACGTGGCTGGGAGGAGGTGGCTGCGGACCATGTCGTCCTTAGTGACCCAGAGGACTCCGGACCGAATGCCTCAGCAAACCTACGCTGCATGGCCTCCCTGATCCTGCAAAGCCTGCGTAAGGATCCTCGTATTCGTGGTATCAAGAAGAAGGACCAATACTGGCTGGCAACCCTCCTTGATCCACGTTACAAGGGTAAGGTTGCGGACCTTATCTTGCCATCGCAGAGGGAGCAGAGGATGAAACATCTTCGGGAGGCCTTGCAGAAAGGTCTGTGCAACGCGTTCCCAGAGACTGGGAGGTTACAAACTCCTGTTTCTGGACAACGTGTTGCTGAGGCTTCGGTCAGTCAAAGAAGGAGCGGTGGAGAAGGTGGCCGTCTGACCGATGCGTTCAGACAATTTTTTGGTCCGCAGCCCCAAGGTATGATCGGTTCCAGCAACCATCGCCAGCGTCTGTTTTACATGGTGCAGGAATACCTAGGGGCAAGATCAGACTTGGACACCTTTCCCACCGAAAATCCTCTGGGTTACTGGGTCTTGAGGATGGATCACTGGCCAGAGCTTGCACAGTATGCAATTGAGCTACTGGCCTGTCCTGCATCCAGGGTTCTTTCGGACGCACATTCAGTGCTGCTGGAGGCGTGGTAACCGATCACAGGGTGCGTCTGTCCACCGACTCGGTCGATCAACTGACCTTCATAAAAATGAATCAGTCTTGGATCACCACCAGCTACCAAGCACCTGATGCTGATGTAACCGAATAATTTTTTTTGAAATCTCAGATCCCTTCAAAGACTGCCTATGCTGATGCTGAGTGACTATCCCTGAGTAATTATCCTCTTCCTCCTCAATCATCACGCTGATAGCTTGTAAGAACATTTTTGGTTCTGGGCGCCACCACCAGTGCCTAAGGCACAATTTTTCAGCCCCTGTTTAACAGGGGCGTGTAATTACAATTTTTGATGTAATACTTTGCAGCAGGGCTCGTTCCTGCATTCCAACTAGAGTGTCTGTGAGGGGTTGCAGTGTTGTGGCACCAGCACCAGTGCCCAAGGCCCAATTTTTCTTCTCCTGTCTAACAGGGGCGTGTAATTACAATTTTTGATGCAATACTTTGCAGCAGGGCTCATTCCTGCATTCCAACTAGAGTGTCTGTGAGGGGTTGCAGTGTTGTGGCACCAGCACCAGTGCCCAAGGCCCAATTTTTCTGCTCCTGTCTAACAGGGGCGTGTAATTACAATTTTTGATGCAATACTTTGCAGCAGGGCTTGTTCCTGCGTTCCAACTAGAGTGTCTGTAAGGGGTTGCAGTGTTGTGGCACCAGCACCAGTGCCTAAGGCCTAATTTTTCAGCTCCTGTTCAACAGGGGCATGTAATTACAATTCTTGATCTAATATTTCACAGCAGGGCCCTGTGAGGGCTTACAGTGTTGTGGCCACAGCAACACCTAAGGCCCAAATTTCTGCTGAGTATATAGGGCAGGACCCTACTTTCAAACATCTAACTTACAAACGACTCCTACTTGCAAACGGAAGGAGACAACAGGAAGTGAGATGAAATCTACCCCTAGGAAGGGAAATTCTCTCCTGTAAGAGTTAATATGGGAAAAAAAATTCTCCTTTCCACTGATGCTTTCCAATCCTTGTTCCACAAAAAAAAACAAATTTTCAAAAAACATTTTTCATTGGGACAAAAAGTGAGGTGAAATCTTCTGAAGAGGAGGAAAGACAGCAAAACAAATGTCACAGGGGTGATAACCCTTCCCTATGTTTTCCAAAAAGCTTAAAAAAGATTTTTTGGCTGGAGCTAAACACGTTAAAAATGTACCCGTTCAAAATTACAAAGAGATTCTACTTAACAACAAACCTACAGTCCCTGTCTTGTTTGCACCGCCTGTATACTGCTGTTCAGAGTATATAGGGCCTGGTGGCCCCACACCTTTCCTTATTTTAATTTGGGTGCGGGGTTCCCCTTAATATCCATACAAGACCCAAAGGGCCTGGTAATGGACTGGGGGGTACCCATGCCGTTTGTCTCACTGATTTTCATCCATATTGCCATGACCCGACATTACATTAAACCCGCAAGCAGTTTTAAATGAGATTTTTTCCTTTAAAAATGACATTTGGTGCAGGGACTGTTCTAAACACGGGAAACACGTGCCACTTTACAGGCATACTATAGACACCCCCCAGGTACGATATTTAACCACTTGCCGACCGCCTCACGCCTATATACGTGAGCAGAGCGGCACGGGCAGGCAAAATCACGTACCTAGTACGTGATTGCCTTCCCGCGGGTGGGGGGTCCGATCGGACCCCCCCCCGGTGCCAGCTGCGGTCGGCATTTGGTTGGGAGCGATGACAGACGAGGGGGAGACCATCCGATCGTGGCCCCCCCCTCGCGATCGCTCCCAGCCACTGACGAACATCCCCTGCCTCTGTATAGTACACAGAGGCAGAGGATGTGATGTCATCTCTCCTCGGCTGTCAGTTTCCGTTCCAGCGCCGAGGAGAGATGACATGTAAGTAAGTGCACAACACAAACACACACAGTAGAACATGCCAGGCATACATTACACCCCCGATCCCCCCCCGATCGCCCCCCGATCCCCCCCCAATCACCCCCCCCCCTGTCACAAACTGACACCAAGCAGGTTTTTTTTTTTTTTTTTTTTTTTTCCTGATTACTGCATAGTGTCAGTTTGTGACAGTTAGCAGTGTTAGGACAGTTACTGTAACCCCCCTGTAGGTCTAGGGTACCCCCCTTACCCCCCCTAATAAAGTTTTAACCCCTTGATCACCCCCCCTCACCAGTGTCGCTAAGCGATCATTTTTCTGATCGCTGTATTAGTGTCGCTGGTGACGGTAGTTAGGGACGTAAATATTTAGGTTCGCCGTCAGTGTTTTATAGCGACAGGGACCCCCATATACTACCTAATAAATGTTTTAACCCCTTGATTGCCCCCTAGTTAACCCTTTCACCACTGATCACCGTATAACTGTTACGGGTGACGCTGGTTAGTTAGTTTATTTTTTATAGTGTCAGGGCACCCGCCGTTTATTACCGAATAAAGGTTTAGCCCCCTAATCGCCCGGCGGTGATATGCGTCGCCCCAGGCAGCGTCAGATTAGCGCCAGTACCCCCCCTAATAAAGTTTTAACCCCTTGATCACCCCCTGTCGCCAGTGTCGCTAAGCGATAATTTTTCTGATCGCTGTATTAGTGTCACTGGTGACGCTAGTTAGGGACGTAAATATTTAGGTTCGCCGTCAGTGTTTTATAGCGACAGGGACCCCCATATACTATCTAATAAATGTTTTAACCCCTTGATTGCCCCCTAGTTAACCCTTTCACCACTGATCACCGTATAACTGTTACGGGTGACGCTGGTTAGTTAGTTTATTTTTTATAGTGTCAGGGCACCCGCCGTTTATTACCGAATAAAGGTTTAGCCCCCTGATCGCCCGGCGGTGATATGCGTTGCCCCAGGCAGCGTCAGATTAGCGCCAGTACCGCGAACACCCACGCACGCACCGTACACGCACCATACACCTCCCTTAGTGGTATAGTATCTGATCGGATCAATATCTGATCCGATCAGATCTATACTAGCGTCCCCAGCAGTTTAGGGTTCCCAAAAATGCAGTGTTAGCGGGATCAGCCCACATACCTGCTAGCACCTGCGTTTTGCCCCTCCGCCCAGGCGAGCCCAGCCCACCCAAGTGCAGTATCGATCGATCACTGTCACTTACAAAACACTAAACGCATAACTGCAGCGTTCGCAGAGTCAGGCCTGATCCCTGCGATCGCTAACAGTTTTTTTGGTAGCATTTTGGTGAACTGGCAAGCACCAGCCCCAGGCAGCGTCAGATTAGCGCCAGTACCGCTAACACCCACGCACGCAGCATACGCCTCCCTTAGTGGTATAGTATCTGAACAGATCAATATCTGATCCGATCAGATCTATACTAGCGTCCCCAGCAGTTTAGGGTTCCCAAAAACGCAGTGTTAGCGGGATCAGCCCAGATACCTGCTAGCACCTGCGTTTTGCCCCTCCGCCCGGCCCGGCCCAGCCCACCCAAGTGCAGTATCGATCGATCACTGACACTTACAAAACTCTAAACGCATAACTGCAGCATTCGCAGAGTCAGGCCTGATCCCTGCGATCGCTAACAGTTTTTTTGTAGCGTTTTGGTGAACTGGCAAGCACCAGCAGCGTAGTACACCCCGGTCGTAGTCAAACCAGCACTGCAGTAACACTTGGTGACGTGGCGAGTCCCATAAGTGCAGTTGAAGCTGGTGAGGTGGCAAGCACAAGTAGTGTCCCGCTGCCACCAAAAAGACAAACACAGGCCCGTCATGCCCATAGTGCCCTTCCTGCTGCATTCGCCAATCCTAATTGGGAACCCACCGCTTCTGCAGCGCCCGTACTTCCCCCATTCACATCCCCAACCAAATGCAGTCGGCTGCATGAGAGGCATTTTCTTTATGTCCTCCCGAGTACCCCTACCCAGCGAACCCCCCAAAAAATATGTTGTGTCTGCAGCAAGCGCGGATATAGCCGTGACACCCGCTATTATTGTCCCTCCTGTCCTGACAATCCTGGTCTTTGCATTGGTGAATGTTTTGAACGCTACCATGCACTAGTTGAGTATTAGCGTAGGGTACAGCATTGCACAGACTAGGCACACTTTCACAGGGTCTCCCGAGATGCCATCGCATTTTGAGAGACCCGAACCTGGAACCGGTTACAGTTATTATAGTTAGTTACAAAAAAAAGTGTAAAAAAAAAAAAACACAAACAAAAATATAAAATAAAAATAGTTGTCGTTTTATTGTTCTCTCTCTCTCTCTATTCTCTCTCTATTGTTCTGCTCTTTTTTACTGTATTCTATTCTGCAATGTTTTATTGTTATTATGTTTTATCATGTTTGCTTTTCAGGTATGCAATTTTTTATACCTTACCGTTTACTGTGCTTTATTGTTAACCATTTTTTTGTCTTCAGGTATGCCATTCACGACTTTGAGTGGTTATACCAGAATGATGCCTGCAGGTTTAGGTATCATCTTGGTATCATTCTTTTCAGCCAGCGGTCGGCTTTCATGTAAAAGCAATCCTAGTGGCTAATTAGCCTCTAGACTGCTTTTACAAGCAGTGGGAGGGAATGCCCCCCCCCCCCAACATCTTCCGTGTTTTTCTCTGGCTCTCCTGTCTCAACAGGGAACCTGAAAATGCAGCCGGTGATTCAGCCAGCTGACCATAGAGCTGATCAGAGACCAGAGTGGCTCCAAACATCTCTATGACCTAAGAAACCGGAAGCTACGAGCATTTTATGACGTAGATTTCGCCGGATGTAAACAGCGCCATTGGGAAATTGGGAAAGCATTTTATCACACCGATCTTGGTGTGATCAGATGCTTTGAGGGCAGAGGAGAAATCTAGGGTCTAATAGACCCCAATTTTTGCAAAAAAGAGTACCTGTCACTACCTATTGCTATCATAGGGGATATTTACATTCCCTGAGATAACAATAAAAATGATTTAAAAAAAAAAAAATGAAAGGAACAGTTTAAAAATAAGATAAAAAAATAATAATAATAAAGAAAAAAAAAAAAAAAAAAAAAAAAAGCACCCCTGTCCCCCCTGCTCTCGCGCTAAGGTGAACGCAAGCGTTGGTCTGGCGTCAAATGTAAACAGCAATTGCACCATGCATGTGAGGTATCGCCGCGAAGGTCAGATCGAGGGCAGTAATTTTAGCAGTAGACCTCCTCTGTAAATCTAAAGTGGTAACCTGTAAAGGCTTTTAAAGGCTTTTAAAAATGTATTTAGTTTGTCGCCACTGCACGTTTGTGCGCAATTTTAAAGCATGTCATGTTTGGTATCTATGTACTCGGCCTAAGATCATCTTTTTTATCTCATCAAACATTTGGGCAATATAGTGTGTTTTAGTGCATTAAAATGTAAAAAAGTGTGTTTTTTCCCCAAAAAATGCGTTTGAAAAATCGCTGCGCAAATACTGTGTGAAAAAAAAAAATGAAACACCCACCATTTTAATCTGTAGGGCATTTGCTTTAAAAAAAATATATAATGTTTGGGGGTTCAAAGTAATTTTCTTGCAAAAAAAAATTATTTTTTTATGTAAACAATAAGTGTCAGAAAGGGCTTTGTCTTCAAGTGGTTAGAAGAGTGGGTGATGTGTGACATAAGCTTCTAGATGTTGTGCATAAAATGCCAGGACAGTTCAAACCCCCCCCAAATGACCCCATTTTGGAAAGTAGACACCCCAAGCTATTTGCTGAGAGTCATGTTGAGTCCATGGAATAATTTATATTGTGACACAAGTTGCGGGAAAGAGACAATTTTTTATTTTTTTTATTTTTTTTTGCGCAAAGTTGTCACTAAATGATATATTGCTCAAACATGCCATGGGAATATGTGAAATTACACCCCAAAATACATTCTGCTGCTTCTCCTGAGTACGGGGATACCACATGTGTGAGACTTTTTGGGAGCCTAGCCGCGTACGGGACCCCGAAAGCCAAGCACCGCCTTCAGGCTTTCTAAGGCCGTAAATTTTTGATTTCACTCTTCACCGCCTATCACAGTTTCGGGGGCCATGGAATGCCCAGGTGGCAAAAAAACCCCCCAAATGACCCCATTTTGGAAAGTAGACACCCCAAGCTATTTGATGAGAGGTATAGTGAGTATTTTGCAGACCTCACTTTTTGTCACAAAGTTTTGAAAATTGAAAAAAGAAAAAAAAAATTTTTTTTTCTCGTCTTTCTTTATTTTCAAAAACAAATGAGAGCTGCAAAATACTCACCATGCCTCTCAGCAAATAGCTTGGGGTGTCTACTTTCCAAAATGGGGTCATTTGGGGGGGGTTTGTGCCACCTGGGCATTCCATGGCCTCCGAAACTGTGATAGGCAGTGAGGAGTAAAATCAAAAATGTACGCCCTTAGAAATCCTGAAGGCGGTGCTTGGTTTTCGGGGTCCCGTACGCGGCTAGGCTCCTAAAAAGTCCCACACATGTGGTATCCCCGTACTCAGGAGAAGCAGCTAAATGTATTTTGGGGTGCAATTCCACATATGCCCATGGCCTGTGTGAGCAATATATCATTTAGTGACAACTTTGTGCAAAAAAAAAAAAAAAAAAAAAAAAAATTGTCACTTTCCCGCAACTTGTGTCAAAATATAAAACATTCCATGGACTCAACATGCCTCAAAGCAAATAGCTTGGGGTGTCTACTTTCCAAAATGGGGTCATTTGGGGGGGGTTTATGTCATCTGGGCATTTTATGGCCTTCAAAACCGTGATAGGTAGTGAGGAGTAAAATCAAAAATGTACGCCCTTAGAAATCCTGAAGGCGGTGCTTGGTTTTCGGGGCCCCGTACGCGGCTAGGCTCCCAAAAAGTCCCACACATGTGGTATCCCCGTACTCAGGAGAAGCAGCTAAATGTATTTTGGGGTGCAATTCCACATATGCCCATGGCCTGTGTGAGCAATATATCATTTAGTGACAACTTTTTGTAATTTTTTTTTTTTTTTTTGTCATTATTCAATCACTTGGGACAAAAAAAATGAATATTCAATGGGCTCAACATGCCTCTCAGCAAATTCCTTGGGGTGTCTACTTTCCAAAATGGGGTCATTTGTGGGGGTTTTGTACTGCCCTGCCATTTTAGCACCTCAAGAATCGACATAGGCAGTCATAAATTAAAGGCTGTGTAAATTCCAGAAAATGTACCCTAGTTTGTAGACGCTATAACTTTTGCGCAAACCAATAAATATACACTTATTGAAATTTTTTTTACCAAAGACATGTGGCCGAATACATTTTGGCCTAAATGTATGACTAAAATTGAGTTTATTGGATTTTTTTTAGAACAAAAAGTAGAAAATATCATTTTTTTTCAAAATTTTCGGTCTTTTTCCGTGTATAGCGCAAAAAATAAAAACGGCAGAGGTGATCAAATACCATCAAAAGAAAGCTCTATTTGTGGGAAGAAAAGGACGCAAATTTCGTTTGGGTACAGCATTGCATGACCGCGCAATTAGCAGTTAAAGCGACGCAGTGCCGAATTGTAAAAAGTGCTCTGGTCAGGAAGGGGGTAAATCCTTCCGGGGCTGAAGTGGTTAAAGGAATATTTCACTTTTTTTTTTTTTACTTTAAGCATCATTAAAATCACTGCTCCCGAAAAAACGGCCGTTTTTAAAAGTTTTTTTTGCATTGATACATGTCCCCTGGGGTAGGACCCGGGTCCCCAAACCCTTTTTAGGACAATACCATGCAAATTAGCCTTTAAAATGAGCACTTTTGATTTCGAACGTTCGAGTCCCATAGACGTCAATGGGGTTCTAACGTTCGTGCGAACTTTCGGTCCGTTTGCAGGTTCTGGTGCGAACCGAACCGGGGGGTGTTCGGCTCATCCCTAATCCAGATCAAGTAACTGGAACACATGATTTGCAGCCAGGTGATTGGGTCCTAGTGAAAGAACACGTGAAGGTGCCCTTGGGACCAAAATTTGAAGGACCCTACCAAGTACTCCTGACAACTGCCACAGCTGTAAAGCTGGAAGAAAAGCAGATGTGGATACATGCCAGCCATTGCTTGAAAGTACAGCCAGTTTCTAAAGATGAGTAAACTACTGTTATGCCTTTGCTTGATCTTGACAGTCAAGGCTATAGAGGAAAACCAGCTGTACAAATTACACATGATGGCGGGCATAAGGGGTAAGTTGAGTAATTGTTGGATCTGTTCATATAGGCCAGACAGTTCAAAGGTTATACACCTAGTACCCATTCCCATAAATGTAACCACCTGGACAACTGTATCCTTATGGGCCAAGCCAGGCATTGGCCTTAGCCAGGCCCCGGACATTAAACCCATTTACCTTCACTCTGATTTTAAACAGTAAAAAGCTGCCCACATACCAGTATGTCTAGAAATGTCTCAAATGTTTTACTTTTCTGAAAAATCTCCTTATTTTAAATAGCCTCCAGGGACTGCACGGGAATAACACATACACCCAAAAACTACAGATCTCAGGTTGTCCCTATATTTCCTTTTGCATCCTCATGGTGTTATACTCAACCTGAAGTGGATAATTTTCCCCTGTTTGATCAGAATCTGTTTTATCTAATTCATGCTGGAATGTGGCAATATCCTAGGGTGAGAAACGTTTCTGCAGCCAAATGTTACAAATATCAGAGCCATGAGTATGTACTCTGCCCTGGTCATAGACTTTTTACACCATATGTACTAATAGATCCTTACTACCTTATCTGTGGTCGAAAGGCTTACAACTGGATACCTCCCCATAGTTATGGTACCTGCTATATTGGGACATTAGCGCCATCCCTTTTTGTGGTCGAGGAAAATGATATTAGGATATACAAAGTAGCAATGAATCATTTAGAGGACTACCATCAACCCATGTCCGTACGAAAACATAGAGCTATATTTAATACTGGAGACAAGATATGGGCATGGTTTCCAGCAATGTTTGGGGGAGGTATAAATATGATTAATAAAATGGAAAATGCTTTTAATAATTATAGTGCATTAGTTGACCAGATGTTTAATGAAACTGAGAGTGCGGTCAATGAAATAGCTGCAGACCTAAGATTACTACACAAGCGTACCCTGCAAACTAAATTGGCCTTGAACTATCTGTTGGCTAAGGAAGGAGGTCTATGTGTGCTCGTAAATGATACTGCTTGTTGTTCCTGGTTTGAAGATCCTGGTATACAAAACATGATAGGAGTCCATCTCCAGAAGATAGAGAAACTGAGGAAACAAGCCATTGATCTCACCACTCCTGAAAAGGGTAGTAATTGGAATCCATTTGGTAATTGGAACATTGGTGGGTGGATGGGACCATTGATTCAACAAATTATTTTTGTCCTAGCAGGAATCATTGGTTTTGGATTACTTGCTTATTTGTTTTTCAGGAGTGCTAAATGTGGAATACAAAAGATTACTACAATGACAGTTCGAACTGAGAGAAATTACCCAAAGGAAGAGATAGAGTGTTATCAGATAGTCAGATTAGCAGATTCATATGATGCCAAGATGGGTGATATGAATGAGTAATGATATGTATCCACACCTTAAGAAGAATTTTGCTCCACTTAGATGTGAAGTAGTACTGTGGACCCTCTGGTATCAAACTAGGTAGGGAAGATATGGTAGTGACCCCACCATAGGGGTCAAGAGGAGGGAAATGAGTAGAATTATAGGGGTCTAATAATGTTGATCTATATATAGATAGATAGATAGATAGATAGATAGATAGATAGATAGATAGATAGATAGATAGATAGATAGATAGATAGATAGATAGATAGATAGATAGATAGATAGATATAGAATATCACTATAAGAATTGATAATTCCCTTGTTTTATATTTTCTTCTTTCTAGATGTTCTCCTTTTTGCTCTTCCTTCTCTGGTTTCAATTCCTTGGAAAACGAAACTACAGGATATGTGATGGTACAAGTTGCTGAACACAGGAGGCTGCTAAAAATGATATCCTTATCAAAACCAGTCTGCACCGACCAAATATTGCTGAATTGTCTTTTTTTTGAGAGTCACATGATGTATACACCCATTTAACTGTTCCCTTGCTACTAAGAAGATATGGACTTTGATTGGACTAACTATACGATCACACCTATATCATGCCTAGAATACACTTAATACACACCCATATCACATGCATATTCATACGTATAAATTGAATAACCCGTAGATGTAAGCTCAGAAACACTTTCACTTTACTGCTTGTTGAGAACTATGTATTGTGTTTCTCCACTGCAGTGCATGGAATAAAAGCACCTACTTATCTCATCTTAAGATCTGGACTTACTATCTCATCATCTTCTCTTGTTTGGAGACCCCTAAAACGGATTTAACAACATCACCTCGATTGTATTAGAAACTGTACAATCGTTGCACTGTATTGTATACTGTGTACACCACCAGAAGTGCAGTAGAAACTGTACACACTGTATTAGATACTGTGTACACCGCCTGCATTGTATTAGAAACTGTACTACGGCTGCACTGTATTGTGTACTGTGTACACCACCAGAAGTGTAGTAGAAAATGTACACACTGTATTAGATACTGTGTACACCAGCAGAAAAGTAGTAGAAACTGTACACACTGTATTAGATACTGTGTACACTGCCTGTACTGTATTAGAAACTGTACTATGGCTGCGCCTTACTGTGTACTGTGTACACCAGCAGAAATGTAGTAGAAACTGTACACACTGTATTAGATACTGTGTACACCAGCAGAAAAGTAGTAGAAACTGTACACACTGCATTAGATACTGTGTACACCGCCTGATATACACACACATATACACACACGAGTCTGTATATATATATATATATATATATATATATATATATATATATATATATATATATATATATGAATATATATATATATATTTTTTAATACACTGCCTGCACTGATTGAATGACGAGTAAACACTGAATATATAGTCTATGCTAAATGCAGAGTATATATATATATATATACATACACATAAAAGACTGACTGTATGTATATATATATCTATATCTATATAGATATAAATCTATATCTATCTATCTATCTATCTATCTATCTATCTATCTATCTATCTATCTATCTATCTATCTATCTATCTATCTATCTATCTATATATATATATATATATATATATATAAATATATATATATATATATCAAATACACTGCCATTAACTGAATAACTTGCCTGCTTAATCTAACTCAAGCTATCTCTCTGTCCACGCCAACAACCCTACACACGGCCGATGTGTAAGCAGCCTTATATAATGTGGGGCATGGACTTAGTCCCCCTGAGCCATGATTGGCCAAAAGCACCCTGCCTTTGCTCAATTATGGCTCTCTCAGCAGAGCGCGCTGCGATTGACCAAAACATGCAGGTCAGGTGCATGCTTTGGCCAATCATCATAAAGCAATGCGATCTCGCAGTGCATTGTGGGGCGTTCCGCTGCGCTCTAATTTCCCGCGGAAGCCCCATAATGTTCGCTGTTCTGCGAACAGGCGAACACCCGATGTTTGGGTCGAACTTATGTTTGACCCGAACATCAAGCTCATCCCTAGTATCTGTTCCAAGACTACAGCACAAAAAGACCTCTGTTTCAGTTGTAATACTTGTTTATGACCGCTGCCCGTTTCTCAAAGAATATTGTTATCCACCTGTCCCACCTGTTTCTTAATGATCTTTGTTATCTGCCTTCACGAACCCATATGCCTGTTTAACCACAACTTAGCCCGCCTACTTTGCACCATGTTTCGCTTCTGCCTACTCACAGCTGTGTTGTATAGCTGAGGGCCACAACCTGTGAGCAATCTGCAGCACAGCTCCTCATCTCTTGCAGGGAGGTTTGGTGAACAATGAGTGGTTCTTTAGACCCCATGCCTAGGCCTTCTTTAGAACATGTATTAACCTAACCTACAAGCCTACTATATAGCTGCAAACATAGCCCCGTTATCCCAACTCCATGCACAACACCAAATGCCGCTATGGGCCACTATGGACCTAGTGGATTCACACCGAACACCAATCTCCTCATTGCCCTGGCTCCCTTCCACACATCGCCCTCTCGTGACGGGGCCATGTCTGGCCCATTCCCTTCGCATGTGGGACTCGGTAAAGTATTCGGCCGGCCTGATTTCTCCTCATCTACCCCTACTTCAATTTCTCCACCAGGCTGCGAAAACCCCCAGCAATTCTCCTGGTGGAAGACAAACGGATTCACGGATATTCACTCTTTTTTTACCCCCACCAGGATAATATCATTTGAGGCTCTACGCTCCTCTCACGATATCCCGTTACACGAACACTATAGCTACCTACAGATTCGTCACTTTCTCCAGGGGCTTATAAAATCTCAACTGACCCCTTATATTTTGACCCCCTTCGAGAACTTCTGCAGAGCAAGACCCCAAACCTCGGGTTTAATATCACTGATCTATTCCTCTATTATTACCTCTAAAAAACCACCGACACAGCTCTGTCACCTTCAATGGGAAAGGGAACTAGGAAAACAGCTCGATCCGGAGGATTGGCAGGTCATGACTTTAGCAATATCCAAATGCTCAAAGAATGTCATCTTTTTAGAAAATGCCTATAAGATACTTTACAGGTGGTATTACACGCCTGCTAGACTGGCCCAGTTCATCCCAGCCTACTCTCCCTTGTGCTTCCGAGGGTGCTCCCATGAGGGCACAATGATGCACATCTGGTGGACCTGTCCGAGGGTACGCAGGTTATGGATTAGAGTTTACTCCCTCCTACGAAACATACTCCATGCTGACCTCAAAAAGGATCCGTTCGAGGCACTTCTCTGCAAACCTATTGCGGAGCTGCTTCGCCCGGAGCGCCAGCTGGCTCTGCATCTCTTTACTGCAACCAAACTAACAATAGCTAGGGCATGGAAGACACAGACACTAAGTTTTGAGGCGGTTAAGAATCGCATAGACTATATAATGGTTAATGAAAAGCTGACTGCTGTCCTTTTGGACACTCATGATAAGTTCCTGAAGGTATGGAGGCCATGGGTCGAATATACTAAACCTACCAGATTTGATACCACCCTTCTTCGGATTTAATGCACTCTTGCTCCCCACCGCGAGGACCCACCCTTCCCCCTTTCTTCCTCTTCTCTCCTTTCCCCCTATTCTTTACTCCTCCCTTCTCAACTAATCTCTGCCCCTAGCTCTTCTTTAACCTCCCTCTCAAGACTGTTTTCAGCCTCTGTTATATTCTTATTGTTTTGTTCTTCTTTGATTTACTAGCATACTTATTTTATTTATAAGATGTTAAACTTTTTGTTATGTTTTTTCATGATGCATTATCTACACTGTTAAACTGTGAAATTGCTATGATTATCAATAAAACCCTTTGTAAAAGAACATGTATTAACCTAACAGAACAGAGGGTCCATTACCTCAATGACACCTGGCAAACTACAGCTATACCTGAAAAGTTTAAATCATAGGTAGGCAGATGCCCTGTAAGAATTTCAAAACTAAAGGCTTTTTTCACTTTCAGTCTGGGTATCAGTGGTGACTAGGACAAATAGAGAGACCGAATCTCACAAATAAGAGCACATACTGCTTTAATAAAGGCAATTGCAGTGCCAGTTTTACAAACCACACAAGCAAATATGTACCTTCTTAAGTCAATAATTTGCACTAACATAAGCACACAGCCTGGCTAGTGGCTACTAACTCACAATACACTGGGCATTACCATCAAGATCCATGTGCATGCAGATAATGCTTTTAAATATTAGTCTATGCTAATTTAGGCCCAATCTCTCCTAAAAATGTATAATAAGATAGTCTACAAAGGTAGATTGTTATTTGACGTAAAGCAAGCACATCTCCAGTATGAAAATAGAAAGTTTTGCCCAATGGGGGAAAAGAGTTGTGTTCCTGAAGTGGTTAAACACAGTTACATATACGTTATGCACCCTTGGTTTTGCTTTATGAGTATGTGATCCAAGTACATTAGCTTTTTAGATAGACTGTGAATATCCAGTTGTGTTTGTTTGAAATTATATTATATTGATTATACTGAACTCCAGATAAAAATATTTTGAAAAAACAAACTCTTTAGCTTCATCCAAGAAAACTGTTATTTTCTCACTGGCAAATAATCTTCTGAACATTGAGTAGAGATGACTAATATTCAGTTAGTATGCTTTGGCAAAGTAAAATTAGATTTCCTCTTTCAGTCTGTTTACATGAAAATTAAAGGCAGATTCAAGGTTATATGTCTACATGTCACATGTCTTGTTGTTTTGATCCTATGGTAAATTAATCCTGATATATGTTTCCTGTGATAGTAAGTGAACTGGAACAGAATCACAGTCTTTTAACTGGGAACTGGAGCTTCTGGTTTTGCATCTGGTGTACATGCTGCATGGTTGGCAGTATAACCTTGAACTAGGATCCAAGACATGGAACGGAGGGAGGAGGAAAAAAAATCCATGCAACAGTATACCTATACCACAATATATCAAATGGGAGAGGGGTTAGATGCTTTTTAACAGATTTGGAATGAAGCTATGCTTGCCATTTATTATTATAAGATATAAAAGTATAATTTTTGCTCTAGAAATCTAGATCCTCCCTTTTTTTTATATTGCCTTTAATTTTAAAGATATCTTTACTCCTTGAACTATATCTGCACTCCTTGAACTAGAGGCAGGCAGTGAAATATTTCAGTGCGTTACTGCAAGTTTAACGTTGTATATTTCAGTGCATTACTGTAAGTTTAACACTGTATATTTCAGTGCATTAGTGCATGTTTAATGCAGTATATTTCTGTGCATTACTGCCCATTTGACGCAGTACATTGCAGTGCGTCAGTGCAGTTTTACTGCAGTATATTATAGTGTATCAGTGCAGTGTGTCTGTGTAGTGAGTACTCAAGGTAAAGTGCACCAAACACCACTTTCCATTGATTAAAGTGCATCCATGTACACATTTCCACATCTTTATTACATTTTGTTAATAAGCACCCCCCATCATGTCTGGGAGGAAAACAAGGAGAGGTAGACCATCCCGTGGCACTGTGAGGGGGCCAGCAGCATATGTGTCCATAGGCACAGGTGGACGTGGTCAGTCCTCAGGCAGGGCATCGTTTCCTATGTTTAGTGATATTGCCCATGCTATCCAGCCACAGCATGCAGAGGAGGTGGTGGACTGGCTTACTAAACCATCCTCATTCTAGTCATCTTCCGTTACCCAAGCAGAGACCGATGCACAGTCCACTGCAGCTGCCAGAGTGGCTAAACCTGCTTCCTTGTCCACAGCTATTCCTGCCATAGCCCCAGCATCAGGCATAGAGGAGTGAGCTGAGTTATTTGAACACAGCGTCAGCCACTTGCTCCTTGACGATGCACAGCCATTACTTGATTCAGATGTTGGTTCTGAGGTTGAGGTTGAGGAAGGCAGGAACATGAGCCTACAGAGAGGGGAGAACACTGGTACACAAATTGGCAGTCATGTTACTCCAGCCACAGCGTATTGCCAAGTTGTCTCCAGTGGTATTGAGGATGGAGGAGACGCGACTTTCCAGATAGAGTAGAGGAGGAAAGTGAGGGTGAGGCACAACCCCAACAAGGCAGCCATCATGGAACAGTATAGAGCAGCCACCCTATTCCATCACATTGTGGAGCTGTTATTTCCCAGCCCACTTCCTACAGCTCAGCTGTCTGGGCCTTTTTTAGCACATGTGCAACTTATCGCACTGTTGCAATTTGCAAACTTTGTCTCAAGCACATCAAGCGTGGCAAAAACACCAGCCATTTGGGTATCACATGCTTGACAAGGCATTTAACCACATGCCAACCGCCGCATGTAGATATACGTCGACAGAATGGCACAGACAGGCAAATGGGCGTACAGGTACGTGCCCTTAAATTTGCCGCTGCGTGGTCGCGTGCGTGGTACCGGTGGCGTTACCCTGCCGCGAGCTCCGTGATCATGCCCGTGGGACCCGCGGACTCGATGTCCGCCGGTGTCCCGCGATCGTGTTACGGAGCTGAAGAACGGGGATATGTCAGTGTAAACACAGCATCTCCCCATTCTTCCCAGTGACATGTCACTGATCGTCTGTTCCCTCTCATCGGGAGCAGCGATCAGTGATGTATCACTCGTAGCCTCGCCCCCTAACAGTTAGAATCACTCCCTAGGACACACTTAACCCCTTCCTAGCCCCCTAGTGGTTAACCCCTTCACTGCCAGTTACATTTACACAGTAATCAATGCATTTTTTATCGCACTGATCGCTGTATAAATGTGAATGGTCCCAAAATAGCGCCAAAAGTGTCCGATGTGTCCGCCATAATGTCGCAGTCATGATAAAAATCGCAGATTGCCGCCATTACTAGTAAAAAAATAATTATTAATAAAAATGCCATAAATCTATCCCCTATTTTGTAGACGCTATAACTTTTGTGCAAACCAATCAATAAAGGCTTATTGCGATTTTTTTTTACCAAAAATATGTAGAAGAATACGTATCGGCCTAAACTGAGGAAAAAAAATTTTTTTTTTATATATTTTTTTGGGGATATTTATTATAGCAAAAAGTAAAAAATATTGCTTTTTTTTCAAAATTGTCGCTCTTTTTTTGTTTATAGCGCAAAAAATAAAAACCGCAGAGGTGATCAAATACCACCAAAAGAAAGCTCTACTTGTGGGAAAAATGGATGCCAATTTTGTTTGGGAGACACGTCGCATGACCTCGCAATTGTCAGTTAAAGCAACGCAGTGCCGAATCTCAAAAAGTGCTCTGGTCTTTGGCCAGCCAAATGGTCCGGGGCTGAAGTGGTTAACCTCCAACCACTTAGCTCATTGGCAAGAGCACCCGAAAACAACACAAAATGGGCGTAAATTTGTTCCTCCTCCTTACTCACCTCAATCTGCCCCCACTATACATCATGACCTCTCAGCAGCCTCCACTGACAGGGATGATGGTATAGCAGAGGATGTCCCAGGTACTTGCAGCACATCTGCCAGCAGCACACCACCAGCTGTAGACTATAGCCAGCAATTTTCTCTGCCCCATCTGCTGCAGTGAAAAAAAAAATACAGTCACTGCCACCCACATGCCCAGCGTCTAAATGCAAGCTTGTCAGTGCTGCAGCTTGTTGTGCCCCCCGCATCTGCATACAGCTAGTGGTGATGTTGCCATGTTTGTCAACTCTACCCCCTCCTCCTCCTCCTCCGCCTGCATGTCCTCTGCTGAATTGTCCTGTGAACCACAAGTACCCCCTAAGTGTTCAAGGGACTATTCAATAACTCAGGCTAAAAGGTGCCATGCAGTGCTTCAGCTGGTGTGTCTAGGGGACAGGAGCCACACCAGAGCAGAGATTCTTGCAGCTCTGCAGGGACAAGCCCAGAGGTGGTTCACATCATGCCATCCGGAGCCAGGAATGGTGGTGTGTGATAATGGCACAAACCTCTTGTTCGGCCTTAGACAGGGAAAGTTGACACATGCACCATGCCTGGCACATGTCCTCAATTTGGTGGTGCAGCATTTCCTAAATAGGTACCCAGGGTTTGAAGATCTGCTAAAGCAGGCCAGAAGAGTCTGTAGCCATTTCAGGTGGTCATACACAGCCAGTGCTCGGTTGGCTGAAATTCAGTGGTAATTCCACCTGCTCGTAAACCGTCTGATTTGTGACATGCCCACCAGGTGGAACTCGACTTTGGCAATGCTGTAGCAGCTGCACATGCAGCAGAGGGCCATCAATAAGTACCTGTGTGAGTATGGCACAATGACAGGCTCAGGCCGGATCAGATTTTTTCCCCCACGCCAATAGCTGCTCACAAAGGATGCATGCACTGTACTGTCACCATCTGAGGAGGCCACAAGGATGGTGAGCCATGACAATGCATGCATCAGTAACACAATCCCTGTTGTGTTCCTGTTGGAGCAGACTCTGCAGGACATTATGGACAGGGCACTTGAGGCAGAGCAGTGGGAGGAAAAGGAGGACTTACTTTCCTCTCAAGGCCCACTTTATGCAGACACCATGGTTCCTATGCCACAGAACACACAAGAAGAGAGGGAGGAGGAGGAGGATTCTGGCAGTTTTGGAGGCATTGAAGCAGAGGAAGACATACCTCAAACAGTAAGAGATGGTTTTCCATCCACAGAACCCTTGGGAGTAGTACGTGGCTTTGAGGAGGCAGTTCCAGATACTATAATCCTCAGTGACTCTGAGGAGTCTGCTTCTCATGCCTCCACAAATTTGCGGTGCAGGGGCTCTCTCATGCTTCAAAGCCTGCGCAAAAAGACCCAAGAATATATGCCATAAAGGAGAAGGATCACTATTGGTTGGCAACCCCTCTTGACCATCGTTACAAGGGGAAAGTTTTAGAACTCTTCCTGTCCCCACAGGGAGTGCAGAAGATGAAATCTCTTGAGGACACTTTAAAGAGGAGTTTATCTAATGCTTTTCCAGACTCTGGAAGGTTACAGTGTCATGAAAAACTTAGTTTTAAGGCTTCTGTTGGTCAAGATAGGAGCTGTGGAGAAGGCGGCTGCCTAATTGATGCATTTCTGAATTTTTTTAGTCCTCGCTGTCCAGGGCTGTCAGCTTCTCCATCCCATCGGCAACATCTGCATCACACAGTGAATGATTATCTAGAGGCAAAAACAGAGATGGAGAGCTTTCCAGTCAACGATCCACTAGCTTACTGATCAAGCCTTCAAAATGGGCACTTTTGAGCCCCATAGACTTCTATGGGGTTCGTTATTCAGTTCCGAATTTCGATGTTCGAAAGTTCTGGTGCAAACTGAACTGGGGGTCGTTCAGCCCATCCCTATTCTTTATCAATGCAGCTTCCCTGACTTTATTTTTAAGAATACTAGGTGGTGACGGGGTCTCTTTAAGGAATTTTGAAAATATCTTGTTCTCTGCTTTTGTGCTCAGTTGCAAATCATGCATCATCATGTTAAAGATGAATTCTAAGCACATATTTTTTAAACATTTAACTTTGTGCAAATGGGCAAACTGGGCCAACTCTGGCCATCACTTCCGGTATGGTGTGATGACATCATAATGCTCTGCCCCGACATGTTTTGTCACTTCCGCCCGTGACGTTCTCAAGGGTATCAGGAGCCAACACTAGTTTATAAATATCACACAAGACAAAAGATTTCCAAGTGCACTTACCAACCAGCTTGCAAAACAACCAAATTGGCCCTAACAGACTAAGTTCAAAACCAGAGGGTTTTGTTTTCACACATTTGCAAATATATGTGTATGCCACAGTGCCCATGCCAATGGACCTCTGTATGTTCTGTGGTCCTAAAGTCTGAATTTCCAGAGCCTCCATAGCAGGAGTACATATAAGAATGAATAGATTAATGGCAGGTGTGCCTGGAGGGAGCCCACCCCTCCGCAAAGGTACAGGGATGCATGTGAAGCCAAGCAAGAGCACAATGGCAGCAAAGGCATCCAGTGCGTCCCTGCACCCAATTTGTCTAGCTACTTATACTTATAAGCTACTTATATATATAAATATAAGTATCTGACTGATGTGAGAAACACATCAGTGATAGCTGCAATCACAAATATTAACAGCTAAGTTCACCTTTTTATTTTTTTCTAAAACCCAGCTCCTCTATGTACCAATATACCATTATTGTACCTCAGTTGCAGAAAAATACAAGTTTTCTTTGATTTTGAGAACAAGGCCTTACCTTAGCCCTTGCTATATTTCTTAGAATGGTTCAGAGACTCCCTGGTATACAGAGACAGAGGAACCAGTAAGAAACAGGAAGGAATTTACCAGCTGAACTCATTAGCACACCTTCACCCATAAATTAAGTTTTCACAGCATCCCTGGCATCTCTCTACGCATGCATTTGCCTGGTTTCCCCAGGGTCCCTTCAGACAGGCTCAGGCTGCATGCTAAACGCCCTGGGGCCACATGCAGCCCATGGGACACCCCTGTTGTAGTGCAAGGGCCTGCTTGATTGAATACAGAGTGATTGGATAGATGGTGTGTCCTCCTATTATATAGTTCTGGTAAATCTCAAGGAGATTGTGCAATCAGATTGTATAGAGTATGGCCACCTTTATACACCTAAAATTACCTAGTTGGGCTTTCAGTTTCATTAAAGTGGATGTAAACCCTCACATATACCTAGTGAAGTGAACAGCCCCAGATGATACATAGGGATGAAACAATACTCCCTACATAAGTTTTACATGTATATCTGCTGTCTTCACCCTTATATACTGTTTAGAAAGTGCACGTCCTGTTAGAAATTTCTCTCTTCCTGATTCA
Organism: Lithobates clamitans; assembly: GCA_037952925.1. NCBI lineage: Eukaryota > Metazoa > Chordata > Amphibia > Anura > Ranidae > Lithobates > Lithobates clamitans. The sequence continues at coordinate 18,196,902 of JBBGZY010000135.1, read as the reverse complement.
TCTGTAGGAGTGGATTATTGCTATACACTGTGAGACAGCTGATTGGAGGAAAGGCACATATCCCCTTCCCACACATGCAGAGTTTGCCTGTGAATAGTTTAGCAGTCTGATAATCTATTTCTAGCAACCTCCCTGACACACACTTCTATCTCCCATCTCAGAGAACTTGTCAAAAGTTATCAGGCTAATAACAGAAAAACGGAGCAGGACAAAGCTACTGGACTTAGTGCTTTGGAGAGAGATAAAAAAAACTACAGATATATGTGCCCAGCTAAAATTTCATGAATCAGGTTTACATCCAGGTTTACATCCAATTTCATGAATCAGGTTTACATCATTCCAGGAGCGATCCGTGCTGAGGGGGAGGCCACTGATTCATGGCCACCCCCTCGCGATCGATCCTGGCAAATGAGAAGCTTCCTCTGCTTCTGTAATGTAAACAGAAGCACAGAAGCAGAGGAAGTGATATCATCGCTCCTCGTGAAGCCTTTTCGTTCAGGCTTTCGAGGAGAGAAGAGATCCAAGTAAGACTGCACCAACACTACACTCACAGTAGAACACACAGGCACACAAATCACCCCCCAATCACCCCTGATCACCCCCCCTGCACCCCCTGTCACAGTGACACTATAGCAGTTTTTATTTTTTTACTGATTACTGCATTGGTGTCATTTGTGACTGTTATAAGTGTTAGGGCAGTTAGTGGTAGGCCCCTTTAGGTCTAGGGTACCCCCTACCCGTCCTAACAAAAGTTTAACTCCTTCATCACCCCCCAGTTAACGTCTGTCGCCAGTGTCACTAAGCAATCTTTGTTCTGATCACCGTATTAGTGTCACAGGTGACGCTAGGTAGCCAGGTAAATATTTAGGTTCACTGTCAGCTTTTTATAGCGTCAGGTACCCCCATATACTACCTAATAAAGGTTTTAACCCCCTGTTGCCCCCTAGTTAACCCTTTCACCAGTAATCACCATATAACTGTTACGGGTGACGCTGGTTAGTTAGTTTGTTTTTTATAGTGTCAGGGCACCTGCCGTTTATTACCTAATAAAGGTTTAACCCCCTGATCGCCCGGCGGGTGATATCAGTTAGGTTTTAGGGTCAGATAGGGTCTGCGTCACCCCAGGCAGTGTCAGGTTAGTGCCAGTAACACTAACACCCATGCACGCAGCATACACCTCCCTTAGTGGTATAGTATCTGAACGGATCAATATCTAATCTTATCAGATCTATACTAGCGTCCCCAGCAGTTTAGGGTTCCTAAAAACGCAGTGTTAGCGGGATCAGCCCAGATACCTGCTAGCACCTGCGTTTTGCCCCTCCGCCCAGCCCAGCACAGCCCACCCAAGTGCAGTATCGATCAATCACTGTCACTTACAAAACACAACACACATAACTGCAGCATTCGCAGAGTCAGGTCTGATCCCTGTGATCGCTAACAGGTTTTTTGGTAGCGTTTGAATCAGTCGCTAACAGACAGGAGCTTTTTTACCTGTGATTCTCACTAGTGTGTACCATTAAATTTTGAGCCCAAAATGGCAAATCGAAGGTACACTAGTGAAGAGGCCTACACATTTCTGAGCATGACAGATAGTGAAGAGGAAGTCACTCATCTGTCAGATTCAGGCTCAGAATACGATCCAGTAGACGACAGCGGCTCCATGACAGATAGCTCTGACGATGCAGTTGTGGTCCCTGCCAAGGTCAGGCGTACCAGACCCAGATCTTCTTCTGCTGTTGAGGTGCAAGAACCGCAGGGCTCTCGTATGGAGCAGAGAAGTACTAGTGCCGCTATTCGTTCTGGTGAACTGGCAAGCACCAGCAGCCTAGTATACTAGGGTGACCAGACGTCCCCGGTTTCCAGGGACAGTCCCCGGATTGAGTACACTGTCCCCGGACAAAATCTGCTCCCGGTTCTGTCCCAGATTCAGGGGCAGCGCCTATACCCATTGCTGACAGCCTAGCCTTAGCAGGACATGCAGCAATGTGAATACCTTTACAGCATAGCAGGGATTGGTAGGCAAGCCAGGGGTGTATATGGCCACAAGTAAGTGGAGCTGTCAAATCGGAGCTCTGATGTCGGGGATGGGCGGGGCCGATATGTGGAGCCCCACCCCCTTTGTCAAACAACCTGTGCATAGACAAAAAACTGGCGTTTATACATTGGTGGGCAGAGAGGAAGGTGGCAGGGGGCGGGTCAAATTGTAACTAATGTATGTGTACCAGCAGCGGTGTATAATTCAGGTTTATTATACACCGCTGTAGGTGCACATACAGTGTTTACAATTGGTCCCGCCCCCTGCCACCTTCCTCCCTGTATAAACATTGTTTGTCAATGCAGGGTTGTCTGACAAAGGGGGCGGAGCGTCATATATCATCCCCGCTCATCCCCGACATCAGAGGTTGGACTTGACAGCTCCACTCACTCTCACTGCTCAGGTCACTGCCTTAGGGTGCCAGAACGAGGGGGCAGTACAATCGGAAACCCTAGGGGTGTGTTTGGACATCCATATTGGAAATCAGCATCTCCGTCCAGCATCCTTCCCTGGGGAGCTACTGACCTCCCGCTAAAAAGCAGCACATAAAGAGAGACCAGCTGTACCAAGCAATCACTGCACCCAGGGCATAATAACTCCTCAACAGAGGAGGGGAGCAGAGCGGAAGGCAGATCCAGGATGGTGGAGCAGCACTGCCTCAGAGTTACTAAACAGAGACACAACTTCTGAAGAGAGCAGGTTTGCTCACTCTTCAATCAGCACTCCATCTCAACTATCTGCTGCTGTACCTGCAGAGTCTTCACTGTAATGGAATGTGATTATGAGTGTTATTGTGAAATGCCTATTTCTAATATAATCACATAAGTATAAGTGCTTATTTTCTTATACTCAGCTATTAGCCTTAATCATGCTCAAATTAGATGTCTGCCAGCTTCTCCTTTCATGTGAAACAGAACTGCAAGAGTTAAAGTACAAAGAACAAAGTTAAGAAGATTGCACCTATTTTCAGGCCTATGAGGCTACACTCAAGACAAACAGGAACTGAAAATAAGACAACATAATTAGCTATGATAGTCTGCTATCTCCTTATACAGATATAACCCAGCAAAGCTTACATTTTGTCACAATAATGAATATGTATAATTTGCGGTTTGTACACGCTTGTTTTATTCGATATTTGATTTGATAACGAAACATTCGGCTCTCAATATATCATTTTTGAGCCCAGGAAATAAACGTCCGAAGTACCAAACTTACTGAACGTGTCCATGTCAGTGATTTGTGGTTAAATGTGCACATTTTCACATCGAAGGTTAATTTGGCCAGGGGGACAGAAACAAGAGTACCAAGCGGTTCTGTTCGGTCCAAAACATTTTGGCGCCCAGAAGTGGGGCTCGAGATTTTGACCCAAAAGGAAGCCGTACTTAGAGGACGCTGAAACAGGGCCAAATACGGGCAGAGCAGAGCCTGATCAACTCTGGAGAAAACGGTAAGACACTTTTTAATAATTTGTCTGCTGTTTGATCCGCATCCGTATTTGGTTAATTTCTGTCTCCGCATCGGCTTCCCGTGGTCCACAAAGACAGGTATATATCTTGTCTCGATCCTATTTATATATAGTACGAACCTGCAATTGTTTCTGACCCGTCTGTATTTGGAGTATATTGTGTTTTGTTTTGTCGATCGATCGTGTTGTGTGACGGCTGTTGTGAATGGGGGATTGATTATATGTTCACGGATGGAATTGACGTGGTTAAACTTCTCTTGAGGATTGATATCAAGAGAGGGCGTCGGGACGCGGTAAACTCCTCCTGGGGCAAATAATTGTGCGGTAATGCACGGGTGCGGTAAAGCACGGGTTACCAGGAAAGGGGGCGTCAGATTACGCCCAGCGGTGGCGTGGGGATCCCGTGAGGATCTGACTAAGTCCAGAATTCACTCCAGTCGTCACATCAATTGTTGTTGGTAATGTCATGTCCTAGATGTGTCTGTGGACTGTTATTTGGCATTAATGAGGAGGCCTGGGGCTTGGTTAAAAAGGTAGAGCCAGGTTATAAGAGATCTATTCTCGGTTACAAACCTCTAGTGTCAGAGGTCCCCCAAGTAATGGTATTCAGATTGAATATACATTATCCAGTGAAGTTTTCAGTTGGTAAGAAATTGGAAGTTATTTAGGCTGAGGCTAGGATAAGAGGACAGGGAAGTGAAAAGTTGTCCCCTGCAACCTTAGCAGCCAGAAGATTACGAAGGGGCAGAGAAAGCCAGAGTGAGGAGTTTGGGTTTTGAGTTGGGACGTGTAGAAGACGTTTAAAATGGGACTTACATTCTGTGTTTTGTCTGGTCTGTTTCATGTCTCCCCTTTGCAGATTTAACAGAGATCTCTTCACTTCCTCATCCTCCACATCACCCTGTCACTGCATATCTTCATTTCTTTTCTGTTTTACTTCAACCTTTCTTGCTTTCCTCTCCTCCTATTCAATTCAAGAGTTGTGTGAAATGGGAAATAAGTTAATTAGGCGCACAGAGGGCAGTTTGGCCTGTGATTTGGTATTAGAATGGGAGGGAGAGGATGCTGTAAAAAAGGGAAAGAAATTAGCGAAAGTGTGTGGAATTTGGGTGGTAGGTTAAAATTATAGGTTGCTACGGGCAGCAGATGCTTGGTTTAAAGTTGCAAACGCTATTCATGAAGAAGAGGGTGGATGGAACCAAAATGGTTGCATCGTGTACGTGTACTAGAAAACTAGAAAAGAGGAAGCCAAGTAGTCAGCCACCGCCCTATAATGGCGTCTGGTCCCCAAGTAGACACTGCCCTTCGTCTACCGCCCCTCTATTCTAAGTGACACCTCCCCCTGTGGCAACACGCCCTATGTCACCACCCACACCGAAACCCACCCACATGTTTCCAGTGATGGAGCATAGTAGCAACCAATGTAGCATTTTAATTAAATAAATAATTTATGTATAGGATGTATTGAATATTTCTGAATATTTCAGTCAGAGTCTGAATTTGGTTTTAATTGTGTTTAAGCTGTATTAGCAATAAAGAGGAAGTTTATGTATTCTAGGCATTATGCCAGAAGAGCAAAAGAGGAAGTGCTTTCTTTGCTTAAATCTATCTTAAATCTATGTGCTGAGCGTTTTGTATTCTAAAAAAAAAAAAAAAGACTCAGTATCTAATTATCTAATTAGAATGTTTAGAAAGGAAAATAAATATCTATGTTGTGGAGATCGGCTGGACCGAGGCTCCCTATAAAAAAATTATTCTGTATGGAGATGGTTCACATCTCTACTCTAGAACGCCTGAAGTCAATATGTGTACAAGAAGTTTACTGATTTGAGTTTTAGCGTGCTGAACAGAGAGCATAGACACATGTTAGCTGCCGCATTTATTTAAGGTCTTAAAGAGTCAATCCGAAAGGGTCTGAGTATAGAGAACCCACAACCTTTGAGCTTGAGACGTTGTTATTAGTAGTTATTAGGTCCAGAATCCTCACAGAACAGTAGAGAGTAGCTCCTCTCATGATGGCCTCTGACACACCCTATCTGCGCCCACCAGTACCAACTCCATGTGTCTGCTTGTTACAACTGCGAAAGACCCAGCCACTCCAGAAAGGAATACCGAAGCCCATGGAAATTCACCCACAGATTCTTGGTGAGATTTGTGGTCTCATCCACATGCCCCCTGAACCTACTAGTAACTGATGTTTTGTCCAGGCTCCAAGCCTCTATCTCTTTCCAACCTGATGGTGGTGTTCTGATCACCTCACCACTGGCCATCGATGACGCATCGGCACTCTGCTCCATCCCACTCCTGCTATCCCCGAACCGCAAAAAGGGAACCAGAAAAGTACAGGATGGTACAAGACCTCAGAGCAGTGAATGAAGCTACCATCCTGGAGACCCCCATCGTCCCCAATCCCCACACGTTGCTAGCAGAGCTACACCTGGACTGTTATGCCACAAGGCGCCCAGAACTCCCCTACTCAATTTGCCAAAGCAATGGCTCTCATTCTGGACACATGGATGAGACTACATCCAGATGTTGTACTTCTCCAATATGCAAATGTATTCCTGCTGTGTGCAGATACTTTCGATGACGCCTCCATATTCTCAGAAAGTCTCCTCCACTACCTAGTTGAGCAAGGTTGCAAGGCCTTAAAAAGCAAAAAGTCCAGAAAGAAGGTGATTTTCCTGGGTCATTGCATCTCCCAAGGTACTCTACATCTCACTGTCAAGGCAATCCCTTTGCCTCAAGGTCAAGCAATCCCTTTATGATGCCCTGAGATCTGACCCTTTCCTGCTTTCTCCAGAAGCTGTGGACAATTTTGAAACCCTGAAGGAGATCCTCTCAGCAGCCTCTGCTTCTGGACTAAAAGACTTTCAAGACTTTCAAACTGTTTGTCTCAGAGAGGCAAGGACATGCCACAGGAGTTTTGGACTCAGGCCCATGATAACAGACTCAGGGTATCACTCCTGTCAACTGGACTCAGTGATCAAGGGGGGACCTTCCTGCCCCAGAGCCGTCTTTGCAGCCCAAGTTCTCTTGGACAAGACTGCGGACCTCGTCTTGGGTCACCCCTTAATCCTCCTTGCTCCTCATGACATCACTGCCATCCTGAACCAGATCCAACTGAGACACCTGTCTTCACAAAGGCACCTCAGACTCCAGTGTGCCTTACCTCCCCCTGACAACATCAATATTTTCCGATGTGATACCCTCATCCCATCCACTCTACTTCCCCTTCTCGAGGGGGGAACCTCCGTGGAAGATGATTACCACTATACCGCCCATGACTGTTTTGAAGTGATGAAGATGGAGACATCGCACCTGCCGACAGTCAGTGAAACTGCCCTTGAAAATCCTGACCTGACAATCTTTGTGGATGGTTCCAGATATGCAGATGATGCTGGGCGGTTCCATACAGGATATGCAGTTACCACAGAAGACACGGTCCTCCAAGCTTCAGCGTTACCCTCCACCATGTCTGCACAAGAAGCAGAGTTGCAGGCCCTAACTATGGCATGCAAGTTGGCAGAAGGAAAACGAGCTAAGATCTACACAGACTCAAGATATGCTCTGGGAGTGGCCTGCGATTTTGGGATCATCTGGAAAACTAGAGGATTCCTGACAGCATCAGGAACTCCTGTAAAACACAGCACAGCTATCAAGAACCTGATGGATGCCTTACTGCTCCAAACACAGGTAGCCATACTTAAAGTAAAAGCACACGGCAAACTGGTTTCCCAAGAAGCACAAGGCAATTATTTGGCAGATACTGCCGCAAAGCAAGCTGCAGATGGAACGCGAGAAGTGGTCAGCAGAGTGAATGCACCTATCCTGAATGACCCAATAGACAGCCCTGAAGAGACAACACAAACGACCATAATTCTACAAACCCCTCCTGTGAACAGGACTCACCTCAAGGAGCAACAAGAGACAGCTGACAAAGAAAGAAGAAAAAGAAGTGTGGATCAAGAAAGGAGCCATAGAAGTTGAAGGAATCATGAAGTTAAACAAAAGACCGTGCCTACCACGATCAATGTTTCCTGCAGTGGTACAGTGGGCCCATGGGGCCTCACACCTGTCAAAGACTCTGATGAACACCCTAATCAACAAGTACTACCTAGCCCCAGGCATTACCCCACTTACCAACAACTTCTGCAGATCATGCGCTATCTGTGCCAATCCTGGAAAGACAGAGAAGATACCTTTGAAGCATCTGGCAAAGGCCCAGTACCCCTTCCAAAGGATACAGATTGACCACATCCAGATGCCGAAGAGTGGCCGGTATGAATACGCATTGGTCATCGTCTGCATGTTCTCCGGATGGCCAGAAGCTTACCCTGTCACCATGACGGCCAAGACCACAGCTAAAAGACTTTTAACAGAATTAGTGTGCAGATATGGTGTCCCAGAGGTTATAGAGAGTGATCAGGGGCCGGCTTTCACGGCCTCAGTAACCAGGGAGATATGGACAGCCTTAGGGGTCACACTAGCTTTCCACACTCCATACCATCCTCAGAGTAGTGGGAAGGTGGAAAGACTAAATGGCACAATAAAGTCTAGAATGCTAAAAATGTCTCAGGAAACGGGAATGAGTTGGCCAGACAGCCTACCCATTGCCTTGTTCAGTGTCAGGTACACCCCAAGGGGAAATCATGGTTTGTCACCCTATGAGATATTGTTTGGTTCAGCCCCCAGACTGGGTTGTTACTTTCCACAACAGCTGCAACTGCAATCTGATGTATTAACTGATTATGTGACTGCCTTATCTCGAGAATTAACCCGTATCCATGCGCAAGTGTTTTCTTCCATTCCAGATCCTGAGTTAGACACAGGATTGCACAAGTTGGTCCCTGGTGATTGGGTCCTGATAAAGAAGTTTTTGAGGAAACACACCCTTGAACCCAGATATGATGGTCCTTTCCAAGTCCTTCTGACAACCACCACATCAGTAAAAGTGGCCCGAAAGAACTCGTGGATACACGCCTCTCATTGCAAGAAAGTCCCCGTGCCCGAAGAGGAGACCAAACCATGATCCTGTTTATCCTTTTTGTCATAATCTTTGCTCAGGTCCAAGAGGTGGCCATTAAACAGGAAAATGGTATAACTTAATTCTGGTACAACTCATCCAACACACATGTTGCCACATTTATATCCCCTTATAGTAAGATACCGTATATACTCAAGTATAAGTCGTTCCGAGTATAAGTCGAGGCCCTAATTTACCACAAAAAAATGGGAAAAACTTATTGACCCGAGTATAAGACGAGGGTGAGAAATGCACAGCTACTGTAAGTGGAAAAGAGGGTCAACAATGCTCATTTGCAGCCTCACTGTGCCCATTTGCATGCCTCACTGTGCCCATTTGCTTAGATGCCCCCTAGCTGCAGCCAAAATTTGGGGTCTCTGAACCCAAATGGTCCCAAAATGACATTGCTGCAGATGGACACAGTTAACCGACTTTGGGGCCCCGTATCTTGGTGGCACTTAGTGCTAGGAACATCAAATTTGGTGTGCAAACTCAGTGGAACTAGCACCATAAAATATCCAAAGCTGAGGTTTCTAGCACCAAGTTTTCCCGAGATACAGGGCCCCAAAAATCGGTTCAGAAAATGTTTGCACACTAAATTTGGGGTTCCTAGCACCTAGTGGCCCTGAGATACGTGGCCCCAAAGTCAGTTCAGAAAATGTCAAGCACTTTTCTGCACCAGAGAATGACATTTTCCGAACCAATTTTGGGGCCCCGTATCTCGGGGCCACTTAGTGCTAGGAACCAGCTTTGGATATGTTGTGGTACCAGTTCCACTGGGTTTGCACACCAAATTTGGGGTTCCTAGCACAAAGTGGCCCTTAGATACGGGGCCCCAAAGTCGGTTCGTAAAATGAAATTTTTTGCTGCAGAAAAGTGCTTGACTCGAGTATAAGTCGAGGGGGGAAATTTTTAGCACAAAAAAATGTGCTGATAAGCTCGAGTATATACGGTACTTCCAGGTACAGATTACAGAATCCGAACCTATGAAGGAACAGTAGGTGCCATAACTGTGTATGTATGTGTTACTGACGACTACTGGGGCGACAACTGTGATTACTGGGGAGCAGTGGGTTGGAACACTGGGGGCACAAACTGGGGGTATAAGCCTGAAAGCGCCCAAAATAAGAAAGACAAGAATGGGAAATCACTCCTAGACAGAATGACAATTAACAAGCACACAGATCAATTCTTCACAAAAGAGTTTAGACTAACCATTGAGAATCCCAGCCCAGGGGACAGTGGGACCTATGTGTTGGGTCTGTGGTGGGCAAATGGGTATCCCAGCTTTAGGAAACCTTTTCAACTGAAAGACATGTTCAATAACCCAGAGTGGACAGTTCCCCAATCTACATCCAATTCGAACCCCCTAAAGCCTCACATGCAAACATTAGGAGACATGGTAGCCATAGCAGACCCTACCTTTGAGGACACCATGGCTGCTGAGACCGTTTTTTCAGATGTCAACTTATAGCTCGAATGGATGAGGTACAGTGCAGGGAAACATAGCAAGGCTAATTGCTACGTGTGTGGGGGGGGGGGGGGGGGGGCGCTAAACCACATCTAGGAACAGTCCCCCTTAACATACTCCCAGAACATGAGACCTGTGTCCTTAGTGTGTTCACAAACACAGCTACAAACCACTCCCTATGCGAGCATTGGAAAAAGGAGTACCCCATAGTCATGAAAGCCCCTAAACCAGCAGAAGGTATTACCATATATCCTGGCAATTATACATGTTATGGGAAGTACCATGGGGTGGGAAAACCCCTTGGGAACTTCACTGAGGGTTACTGCGAGTCTTATAGTAAGGTGTCTACAGACCTAATGCAGAATCAACTCCAGTCTCTGGGAGATGTGTACTGGATTTGTGGGGACATGAAAGTTAGAAGTAGAATGACAGGACAGTGGACAGGAGAATGTGCACTGGCTAAAGCCATAATGCCCCTGCATATTCTCCCACAAACCCCAGAGCCGGAAGCCAGTGATGCACACAAATCAAACAGGAAACGTAGGAGTGCCCCAGCGGGGGGCTTTGACCCCCATGTATACATAGACGCAATAGGGGTCCCAAGGGGGGTCCCAGATGAATTCAAAGCAAGAGACCAAGAATCAGCAGGTTTCGAGTCACTGATTCCCATTATCACCGTAAACAAGAATGTAGACTGGATAAATTACATCTACTACAACCAGCAAAGATTTGTCAATTACACCAGGGACGCACTCCAAGGTCTGGCCGAACAGTTAGAGGCAGCATCACACATGACTTTCCAAAACTGTATGGTCTTAGACATGCTCCTAGCTGAGAAGGGGGGTGTATGCAAGATGATCCCTGAGACAAGTACATGCTGCACTTACATCCCAGACAACACCGCCCAAATGGTAAAGTGACTTTAGCCATCCAAAAACTAGAGAATCTGTCCAAAGAATTAAAACTCAGGGCTCACCAACCCATGGGACCAGTATTTTACCTGGATAAAGGGAGGATGGCAGGGACTACTGACCCAGATAGGGATAGCCGTCCTGACAATAGCTGCCATAATCTGCTGTGTCTTCCCCTGTATTAAGAAGTGTGTAGAAAAGGCTTTTGACCAAAATACCCCCACATTCGTGAACCAAGAGATCCCAGATGATGACGACGATGTCTATGTAGGGCTTGATGAAACCCATGATGAAAGTTACACATTACGCTCCGTTACAGTCACCCTTCCCTGAGATGCAACACCATAGGGCTATAGGGACAGATAGCACCTGGCGGCGTTTCACCAGCTGTATTGAGGGGGGTGGTGAGCTAGTTACAGCCCTTTCTCTACATACAGCTTAAAAGAGTTGCAGTCAGTGAAATGAGCCGGGTGGAAATGACAGGTCGTTCTCCAGTGTGAGGGACAGTTTTAGGAAATACGCATTTCAAGGGGGGACTGTAATGGAATGTGATTATGAGTGTTATTGTGAAATGCCTATTTCTAATATAATCGCATAAGTATAAGTGCTTATTTTCTTATACTCAGCTATTAGCCTTAATCATGCTCAAATTAGATGTCTGCCAGCTTCTCCTTTCATGTTAAACAGAACTGCAAGAGTTAAAGTACAAAGAACAAAGTTAAGAAGATTGCACCTATTTTCAGGCCTATGAGGCTACACTCAAGACAAACAGGAACAGGGGGACAGAAACAAGAGTACCGAGCGGTTCTGTTCGGTCCAAAACACACAGACTGCATACCTTGGCATCCCCCTGCCCCTCAAACACTGTGAGTAAGGCTACTCAGCTACCTACAACTGCTTTCTCTGTTAACTAATGATGTACCAAAACAGATCTAGCTGCAGTTCACATGTGTATACCCCTAATAGATGATATTAGACTTTGTTCACAAGGTGCAGACTGGTTGCAGGTGCAGGAATCACATCTGTTCCCGCCTGCAGCTAAATTGCACTGCTCTTATTAGATGTGGGGGGCTGCCATTCATTCTGAATGGTACACCCCCCCACACACATTTTAGCCCATACTGAGTTTGTGGTAACCGCACGAAAATCAAATTGTCAAAAAAGACCATGCTTTTTCCCTGCCACTGGGTTTTTAAAAGGGTGCAGGCATCTTTTTTGCGGAAAATGCAGACACAGCAGCCCATTCAAATGAATGGGCTATCCTGCCCGCACAAGTGTGAACCAGGGCTAAAGGAGATGTATGGCCAAAGCTCATTTGGCTGTACTTCTCCTATGGATCACAGGAGTGCAGTTTGTTCTGCACTCCTGTGACCCAGATTCAGTCCGGTGAAGTCCGCTGTCGGCTGATATCACAGAGCTTGTACAAACTCTAGGAAGATCCCAAGATTAAAGTCGGGATCCACCCAGATGCCTGACCAGCAGCTGGCTTGGCATTCCACTAAAAACCTGAGCTCCAGCCCCCTCCACAGCCCAGCACTCCAGTGAGCATTGGAGGGGCAGAGCAGAGAGCGACTGACAGTCACAGCTCTCTGCTCAGAGTGGAGGGGAGTGAACAGCTGTGTTTGGTCATTCAGTTCTCAGTGTGGAGCCAGCGGGGACAGATGCAGTATTGGAGTGATGCCACATCCACCTCAGTATGTAAGGTGTGTGTTTTTTATTTATTTATTTTAATTCCTGAATTTCTTTTTTGAAAATCCAAATCCTCAGCCACTTGTTGGGTATTTTTCATTCCCTAACACTGCACGCTCTCTTCTACGGGCGCAACATGGACATTTTAGTTTGCCTCACCTGCCATTACGTAGCAGGCAGGTGGCAGGAGGAAGGGGCAGGGCCAGATCTAGCCTGTCTGATGTTTCCTGATATATTCTGGAGGACATGTTGCAGCAGCCCCCATTGCATGCATGATTTACTGATCGTGGGTGCAAGGCTTTCCAGGCCCCTGCTGGAAAAAATGCACATTTTTTCTGCAAAAATCTGTGCATTTATTCATTTTTCCATAGAGGTAAACGTATCCTTTAATCCTGGAGGGAGTGAGAGGAGTCTGGAGGACCACAGTGCAGGGACTTCTGTGCCAGGGGATGTAGCAGCAGTTCTGGAGGGAGGAGATGAGGGAGAGGTATGCATAGGTTCTTAGCTTCTAAAAACATGGCAGAGTGCTTACTCATAGCAGATGAGTAAGCACTCGTTATGAGTGCGAACCGCGTCAGTTGTTCCCTGTACACTTCTGCTGTAGTGTTTTGTGTTCTTCTATGATCCAGCTTTTCATCAATAAAAGCACTTATCATCAGACCGGTGTGCGGCTTCCAGTTTTCCTCGGTTTCTCTGCTTCATCCTGCATCAGCCATCACCTGGGACTCTTCCTTTTGAAGGATAAAATTACACTGGTTTTCATCTCCAATGATTTGTGCCTACCTGAGTGGTGGGACCTTTTTCTGCTTGGTTTGCATCTCTGGATTCAAGATGTATAAGCTCTGTGACAGGTCCACAGGCTATACATGTAGTTTTATGGTTCACGAGGGAAAAGATAGTCACGTAGAGCCGCCAAACTGCCCAGATTACATAGGGAGTGCTGGCAAGATTGTGTGGGACTTGGTGTCACCCTTATTTGGAAAGGGGTACCACTTGTACGTGGACAATTATTACACGAGCGTGCCACTTTTTAGTCACTTGTTTGATCATCAGATTGAAGCATGTGGCACCGTGCGACCTAATCGCTTTCTCCAGCAGCTTGTAGATTCCCGTCTTAGGCTGGGGGAGAGAGCCTGCTTCAAGTGTAATAATTTGCTCACTGTGAAGTAGAGGAATAATAAGAATGCAGACACGACGGTCCAAATTCCTACGGCGACTGGTGTTGTGGAGAAACCCCTCTGTGTCCACGAATATAACCTTAATATGAGAGGGGTGAACCTCAACGACCAGTTGTTGGCGCCATACCTAGTTGCCCGTAAGGCCAGACGCTGGTACAAAAAAGTGTCTGTTTATTTCAATTGGCTTTGCTGAATGCTCATGTGCTATACAGAGCTTCAGGATGGACTGGATCCTTCCTTAAATTCCAGGAAGAGATCGTCAGAACCCTTCAGTTTCCAGACGGTGCTCCACCTCACCTTCCCAATCCAAATGCAGTAAGCTGGCTGCATGAGAGGCATTTTCTGTATGTCCTCCCGAGTACCCCTACCCAACGAGCTATTATTGTCCCTCCTGTCCTGACAATCCTGGTCTTTGCATTTGTGAATGTTTTGAACACTACCATACACTAGTTGAGTATTAGCGTAGGGTACAGCACTGCAGAGACTAGGCACACTTTCACAGGGTCTCCCAAGATGCCATCGCATATTGAGAGAACTGAACCTGGAACCTTTACAGTTACAACAGTTATAGTTACAAAAAAAAGTGTAAAAAAAAAAAAAACATAAAAAAAGATATAGAATAAATAAAACAAAAATAGTTGTTGTTTTATTGTTCTCTCTCTGCTGTTCTGCTCTTTTTTTTACTGTATTCTATTCTGCAATGTTTTATTGTTATTATGTTTTATCATGTTTGCTTTTCAGGTATGTAATTTTTTTAAACTTTACTGTTTATTGTGTTTTATTGTTAACCATTTTTTTTGTTTTCAGGTACGCCATTCAGCTACAGAGCGGATTTATTTATCTTGACAGCAACAGCGTTTGCTCCCACGATACATAAAGCCATGACTCCAGCACTGTAGTGATTTTACCACCACAGTTAAAAAAAAGAGCATATATGCCGAAGCATGGGGGCAGCAGGGGTGGAGGAGCGATTTGCTCCTAACTTTTGGGGCGGATGCCCCCATGCTTCGGCCTATATTTTTTAGGCCATTCAGCTGCAGCACTGATTTATTTATCTTGACAGCAACAGCGTTTGCTCCCATGATACATAAAGCCGTGACTCCAGCTCTGTAGAAGGTGATTTCACCACCACAGGTAAAAACAAAATGGTGCATGTATGCCCATCATTAGAAGTGTGTGGATGAAGGGAGGTATTCTAATGGTGGGCATACCCACCGATCAATCTCTTTTTTTTGTTCAGCCGAAGTGTTAGTGGTTATACCAAAATGATGCCTGCGGGTTTAGGTATCATCTTGGTATCATTCTTTTCAGCCAGCGGTCAGCTTTCATGTAAAAGCAATCCTAGTGGCTAATTAGCCTCCAGACTGCTTTTACAAGCAGTGGGAGGGAATGTCCCCCCCCACCGTCTTCTATGGTTTTCTCTGGCTCTCCTGTCCCAACAGGGAACCTGAGAATGCAGCTGGTGGTTCCGCCAGCTGACCATAGAGCTGATCAGAGACCAGAATGGCTCCAATCATCTCTATGGCCTAAGAAACTGGAAGCTTTTCATGACTTAGATTTTGTCGGATGTAAACGGCGCCATTGGTAAATTGGGAAAGCATTTTATCACACTGATCTTGGTGTGGTCAGATGCTTTGAGGGCAGAGGAGAGATCTAGGGTCTAATAGACCTCAATTTTTTCAAAAAAGAGTAGCTGTCACTATCTATTGCAATCATAGGGGATATTTACATTCCCTAAGATAACAATAAAAATGATAAAAAAAAAATGAAAGGAACACTTTAAAAATAAGATAAAAAAGCAAAAATAATAAAAAAACAAAAAAATCACCCCTGTCCCCCCCTGCTCTCGCGCAAAGGCGAACACAAGCGTCGGTCTGGCGTCAAATGTAAACAGCAATTGCACCATGCATGTGAGGTACCACTGCGAAGGTCAGATTGAGGGCAGTAATTTTAGCAGTAGACCTTCTCCATAAATCTAAAGTGGTAATCTGTAAAGGTTTTTAAGAAAAGATATAAAGTATGTTACATAGATTGCCTTTTGGGGTACATTTTTCACAGAAAGAAAACGTAACTCAGGGATACACACATTGAGGGATCATTTCAGAGGGATGTATGATCATCATCTCACTATAGCATCATATGAATTCACACATCTATGAATCTCCCCTACAGTCCCCTCCGAGACATCCCTGAGGAAGATTAAAAACCTTCAATCAAGAGCAGGGATCACATAGCGATCCGAGGTACCAAGGCCCAGCAAAGAAATCAGAAACGTAAATCAAGATGAAAATGAAAACAAAATAAACTGTAAACAAAAAGCAAACAAAAAAAAGGGGGTGTTACACCTTTTAGCATGGTAAACCAACTTAAGCTGTATTAGGTTTGTCAAGACTCTTCTGCACTTTTACTCTCCAATCAGTGCCGCACCGGAACCCCCCCCCCCCGACACCGTCAATCAGGTGGGGCCGTCGTCTGCGAGGGTCCCGGGACGGATGACACTGCTGGACTTGTATATTGTATCCAGGTAGCCCAGATTGAATAAAACTTCTCATATCTGTCTTTACATTTCGCTATCCATTCCTCCACAGCCATGATATTATTGACTAAAGTTATCCATTCAGCATGGGTAGGTACCTGAGGCTTCTTCCAATATATTGGTATTAGCCTTCAGGCCGCGTTAAGCAGATGTGTTAGTATCGACTTACGGTATTGGCCGAGAGGAATGGTGGGGAAATGCAATAGGGACTCCATGGGGGGAGTCCGGGAGCTCCAGGTCTAAAATGATTTTGATCTGAGCGTGAATATCCAGCCAATAAGGTCTTAATTTGGGACACTCCCACCAGATGTGGAGAAATGAGCCTCTAAGGCCACATTCTCTCCAGCATGTGGCTGAAAGACACGGGTATATCTTAGCAAGTTTGGAAGGGACCCTATACCTTCTGGTTAGGACTTTGTAGCTGTTCTCTTGCATTTTTGTGTCTACTGTGCTGGAGTGTGTGAGGCTATAAAGATGGTCCAGCTGAGGCTCAGTAAAAACGTGCTGAAGGTCCCTCTCCCAAACCCTAATAAATCCTGGCTTTCCCTCATTGTGCATGGATTGCAGTCAGTCATATGGTACGATATTGCGTGGGGGATAGCAGAGGTTGACATACATAGGCGCTCGAAGGTTGATGCCTGAGTGGGAGAGCGAACTCCATGGGGTAGACTCCTAATGAAATGCTGGAGCTGTCTATAACACCACTTGTCCATTGGGAAGGTGTTCCCTTAGTGTCGCCAGCAGCAGCAAGCCTTGGTCTTGGATAAATCTACCACATCTGGACTCTCCATCAGCCGTCCACGCCCGAAAAAAGGACAGATGCTCCCCCTCTCAAAACGAGGAGACGCTGAGGACCAGCGAGCAGCGCCATTTACCAAAAGGGGAACAAAACTCCAAAGAGTCGACCTATTGGGGGGAAAGTAATACAGCACAGGGAGTGGATCCGCATGGGGACCCGCTATCAGTGTAAGGGGCATAATCTGCACCCTAGTCTTAGGTAGAAACGAGGAACGGCAACTGGGGGGAATCAAGTAACGTCCAGGAACATCTTAGATGCCAACTTTAGATACAACCCCCGTTCAAGCTTCCTCCTGTGGGGAGCATGGGCGCGATGCTTGGTTAGGTGGGCCTTTTCGGGATCCACGTCTGCGTCTGCGACGGCTTGCCTACCACGGTTCAGGGCGAGTTGGGAGAGGTATCTCTGGTGAAGCCCTCCAATCCGGAATGTCCACCTGAGGCAGTCCAAGAGATTCCAGAAAATGGGGCAGATCAGCCTTGCTCCTCAGGGTAAACTGCTTACCATCCTTAGTAGCAGATAAGCTAAATGGGAAGCCCCATCTGTAAGGCAATTGTGCATCCTGTAGAGCCGCCAGCAATGGCTTAAGTGCGCGGCGCTGCATAAACGTACATTTCGAGAGGAAGAAGGATAATTGGGCTCCATCAAAATCCACATGTCGAACTCCACGGACTTGGTTCATGATGCGCTCCTTAAGAGAATATTTGTGCAGCTTACAAATAATGTCCTTGGGTTTGTCAGGATCCTCAGAGGGAGGTCGCAGAGCTCTGTGAGCCCTGTCTATCTCAATGTGCTCAGTTGCCTGGAGGCCTAGTATTTGTTTAAAGACCCCTTGCAGGGTGGGTATAATGTCTCTCGGGCCCGTGGCCTCAGGCAGACCCCTGATGCGTATGTTGACCCTGTGGCTCCTATTTTCAAAATCGTCCATCTGATCCAACAGGGCCTCAAGCCTGCGGTCATGCATTTTGCTGTGGTCAGAAAGAGCCTGCAGGGTGGGGGTAATCTCTTCCCACTGAGTTTCCAAGGACTCCACTCTACCCCCCAGGTGCGCTGTATTGGCTTGCAAGGCCTCAATATCCTGCCTCATGGCCTTCTCCACCCTGTGGACAAACCCCTCCAGATCATCCTTAGTGGGGAGGGAAAAAATATGGGCTCGGATGTCTCTATCCCCCCAGGCATCGCCTCCGGTAGTGGGCCTTTCTGAACTGTCCAATCCGGAGGGAGAGGAAGGGGGAGGCAGGGACGGCAGAGGCATGTGTGGGGAGCTGATGGAGGGAAGCAGCCCCAGCAGTGTGTCCGCCGGGCGCCATCTTGGCTGTACTTGCCGTTCCTCTGTGGGTCCCATAGATGAAGCTGTCCAAAGATTCTGACCGGCTTAGAGGGGTCCGCTGCGGCTGCGGGGACGTCTTGCGCTTCGGGGCCATCGTTTGTGTGCCTGTCCCCCCGCGGTAATGCTGTTGTTCAGGCTGTGTTAAGAGCGGGTCTCACGGAGCTCCAGAGAAGCACGTCTTTACTCGTACATGCCGTAGCCACGTCCCCTTTTAAAGGCTTTTAAAAATGTATGTAGTTTGTTGCCACTGCACGTTTGTGCGCAATTTTAAAGCATGCTGTGTTTGGTATCCATGTACTCGGCCTAAGATCATCTTTTTTATTTCATCAAACATTTGTTCAATATAGTGTGTTTTAGTGCATTAAAATTAAACAAAGTGTGTTTTTTCCGAAAAAAAACGTTTGAAAAATCGCTGCGCAAATACTGTGCGAAAAAAAAAAAAAAATGAAACACCCACCACTTTAATCTGTAGGGCCTTTGCTTTAAAAAAATATATAATATTTGGGGGTTCAAAGTAATTTTCTTGCAAAAAAAAATATTTTTTCATGTAAACAAAAAGCGTCAGAAAGAGCTTTGTCTTCAAGTGGTTAGAAGAGTGGGTGATGTGTGACATAAGCTTCTAAATGTTGTGCATAAAATGCCAGGACAGTTCAAAACCCCCACAAATGAACCCATTTTGGAAAGTAGACACCCCAAGCTATTTGCTGAGAGGCATGTCGAGTCCATGAATTATTTTATATTGTGACACAAGTTGCGGGAAAAAGACATTTTTTATTTTTTTGCACAAAGTTGTCACTAAATGATATATTGCTCAAACATGCCATGGGCATATGCGAAATTACACCCCAAAATACATTCTGTTGCTTGTCCTGAGTACGGGGATACCACATGTTTGAGACTTTTTGGGAGCCTAGCCACGTACGGGACCCCGAAAACCAAGCTCAGGAGAAGCAGCAGAATGTATTTTGGGGTGTAATTCTACATATGCCCATGGCATGTGTGAGCAATATATCATTTAGTGACAACTTTGTGCAAAAAAAAGTTTGTAATTTTCCCGCAACTTGTGGCAAAATACAAAATATTCCATGGACTCAACATGCCTCTCAGCAAATAGCTTGGGGTGTCTACTTTCCAAAATAGGGTCATTTGGGGGGGGGGGGGGGGTGAAATCTTGGCAGTTTATGGCCTTCAAAACTGTGATAGGTAGTGAGTAGTGAAATCAAAAATTTACGCCCTTTAAAATCCTGAAGGAAGTGCTTGGTTTGTGGGGCCCCGTACGCGGCTAAGCTCGAAAAAAAAAAATCCCACACATGTGATATCCCCATACTCAGGAGAAGAAGCAGAATGTATTTTGGGGTGTAATTCTACATATGCCCATGGCATGTGTGAGCAATATATCATTTAGTGACAACTTTTTGTAAAAAGTTTTTTTTTTTTTGTCATTATTCAATCACTTGGGACAAAAAAATTAAATATTCAATGTAGACGCTATAACTTTTGCGCAAACAAATAAATGTAGAGGCAATCAAATACCATCAAAAGAAAGCTCTATTTGTGGGAAAAAAGGACGCAGATTTAGTTTGGGTACAACATTGCATGACCGCGCAATTACCAGTTAAAGAGACGCAGTGCCAAATTGTAAAAAGTGCTCTGATCAGGAAGGGGGTAAAACCTTCCGGGGCTGAAGTGGTTAACCACTTGTCTACTGGACACTTAAACCCTCTTCCTGCCCAGACCAATTTTCAGCTTTCACTGTCGCACTTTGAATGACAATTGCGCGGTCATGCTACACTGTTATAATTTTTCTCACACAAATAGAGCTTTCTTTTGGTGGTATTTAATCACTATTGGGGTTTTTATTTTTTGCTAAACAAAAAACAACCACAAATTTTAAATAAAAAACAAAACAAACAGTTTTCATAGTTTGTTATAAAATTTTGCCAACAGGTAATTTTTCTCCTTTATTGAGGTGCGCTGATGAGGCTGCACTGATGGGCACTGATAGGCACTTATAAGCTGCACTGATAAGGCGGCACTGAAGGGCACTAATAGGTGGCACTGATAGGTGGCACTGATAGGCACTGGTAGGTGACACTGATAGGCAGCACTGATGATGAGGCACTGACAGGTGGCACTAGTGGGCATTGATACATGGCACTGGTGGGCATCGATAGGTGGCACTGATATGCAGCACTGTTAGGTCCAGATAAAGTTTTGTGTAAGGGCGCTCTGAGTAACAAGACTAAGCAGAATATTTTCTTTGCACTTTGGGCAGCATGCAAAAGAGACAGCAAACTCTAGAAACAAGATAAACAATAAAGAGGCGCCTCTAAGTGCAATATTAAAAAACTTTTAATATCTCAAAAGGATTAAGAACACTTACAGGATGGATGATGAGAGGAATGCATCATATGTATAATGAGGGTGATCCGGCATCATGTAGTCCCAGTGTATATCAAGAATTCCCAGAGAAGTCACTATGCAGCAGAAGAAAGTCCCAGCAGAAAGGCGCCACAGCTCTGGAGGCACCAATGGAGCAGCCGTGCTGTCAGAATCAGCATTGGACGTGAATACCGGAAGTAACGTCAGCGGAAGGGGACCTACAACCAGCATGATGAACAAACAATATAGGGCGCATCAATAGTGCATATAGATGAATATATGTATATTGTGGACTCTAACATATATAAAAGTGCAATAGTGCATGTGCAATGAATTGAATCTTAAAACGCCAATAAAGTGAATAAGTGCAACATTTAGAGTCCTCTATTTTGATATAAATCAGGAACACAATCTTCTTACTAAATTCAATCACCACATAATGTGCACAAGCTGTCTAATTCTTGCTTCACCCGAAGTGGTATATCAAAGCGCTCACCAGACAGAATTGGTCACAGAGTGACCCTCAGGCATGGAAAAGATCAGGTACACAATTCATCAACGGTCACCTCCCAAGTATCCTGGTAAAAGGACTCCAATCTCAGGACAACAGGAATATGTTAATTCTTATCCCTGGACCATGGTATGTAAAATCACCAACCAAATCTGCAAAGAGTGGCTCCCCATGAAAGCCACAAAGCTTGAATAGTGTAAAAACGTCTTTAATCCAGATAAAACTGTACAGCCAACGCTGTGCAAGGTACAGGACAAGAAACAGACTGGGCTGCAGCTAAGGAGGAGAAGCAGAGACCAAGCGGTACCTTACGATTCGGTATGTACTCTATGGAGTCTCGGCGTGCACCCCAGCTGATCCAGGAACGGAGGACTGCAAACAGGAAATTAGGTCATCAAAGAAGGACGCGTTTCGGAACGCTTTGTTATATTGCAGCCATTTGCTAAAATCATTTAAGTTCATTTTTTTCCCTCATTAATGTACACACAGCACCCCATATTGACAGAAAAACACAGAATTGTTGACATTTTTGCAGATTTATTAAAAAAGAAAAACTGAAATATCACATGGTCCTAAGTATTCAGACCCTTTGCTCAGCATTTAGTAGAAGCACCCTTTTGATCTGGGGGTCCCCTTGCTAAAGGGGGCTTCCAGATTCCGATAAGCTCCCCGCCCGCAGACCCCCACAACCACCGGGAAAGGTTTGTGGTGATGAGGCCCTTCTCCCCATCAACATGGAGACAAGGTACTTTGGGGGGCTACCCCAAAGCACCCTCCCAATGTTGAGGGCATGTGGCCTGGTAAGGTTCAGGAGGGGGGGTGCTCTCTCGTCCCCCCCTCTTTTCCTGTGGCCTGCCAGGTTGCATGCATGGATAAAGGTCTGGTATGGATTTTTGGGGGGCCCCAAGGCATTTTTTTTTGAAATTTTGGCTCGGAGTTCCCCTTAAAATCCATACCAGACCTGAAGGGTCTGGTATTGATTTTGAGGGAGACCCCCATGCCATTTTTTTTTTAATTTGGGCACGGGGTTCCCCTTAATATCCATACCAGACCTGAAGGGCCTGGTATGGAATTTAGGGGGACCCCCAAGCATTTTTTTTTTAATTTTGGTTCGAGGTTCCCCTGTGGGGGGAATCCCATGCCGTTTTTATCAATGAACTTTTATGTGTATTGCCGGACCGACAATTTTTTTTTTTCCCTTTTAGAAATGTCATTTTGCTGTCAGACTGTTCTAAACACGGGAAACATGCACCACTTTACAGGCATACTATAGACATCCCCAGGTACTAAATTTATAGGAATATTACACTTTTATTTTTTCACTTTAAGCATTATTAAAATCACTGCTCCCGAAAAAACTGACGTTTTTAAAACTTTTTTTGCATTGATGCATGGCCCCTGGGGCAGGACCCGGGTCCCCAAACACTTTTTATGACAATAACTGGCATATTAACCCTTAAAATTAGCACTTTTGATTTCTCCCATAGACAATTCACTATAGCCGACAATTCACTATAGCAGCTATTACTTCATGACTTTTTTTTCCCTTTAGAAATGTAATTTTGCTGTCAGACTATTCTAAACACAGGAAAAAAGTGCCACTTTACATGCATACTATAGACACCCCCCAGGTAGGAAATTTAAAGGAATATTTCACTTTTATTGTTTCACTCTAAGCTTTATTAAAATCACTGAAAAAACATCAGTTTTTAAAACTTTTTTTGGATTGATACATGTTCCCTGGGGCAGGACCTAGGTCCCAAAACACTTTTTTGTGACAATAACTTGCATATAAGCCTTTAGCACTTTTGATTTCTCCCATAGACTTTTAAAGGGTGTTCCACGGCTTTCGAATTTGCCACGAATACCCGAAATTGTTCGCTATTCGGTGAACGGGCGAACAGCTAATATTCGATTCGAACTCATGTTCGACCCGAACATAAACGGGCTAACGTTATTTCCCTTTTCCCCCTCCCTTCCCTGCCCATGGTCCTGCCCACAGTCC
This sequence comes from Lithobates clamitans, assembly GCA_037952925.1. Lineage (NCBI taxonomy): Eukaryota > Metazoa > Chordata > Amphibia > Anura > Ranidae > Lithobates > Lithobates clamitans. The sequence continues at coordinate 18,173,564 of JBBGZY010000135.1, read as the reverse complement.
GCCCATAGAGTATAAAAAGCTATGTCATCCTAATCTCTAGCTATAGGCTTAAAGAAGGAACCATTTAGAAATTCCAAAATGCGTCCCTCTTTGATGACCTCACTTCCTGTTTGCGGTCCATGCTGGTTGTAGGTCCCCTTCCGCTGACGTCACTTTCAGTATTCACGTCCAATGCTGATTCTGACAGCGCGGCCACGCCAATGGTGCCTCCATCATATGCAGCCTCTGTGCCCATCATATACAGCCATTGTGCCCATCATATGCAGCCTCTGTGCCCATCATATGCAGCCTCTGTGCCCATCATATGCAGCCATTGTGCCCATCATATGCAACCTCTTTGCCCATCATATGCAGCCTCTGTGCCCACCATATGCAGCCTCTGTGCTCACCATATGCAGCTTCTGTGCCCACCATATGCAGCTTCTGTGCCCATCATATGCAGCCTCTGTGCCCATCATATGCAGCCTCTGTGCCCACAATATGCAGCTTCTGTGCCCATCATATGCAGCCTCTGTGCCCACAATATGCAGCTTCTGTGCCCATCATATGCAGCCTGTGCTCATCATATGCAGCCTCTGTGCCCATCATATGCAGCTTCTGTGCCCACCATATGCAGCTTCTGTGCCTATCATATGCAGCCTGTGGCCATAATATGCAACCACTGTGACCCCCCTGCTCGCCTGCCGTCAGATCAGCACTTACCCCATCCAGGTGATGGCGACGAGCTGTGCGACAGGCAGGCGATGGCCCCTGCATCCTCCATGGTTCCCATGCATATCCTCCTCTGTTCCGCGAGGTGTCCGATAGGGATGTCTGTGCCTTCAGCCAATCAGGTGACGGGTATTAGAACCACGCTCCCCGATTGGCGGAGAATGAATATTTGCTTTGCTAACACACCTGGATGGGCTCTGCGCCATGAGTCCACCTTTTTTGAAGCCTATTAGAGCCTATGGCAGGTGCTTTAAAAATACCCTCCCGCTGGAATGCAGGCGCCTAAGCAAGAGGCACCACTAACCAAACACTCCCATGAAGACCAAGGAACTCTCCAAACGAGTAAGGCACAATGTTGTTGAGAAGTACAAGTCAGGGTTAGGTTATAAAAAATATCCAAATCTTTGATAATCCCTAGGAGCACCATCAAATCTTTCATAACCAAATGGAAAGAACATGGCACAACAGCAAACCTGCCAAGAGACGGCCGCACACCAAAACTCACGGACCGGGCAAGGTGGGCATTAATCAGAGAGGCAGCACAGAGACCTAAGGTAACCCTGGAGGAGCTGCAGAGTTCCACAGCATAGACTGGACGTACGCTCCATAGAGTTGGGCTTTATGGCAGAGTGGCCAGAAGAAAGCCATTACTTTCAGCAAAAAACAAAATGGCATGTTTTGAGTTTGCGAAAAGGCATGTGGGAGAATCCCAAAATGTGTGGAAGAAGGTGCTCTGGTCCGATGAGACTAAAATTGAACTTTTTGGCCATCAAAGAAAACACTATGTCTGGCGCAACCCCAACACATCACATCACCCAAAGAACACCATCCCCACAGTGAAACATGGTAGTGGCAGCATCATGTTGTGGGGATGTTTTTCAGCAGTCAGGACTGGAAAACTGGTCAGAGTTGAGGGAAAGATGGATGGTGCTAAATACAGGGATATTCTTGAGCAAAACCAGTACCACTCTGTGTGTGATTTGAGGCTAGGACGTAGGTTCACCTTCCAGCAGGACAATGACCCCAAACACACTGCTAAAACATCACTTGAGTGGTTTAAGGAGAAACATGTAAATGTGTTGGAATGGCCTAGTCAAAGCCCAGACCTCGATCCAATAGAAAATCTGTGGTCAGACTTAAAGAGGAAAAGTAAAGCCTCATAAAAAAAAAAAAAAATACACCCTGCAAGGCTAAGGCATAATGAGCTAGTATGCATAGCATACTAACTCATTATGAATTACTTACCTGAGATCGAAGCCCCGGCATTGGCCCTCGTTCGCCTCCTCCTTCGACGCCATCTATCCCGGAGTGACTTCCAGGTATCGCGGCTCATGCGCTAGGCTTACCTGTAGGTTAAAGTGGTTGAAATGGGTTTACAACCACTTTAAAGATTGCTGTGCACAAGTGCAAAACCATCCAACTTGAAGGAGCAGTTTTGCAAGCAGGAATGGGCAAAAATCCTAGTGGTAAGATGTGGCAAGCTCATAGAGACTTATCCAAAGCGACTTGGAGCTGTGATAGCCGCAAAAGGTGGATCTACAAAGTATTGATTTTAGGGGGGTGAATAGTTATGCACATTGACTTTTTCTGTTATTTTGTCCTATTTGTTGTTTGCTTCACAATAAAAAAAAAGAAAAACATCTTCAAAGATGTGGGCATGTTTTGTAAAATAAATGATGAAAATCCTCAAACAATCCATGGTAATTCCAGGTTGTGAGGCAACAAAACACGAAAAATGCCAAGGGGGGTGAATACTTTTGCAAGGTACTGTATTTGCTTGCTTGTAGTTATGAACACTTATAATATTTTACCATTTCAGAGGGAACATGAGGTCAGAAATACTGGGAGGTCCTCTTTCCTAATGGTGGATAAATTATTTATATTTTTGCACTGTGTGTTGTCTGAGGGTCCCTGAGTGGTCCAGAAATATTGCTTTTCTATATCATCTTACAAGAATAAAGAGCTTTGCATTTTGAAACAAGCTTGTCTTTGTGCTGGCAACCTATTTTATCTATGTTGTACACAATGACCAGACGGGAGTCTTTGTGGCACCCTTTTAATGTCATGGTTAATTGGTGCGGTTAAGTAGCACTCTGTGCATGAAAAGTGGAAAGGACTAAATATAGAGCTCATTGCCCAAAGACCACATGCCAAGATGTCTCTGCCATCCTGGGGGTGTGCCATGGCTCTGGACCTGAAAAGTGCTCTGCAGCAAACTCAGTACACAAAAGTCAGGAAAGTGCCACAAGTAGAGCCCATTCCCAGTATTGGACATGTACAAATACTTCTAGAATCATGATGTTTAATCAAATGTTACAGATAAATTTAGCTCAAGCTGGAGTAATTATTAATATTAAATGCAGTCGCTTGAATTAGCTGAAATCTGTTTTCACTGAACTGATTTCCATAAAACAGAATTCTGATCCCATATGTCTGCATTTTCCAGCATTTTTACCATGGAATCAAATATGATAACAGAGCTTCTGAGCCTTAAAAGTTTGTCCCTGGAACCTTTATATACAAAGTGTCCCACATAAATATTCCCTCTTTTTACATGTTCTCTTGTCATACGAGATCTGCAAGAATGCTGACTTGCTGTAACGAGAGGACTTGTCAATGCCAGCAAGAAATCCCCTTTTATCCAAGGTTTACTTATGCCTTGATTCATCTTGGCATGTTAAGAGTCAACCCCACTGCCTGGCTGTTCATTACTAAGTTCATTTGATGGCTCTTCTCCAAAGTACAAGTGTCTTTCAAATGCCATGAAAAATACATTAAATCTGCATACAATGCCAAGACTTTTAGCATAGTTTAAACATGTTCATTCACCCATTTTTTGCACGTCTGGGTAATCTTTGTGTATGAAAGGCTCAGTGGTGTTATGAGGAATTTTTATGCTTGAACACTCCTTGTAATGATAGGGGCCTAAAGCAAAAGCGTTCTTTTTTTTATTGTGCTTAATTTTGGAATTGCAAATGGAGAAAACTAGACGGCAGCTGGACGATTCTGCAGTTACCACGTATTTGCTGCCCATTCCAGATGTCTTTACTTAAAAGATATGTTTTATAAGTTTGAATCATCTCCAGATTCTGGAACAGAGAATGCATGGCAACTATTTGTAGAAGCCATGAATTGAAGGTTTTCTTTAGTACAGGTCTGAAAGAGAAATACTAGGAGTCATAGTACAGAAACTCAGCAGGGACTGGTGAATGAATCAAACAGATGTAAAGATGTTCATGTTAAAATCTATTTTCAGCTTTCCAGTGTAATTCCTTAACTGTATATTTTTCTTAGTTTCAAGTCAGAATAGGCTGAACTCGTGTTTTATAATGCTGCACTATATGCTAAACCTATGTTTTTGCTTGGAATGTGTGTATAAGTAAATGCATTTTTTACTGAAGGCAGATTACGATTATCTGACACAGTCAGCCCCCTAGGGCGACACTGAATATGTTATGAGGTGCTACAATATATGTCATAAAATTAGAGTACCAGAATATATGTCATACTCTTAGTGTGCCATGGAGACTGGATACATATACTGTATAAGTTTATTTAAAGTTGAACTCCAGGGAAAATGAAAATCCTCCCTTCCAAGAGAGTCTACCCCTGTACTGCAAGGCTGAAACGTTCACTTATGCCTAGTGTACCAGTAAAAAGGACTTTTACTTATCTAATCCCTCCCTCCAGAAGGTTCCCTCCACGCTATGTGACCAGACTCCTGCAGCCACTTTTTTAGGATAATAGTGGTCCACATTGTACAAAAGGATGCCAAGGGACTACTCACAGGCTGGAGCATTAGGGAAAAGAGGAGAATGCCAGCTGCCAGAGGAGCAAGAGGTAAGGAAAGCAAAAGTACATTTTACTGGTACCCTAGGCATAAACAAGCATTTAATCCTTACAGTGTGGGGTGAGGGGAGCCCCACTGCAAGGGAGAATTTTTATTTTTCCCAGGATTTAGCTTTAACTGTGCAAAACGTAATAGCATATACAGTGTCTTGAAAAAGTATTCATGCTCCTTGACATTTTCCATAGTTTGTCATGTTACAACCAAAAATGTAAATGTATTTTTTGGGGATTTCATGTAATAGACCAACACAAAGTGGCACATAATTGTGAAGTGGAAGGAAAATGATAAATGGTTTTCAACATTTTTGCGAAAAGTATGGCGTGCATTTGTATTTAGCCCCCCTGAGTCAATACTTTGTAGAACCACCTTTCACTGCAATTACAGCTGCAAGTCTTTTTGGGTTTGTCCCTGCCAGCTTTGCACATCTAGAGAGTGACATTTTTGCCTATTCTTCTTTGCAAAATAGCTCTGTCAGATTTGATGAAGAGCGTCTGTGAACAGCAATTTTCAAGTCTTGCCATAGATTCTCAATTGGATTTAGGTCTGGACTTTGACTGGGCCATTCTAACACATGAATACGCTTTGATCTAAACATTCCATTGTAGCTCTGGCTGTATGTTTAGGGTCGTTGTCATGCTGGAAGGTGAACCTCCCCACATTCTCAAGTCTTTTGCAGATTCTAACAAGTTTTCTTCTAAGAATGTCCTGTATTTGGCTCCATCCATCTTCCCATTAACTCTGACCAGCTGCCCTGTCCCTGCTGAAGAAAAGCATCCTCTACAACATGATGCTGCCACCACCATGTTTCAATGTGGTGATAGTGTGTTCAGGGTGATGTGTAGCGTTTGTATTCCGCCACACATAGCATTTTGCTTTTAGGCCAAAAAGTTCAACTTTGGTCTCATCTGACCAGAGCACCTTCTTCCGCATGTTTTCTGTGTCCCCCACATGGCTTATCACAAATAGGACTTCCTATGGTTTTCCTTTAACAATGGCTTTCTTCTTGCCACTCTTCCATAAAGGCCCGATTTGTGGAGTGCACGACTAATAGTTGTCCTGTGGACAGATTTTCCCACCTGAGCTGTGGATCTCTGTAGCTCCTCTAGAGTTACCATGGGCCTCTTGGCTGCTTCTCTGATTAATGCTCTTCTTTGCCTTACCTGTGAGTTTAGGTGGACAGAACCATGTCTTGGTAGGTTTGCAGTTGCGCCATAGTCTGTCCATTTTTGGATGATGGATTGAACAGTACTCCATGAGATGTTCAAAGTTGGGATATTTGTTTATAACCTAACCCTGCTTTAAACTTCTCCACAACTTTATCCCTAACCTGTCTGGTGAGTTCCTTGGCCTTTATGACGCTGTTAGTAAACTAAGGTTCTCTAACAAGAAGGGCGTGGCTTGTGGCGCATGGAGTAAGATGCGGTGAAGGATAGCTCTGCTGAGACTCCTGTATATTCTCCTGATAATTCCTCTTTTGGGCTGTAACGGCTCTCACTGACCTGCAATACCATCCACATGTCCGCAGTGCCACTCCAGCGGTGTCACTTGAGTGCTGGCATGTCACAAAGGCAAAGATCCTTACCCAGGACCCGACCCGAAGATGGCGGCAGAGCACCCCGCTCAGCGACGGATGCCACACATCTCTCCCAGGACACTCCAGCTAAACCACCTCCACTGCCTGCGGATCCCACACATGGCTTCCTCATGGGCTGGGCTGGCAGGAGGACCCGGTGGACACCGCCTTGTGGGACACAGTGAGTACCCCCTCCATCCGTGTCACACACTGACTTCTCTAGCACTGACTTGCAGGACCCGGAGCCCACCCTGAGACAAATTTTTGCTGCAGTCACTTCCTGCAATACCACTCTGACAACCCTGACTTCTGAAATTAAGGGGGTGAAAATTGAACTGGCATTAGTCTGTCAGGACATGCAAAAGCTTAGGGATCGCACATCAGAGCTGGAGGGTCAAATGAGTATAGTGGAGAATGAGGTAGTGTCACTACAACATGAACTGCGACAGGTGCAATCTATGTCCTCCAGCCACGCTGCTCGTCTAGAGGACAAGGAAAACAGGCTCAGAAGGAACAACGTAAGGGCAGTGGGCATGCCTGAGAAGGTGAAGGGAAAAATCCATGTCTCATTTATTAAGCATTGGCTGGTGGAGGTCTTTGGGAATGAGGCCTTCTCCCCCATGTTTGCAGTGGAGCATGCTCACTGAGTACCTGGCAGGCCCCCCGTGTCTGGGAGAACCGCCGAGGCCCTTCCTTTTTAAATAATTAAACTTTAAAGATCGTGACGCTGCCCTATACCAAGCCCGCACCAAGGGTGATGCCGTGAAGATGGATAATGTCCGAATATCCTTCTACCCTGGCTTTTCTGCTAACCTACCAGGCAAAACAGCGAAGTTTACAGAGGTAAAAAGGCACCTGCGACACTTTGATGTCACCTATGCAATGCTTTATCCTGCTCGGCTGAGAGTGGCTGCTAACAGAGAGACCCACTTCTTCGACAATCCTACTGTGGCCTCAGAGCGGCTTGATCATGTGGAACACACCCTGCATAAATCTGCGGCAACATGAGAACTGGGTTGTGATATTCTGTACCACTGTTTATTGCTGGCACTCAGGTTTCCAGAACCTCGAGAGGAATCTGCCTACTACTTTAAGGCGGAGGCCTTGTGACCCTGTTTTTTTGAACACCTACATGAAAAGTTTTCACCTCTCCATGTCAGTCTCCTTCTTGCTATGGAACCTGCAAGTCCCATCGTAGCATTTACCTTGTGATGAAGGAGCCCCCTCTTGTTATTGCACTTGTCCCGTGTGGACACCCCCGTTTTGATTTCCCACAGGATACCTCAGGGAATGAACCTTTGTATTTTTTTTCCAGTTATAACCTTTTTTTATTCTTTTTTACTGTTAACCCAGAACAGATATCCTGACGATACTGGTGAACATCTCCTACAATATACGACTCTTTCCACTTATTGTACACCCATCCTCTGTTGGAGCCTGCTGCTGGCCTCTTGTCAGGGCTGGCTCAGCCCTTCCTTCTCTGAGCTGGCCGCACAGCTGACGGCTTATTGCCAGCTCTCATCTCTCTCCACAGTTAATCAGCTGTTGTGGATCTGCTCGTCAGTCCCGCCTACTTAAAGATCTCCAGCTCATTCATTCCTGCCTTCGCCTTGGTCACATCACAAGAAACCTTCTCCTGCGTTCCTGTTTAAAGACTTGCTTTGCTGACATTCCTTCTGGCCCCTTATCCTGCTTGCTAGTCCTCTACTTGGATCCCTGACTTCTGGCCTGGCTGATTATCCGATCTGGTTACTGAACTCTTGTTTGGCTGATTACCCAATCTGGTTGCTGAACTCTGGCTTGGCTGACTACCCAATCCAGTTACTGGGCTCTGGTTATGCTTTGACTATGCTTACTCTATTTACCTTTTTATTTTTTATTAATAAACAAGTGTGATTTTACTATACTTCTGACTTGGTCTGGTTCATGGTTTCTGACACCTCTTGCACTAACACCAAGTGGCAAGTTTTCTAAACTGATGGGTTGGGACCCTCCTGGTCCTCCTACTTCACTCATAGCTTCTCTTGTCACTCATATCTCTTGCTCATACATGTTTCTCTCCCATGGGGCCCGGGCTCCATTTGCATTTTTGATTATAGGGCTATGTTGGTGACAACTGTGTTTTCCTTTCTCTCCTGGAATGTTAGAGGGCTGGGTAATGGTGTGAACTGTACTGCACTATTCTCTGCGTTGAAACCTTATAAATCGGCTATAGTGTGTTTACACGCACCTACCAAAAGACACCATTCCACTAAGGTCCAGAGGATATCAGACTCAGTTTCACTCCATGTGCACAGCCTACTCCAGGGGAGTAAGCATATTGATTTCCAATGACATTCCCTTTTACCTGTTGCAGTCTCGAATAGATGAAGATATGAAGATAAGAGGGAAGATATATTTTTTTACTATACAAACTAGCTGAAATGCTGTGTATTATTGCGTGTGTGTCCCTCCACCCTTCTCTCCTGATAGCTTAAAAAGTCTAGTTCAATTCATAGGCCCATACTCCAATTTACCCCTGTGGGTCCTAGGGGACTTTAATAATCTCCTTGATCGGACTCTAGACAAATTTACCCCACCTGGTGGCCGTGCCATTGGCCCTGGCGGCCCTATCCCCTTTGCTAGATTGATTTTGGAGATTGGTTTGCGAGATGTGTGGAGGGACAGACACCTGGACAAACTGACCTTTTCCTGTTATTTGGCTGCTTACCGTGGCCTATCCTGTATTGACTTATGCTTATGCAACTCCTTGACACAAATCAGGGTGTCACAGACTCCTCTGGGTACGAATATTGGTCCCCGGGGTGAGGGGTGTGAGATTGTGGAAAGTCAATCCATTTTGGCTTCAGCTCTTTCCAGCAGACGACCCTATTCCAGAGGCTCTAACATGCTTCCTTAGAAATAACAGGAATACGGCTTCACAGGGTATGGTTTGGGATGCCCTTAAGCCCCATCTTAGAGGCCTTATTATCAAGCAAATCTCCCACATAAAAACTGCAACCAAGGACTGGGAGACATTTGTGGCTAGTGAGGTGCAGAGGGCAAAAGGCAGAAGGCAGCTACATTGTGGACCCCACACCTTCTACTGAACATAGTTGGATGGCAGCGCAGGAGATGTTCCGGCAGGTTGTCCTAAATGCTGCAGAGAATAAGCATTTTTTCCTGCAGCAGAGGTATTTCAAGGAGTGGGGAAAGCACAGGCCATTTTTTGGCAGTTATCTCCCACTCACAACAGGGACTATCCCACATAGACACTATACAGAGCCCTACGGGAAACAGCCTGCAGGATCTGACACAAATACTGAAGGTATTTACTGACTATTTTCACAAAGTTTACTCCTCTAAGATAAACCCAACGGAGGAAGCATTGGTGCAGTTTTTGGACTGTTGCCCTCTACCATCACTGACTGACGACGTTCACAAACTTCTCAATGCCCCTCTGACAATCGAGGAATTAGCCACGGCTTTGGCAAGCATGGCCAATAGAAAATCCCCTGGTATGGACGGGCTCCCAGTAGAAATATACAAGCGCTATAGTGACCCTCTTTTACCTGCACTACTGGAGACCCTCAATGATGCTTTCATGGTGGGCCACTTACCACCTTCTAGATTTATTCCGACAAGGTCAACTGCGTTGAACATCAGGTGACTGTTCCTGAACCTGTGGATAATCCTGGTAAGAGGGCGGTGTTCTCCCTCGACGCTGCCAAGACTTTTGATAGTGTTGAGTGGAGATACCAGTGGACTGTCATGCAAAAATTCCAGTTGGGAGAGACTTTTCTGAAATGGGTGCGTTAGCTGTACTCTACACCTGAGGCACGGATTAGGATTAATGGGGTCCTGTCTGACCCCTTTTCTTTACATAGGGGAAGGAGACAGGGGTGCCCGCTTTCGCCATTGCTTTTCACTCTGGCACTGGAGCCTCTGGGGGCGAGGGTGAGGACATCCCCTGAGGTTGTTGGGTTTCGGCGGGGTGGGAGGGAGGATAAGCTCTCCCTCTACGCCGCTGACATACTGATATATTTGGGGGACACTGCCAGCTATCTGGAAACAGTTATGCCTCTTATTGAACAGTTTGGACAGCTGTCTGGATTTGCTATTAACTGGCACAAATCATCTCTTCTGTTGTTAGATCCTCTGCCATCGCCCCTGCCGGCAATAGCAGCTCAGGTAGAGAGAGTGCATTCATTCAAGTATTTAGGCATAATGGTGACTGCCAATGTGACTGACTATGTATCCCTGAACCTTAAGCCCATTTTAGCTAAATTCAAGCATAAACTGGGTAGCTGGTGTAAACTGCCTACTGTGTGGATACCATGCTACTGGTTTCAATGGGTGGATTTATTATTTATTTATTATATAGAGCATTGCTGTGGAAAAATAGAGTGGTTAGGGTTATACTGACAGTCTTCAGTATCCCAAGGACCAGGGGGACTAGCAGTACCGCATGCCTTTACCTATTTTTTAGCTGCCCAACTACAGCACCTCACTGGCTGGAATCTGCCAGATGCGTTAGACCCCTCCAGGACCTTGGTGATCCCTTCAATGGTGGATTATTCTGCAATGTCCCAGCTTGAGCAGGATCTCCCGGATCTGACACCTCACTGTCCCATAATAAGGTTGCTTCTAAAACTTTGGACAGAAGTGAAAACTAGACTGGGTTTAGGAGGCTTTTTGGAGTCTACTCCCATATGGAATAACAACTCCTATCCTGAATTAAACAAAATTCCCAAACAGTGTGGGGGAGAGCTGGAGTCAAATATTTTGTACAACTGTATGATGGAATGACACTGAAGTCTTTTGATCAGCTACGGGGGGAGTTTCCCTTACTGGCTGGCTGATAGTTTATGTTTTTACAATTACAACATACTATTAGAGCACAGGATAGGGGCTCAAACCTAATGCCCTGTACACACGATCGCACATTCTGACAACAAAATCCCTGTTTTTTTTTCCGATGGATGTTGGCTCAAACTTGTCTTGCATACACACGGTCACACAAATCTTGTCGGAAATTCCGAACGTCAAGAACGCGGTGACGTACAACACGTATGATGAGCCGAGAAAAATGAAGTTCAATAGCCAGTGCGGCTCTTGTGTTTGATTCCGAGCATGCGTGGAACTTTGTGCGTCGGAACTGTGTACACACGATCAGCATTTACGACAACGGATTTTGTTGTTGGAAAATTTGAGATCCAGATCTCAAATTTTGTGTCACGGAAATTCTGATGGAAAATGTCCGATGGAGCCTACACATGGTCGGAATTTCCGACAACAAGCTCCCATCGAACATTTTCTGCTGGAAAATCCGACCGTGTGTATGGGGCATAAGACTAGGGGTATTATCTCGCGCATCTATGCTTATTTACTTACCCATATTCAAGCTCCTGATCTGCAGCCCTGTAGAGGAAAATGTGAGGCTGATGTAGGCCCCATAGATGGAGATAGTTGGGATCAAATACCGACGGCCGGTCCCCTGGTCTCTGTGTCTGCTGCCCAACAGCTGACGCACTTGTTTATCTTGCATTGCTCCTATAGGACACAGACACAACTGCACAGGTGGGAAGAGACTCCCCTTTATGTCCAAAATGTCAAGTACACCAAGGAACAGTAATTCATATGCTGTGGTGATGCCCTAAACTAGTCAGGTATTGGCAGGCAGTACAGGACATCATTAATCCTATTTATACTACTCAACTGCAACTCGATCCAGACACCTGCCTGCTGGGAGGACTAGAGGAGGACCTGTATCCCCCTCAGACATACATACATAGCGATACTGAGGCTGTTATATTTGGCCAGGAAATTAATTGCAAAGTATTGGATCTCCCCTCATGCCCCCACATCCCAACAATGGGTTCAGGAGGTTAATAGGATACTTCTTAGAGAGAAACACACATATCAGCACAGAAAGGTGCCGAACAAATTCACCAAAATATGGCAGGAATGGTTGGAGTCCCCACGAGTGGCCCCCCCACGCTTATACTTAACACATTATTGGTGACCTAATGGAACCATGCACAGATAAGGTGACGATGGGGTAGGACATACAAGTTTTTCTCTATTTGCTGGGCTGATAAGCTCAATACAGGTGTGATGTTTTCTGGGTTGATGGATATTGGTTTTTGTTTGTTAGTTTTAGTATACGAGTTCTCCGTTAGAGAACTGGAGTTGGATTTGCCAATATGATACACAGGTTTGGAGAACCCGGGTAGACTGTACTGCGATGACAAAGTCTAAAACTGAGATGTATGTAACCCAAATATCTGTGTATGTGTTTACCTACTTGCATCAACAATAAAATTCTTTTTCTCTGACTAAAAAAAGGTTCTCTCACAAACCTCTGAGGGCTTCACAGAACAGCTGTATTTATACTGAGATTAAATTACACACAGGTGGACTCTATTTACTAATTAGGTAACTTTTGAAGGCAATTGGTTAAACTAGATTTTAGTTAGGGGTATCAGAGTAAAGGGGGCTGAATACAAATGCGCACCACTCTTTTCACATTTTTTTTACAAATAAATATGTGAAAACCATTTATTATTTTCCTTCCACTTCACAATTATGTGCCACTTTGTGTTGGTCTATCACAAAAAATCCCAATAAAATACATTTATGTTTTTGGTTGTAACATGACACAATGTGGAAAATGTCAAGGGGTATGAATACTTTTTAAAGGCACTGTGGGCTAAATTATATAGGTATTTTATCTTCGTCTGTTTATGACGAAGACAATGTTGGGAGTACGTGCAGACTGTTTATTATCTCTATTCTGTGCATGTGGTATATTTAATATAAAACAGATCTTCAGTCCCAAAAAGGGAGTTTTCCCCCCCTGCAACCCCCCAACCTCGCAATATTAAATGGCCTTTTTTTGCTTTACATTTTGTTTATTTTTTATTTTTTTTATTGTGGCCCATCCCCTCTGCAATCCTTGCCTAGATGAGAATGATATATACCTCCTCCTGCAGTTTCCTGGGATGTTCACGTCACATATCCCAAAAAGGTTGCACAAGTAGGGATTCAGAGAGGATGGTGTTGTGCATTATCAGGAACTGGCTGTCTGAAGCAGGAAGATGCATCTAGGTACCTGACAAAGGAAACATAGTGATGCAGGATCCAGGCTGTGGCACTTTTAACACCAGATCACAGCAGTGAAAGTGTGGATCCACTGGGTAGATGAGTATCTGAATTGAGGATAATGCAGCATACCAGGCAAGAGGGGAGGAAAGAAAAAACTGAGCTGGGGGTATGACATTTGGTTGTAGATTCTGTATAACGATATCACCCAGATTCTGTATAATGCTATCAACCAGTATTGCAGTCATGAAAGATTATATATAATAACATTGCTCACTGACAAGTTACATTATGTAAAGTGCCATTAGTCACTACGACAGAACATATACAGTGAAATATTCATGACATTCAGCAGGGGATTTTGTATGATGACATGATACAATAGGTAGTCAAATTAAATTTGACATTTATGCCCCTAGAACGCCTGATGGCGCTCCCTGCATCCCTGGGCCTCTTTATTTGGCAGGCTGTGTAAAAGTCTCACACATGTGGTATCAACGTACTCGGGAGGAGTAGGAGAATCTATTTTGGGGTGTAATTTTTGGTATGTACATGCTATGTGTTAGAAATATTGTATATTTTGACAACTTCGTTTAAAAAAAAATGCGTTTTCATTTTCTTTACACATTTTCCAGAAACTTGTAGAAAAAAATAACATGTTCAAAAGACTCATTATGCCTCATAGATTATACATCGGGCTGTTTTCTTTCCAAAATGGGGTCATTTTTGGGGCATTTTCATTGTCCTGGTGCTCCAAGGCCTTCAAAAGTGTAAGAAGTAGTCAAGAAATTATATGTGTAATTTATGCTCCAAGAACGCCTGATGGCACTCCCTGCATGTTGGGCCTCTGTATGTGGCCACATTGTGTAAAAGCCTCAAACATGTGGTATCGCTGTACTCAGAAGGAGTAGTAGAAAATGTTTTGGGGATGTAATTTGTGCTATGCATTTGCTGTGTGTGAGAAATAACCTGCTAATACAGTGGTTCTCAACTCCAGTCCTCAGGACCCACCAACAGGCCAGGTTTGCAAGATAGCTGAAATACATCACAGGTGATATCACTTGCTGCTCAGTGATTGCAGTATTCTAGTCTGCAACTCCCCTAGGTAATACTTAAAATCTGTCCTGTTGGTGGGTCCCGAGGACTGGAGTTGAGAACCACTGTGCTAATATAACAATTTTGTGAAAAAAAAATCTTGATTTTGCAGTGAATTGTAGGAAAAAATTACAACTTCAAAAAACTCACCATGCCTCTTACTAAATACTTTGGAATGTCTAATTTCCAAAAAGGCGTAATTTGGGGAGTATTTGTACTTTCCTGGCTTGTTAGGGTCTCAAGAAAAGAGATAGGCCGTCAGTACATCAGGTGTGATCAATTTTTAGAGATTGGCACCATAGCTTGTGGACACTATAACTTTCACAAAGACCAAATAATATACACCGATTTGGCTTATTTTTACCAAAGATATGTAGCAGTATAAGTTTGGGCCAAAATTTATGAAGAAAAATTGCTAATTTGCAAAATTTTATAATGGAAACTAAGAAAAATGCATTTTTTTCAGAATTTTTGGTCTTTTTTCTTTTATAGCGCAAAAAATAAAAAACCCAGAGGTGATTAAATACCACCAAAAGAAAGCTCTATTTGTGTGAAGAAAAGGACAAAAAATTCATATAGGTACAGTGTTGCATTACTGAGTAATTGTCATTCAAAATGTGAGAACACCGAAAGCTGAAAATTGGTCTGGTAAGGACGGGGTGTAAGTGCCCAGTGGTCAAGTTGTTAAGGAAGAATTTCATTAAAAGCAGCAACACAAAATAATGAACACTTTGGTCGGGACTATGTAACATACAATAACATATATAAGCTGCAGGAGTCAGGATTTTTTAGGACCTGTGATATTTTCACAAATGTTTATGAAAACAATATTTTTGCAAAAAAACACTAAAATCATGATTGGCGGACACAAAAACAGCAAAACTTACATAATTCCACCTAAATTCATACTAAATATAAATGTAGCACTACCCCCATGGGTGTTGCAAATGTCAGGGTTCCCCACTGCTGCACAGCCAGTCACACAGCATCGTCAACTTGCATCCAGCCTCAGAAAACAGTCCTTGAGCTTTGTTTTTGTTGTTTTATTGAGGGAATAATAACTTGGATGGGATTAGGGATTAGGGATTATGGGATGCCCAACTTGACAGTAAGGAACACGAAACATAAAAAACGTCTTCCTTATTTACAGCTTATACTTGATCTTCCTGCACAATATATTTATCCTTTGTACAGCTCTGCTTGGTTCACTCCGTTTGAAACTCTTTTTGCTAGCTTATTAGCAACTGCCCCTTACAGGCTAGGAACTCTCAGTCCCTTGGAAAATGTGGAGTGAACTGCATCCTGTGACACCTTCTGCTTCTGTAGACACTGGTTCCAGCTCTACTCCTTGCAGAAATGCTAGCCCACCTGGCTACCACTTCACCAGCCAACCTGGCTGCTTCTTCTTCCCAGTCCTCCTGACTGACCCACTGCACCAGTCCTCCTGACTGACACACTGGAGATCTCTTAGTGCAAGGCTGAAGACTTAAGCACACCACTGTCTTCAAGAAAGACCTGCTGCATGTGGCAACCTCTCCCCTTGTCTGTCCCTGCACCGTGCTGATCTACTCACTCTGTCTCTCCTTGCTCCCGCTGCCTCTCCAGAAAGCTTCCTCCAACTTGTTCTGTGGTAGGATCCTTCCAGGCCAGCCTCCCTGGCCTAAGGTAGAGCCCCTCCCTGGCAGGGGTCCCTTGAGAGCCACCGACAGACTCCCTCAGCACTGCATCTCCATGTTCCACCCGACTCCCCTGCTGGCATGACTCATATCTAGGGTGCCTTAGTTCCCTGCCAGGCTCATTTCCTGGGGATTGGCTAAGGACCCCTAAATATGCATACAACCCTCCTAGCTCCCGCCCACTCATTTCTAGAATATTCTCCAATAATATTCTAAGCCAGACTATAATTGACCTGTACTACCACTAGTAGCACACTAGAGGGCGCTACACCCACCTTCCTCTAAAAATCAGCCATGTCCCTATTGGCTGAAAAAAATTTCAAAAACGTCTCCTGCGCCCAGGAGCAAGGGCATCCCATAAGATAAGGAGGGAAGGGAAAAAGGGAACAAACTTGGAAAGGGCTTTTTACATATGATTTAGCAGGATCAAAAATATACATTTTTTTCAAAGAAAATCATATACATCATATATGTACATCCTGACTACAGGCCCCTGTACTTAGCAAAGTTTATCAATACAAACATATGTACTTGTGCACCGGAGCACCTCCCTTAAAGAGATGCCCTCTCAGCAGGAACATAGAAAAAGTCCCAAAGTCCCATTCTTGAGCAGGAGGACAGCTGTCCATGATGATTCCTGCAGAAACAGAGGAAAACAGAGGAAAAACACAATCCTCACACTAACTAACTGTACATTCTGTCAACAGGGGGGTCATGATCCTGCTGGCAGAAACAAAACTTTTTTTTCAAAAGAGTCTCTGAAAGGAGGAGCCCCTCCATAGCATCAGTCTCTTTAAGCAGTACTTTAGGCCTTACCACCATATCTTCTCCATTTATGACACATCCAGAAAGGGTAGGTGGTATGGTCCGGCCTAGTAAGCTCAATAAGGGGGGGATGAAGTTCCCCCAATGCATAAGCTGTTTATCTTCAGGCTGGAATCCTGCATCAGCCCCTTTCCTCACCAGTACATGTCTGGATTAGGTAGTCTGGCGACTTCTCCACTGGGACCCCTCTTGGCATTGTAGTAGCTTTTGCTGGGCCATCCGGCTTTAACAAACCATTCCTAAGCTCCACTCCCTCCGGATAACCTGAAACCAGGCTCAAGTGTCTTGGTTGTGAGGTCTCCACTGGGGTTTAGGAACATGCTCTTAATCCCAAACCAGCTTCTCTTCCAGCTGGTGTGGGAGACCTCAACAATGTTCATAATGTCCTTTGGGACATAGGGAAAGTCCAGTCCTCACTCCATAGCAGTCCTTCTCTGCACCTCCCTCTGAAACCGGGAGAACCTGGGGAGCTCCCTGGGCTTTCCTTTTCTGGGAAGAACACAGGCTTGTGGGGACTATCCACATCTTGGCCGTATCATGTGCCTATAACCTGCCCCATGTGGCAGTTGGCTCTGCCTGAAGCTGGCATGGGACAGGGGCACTGCGGGGTTGGTCTAGCGGAGTTGGTAGCTGTTCATCTGTGCAGGATGAGGTCTAATGCAGATTCACCTCCGCTGCCTGCTCTGCTGGCAGATCTTCAACTTCCTGAGCATCTCTCCAAGTCCACTCTTCCTCTGACTCACTCTCTGGGAACCACTCAGCCTCCACTTCTAGGGCAGCGCTCGACAAATTTGCTTTGAATCTCGAAGCCAGCTAAAAAAGTTAGGAGCCAGTTTTTTTTTAACTAACAAAGCTTTATTTTCTATGACAAAACCCCTTCTGCCCCCGTTGACACAGAACATCAGGCAGAAAAGGTGGCAGCACCTGTCAGTCATCTCCTTAACCCCCAGAAGGTATAGCTACATAGTTACATAGTAGGCGAGGCTGAAAAAAGACACAAGTCCATCAAGTCCAACCTATGTGTGTGATTTTATGTCAGTATTACATTGTATATCCCTGTATGTTGTGGTCATTCAGGTGCTTATCTAATAGTTTTTTGAAATTATCGATGCTCCCCGCTGAAACCACTGCCTATGGAAGAGAATTCCATATCCTAACCGCTCTTACAGTAAAGAACCCTCTACGCAGTTTAGGGTTAAACCGCTTTTCTTCCAGTTTTAGTGAATGGGCGCGTGTCTTATTAAATTCCCTTTCACAGAAAATGTTTTATCCCTATTGTGGGGTCACCAGTACGGTATTTGTACATTGACATCATATCCCCTCTTAAGTGTCTCCTTTTGAGAGAACAAGTTCAGTGCTCGTAATCTTACCTCATAACTAAGATCCTCCAGTCCCTTTATTAGTTTTGTTGCCCTTTTCTGGACTCCCTCCAGTTCCAGCACATCCTTCCTGAGGACTGGTGCCCAGAACTGGATAGCATACTCCAGGTGCGGCCGGACCAGAGTCTTGTAGAGTGGGAGAATTATTGTTTTATCTCTGGAGCTAATCCCCTTTTTAATGCATGACAATATTCTGTTTGCTTTGCTTGGCATCTACTAGGACCCCCAGGTCCTTTTCCATCCTAGATTCCCCCAGAGGTTCTCCCCTAGTGAGTAGATTGCATTCATATTTGCCATGTAGTTGTCCACCCCATTAATTTAATCAGATCTTCTTGCAAGGTTTTCACATCCTGCAGAGAAGTTATTGCCTTGCTTAGCTTAGTATCGTCCGCAAATACAGAGTTTGAGCTGTTTATCCCATCTTCCAGGTCGTTTATGAATAAATTAAATAGGTTTGGTCCCAGGACAGAACCCTGGGGGACCCCGCTTTCCACCCTGGACCATTCCGAGTGCTCCCCATTTATCACTACTCTCTGAACTTGCCTCTGTAGCCAATTTTCAATCCATGTACTCATCCTATGGTCCATGCCAACGGTGCTTACTTTGTACAGTAAACATTTACGGGGAACTGTATCAAATGCTTTTACAAAATCCAGATACACCATGTTTACGGGCCTTCCTTTATCTACATGGCAGCTTACCTCCTCATAGAAGATTAATAGATTGCTTTGGTAAGAACAATTCTTCATGAATCCATCAGGTATTGGCACTCCTCTCCCCACATCAGATCTTACCTGGGAGATAACCCACTTTTCTCCTTCCTTCACATCAGCAGCCACATCAGCAGCTGACACTGCAGATGGAACCTTTCTTAGCATCACAAAATCCTAATCCTCTCCAGAAATCAAAGGTCAGGTACTTCTCTCCTCTCTGTAGCAGACATGGAGCACACCTTTGTAGAGGAGGGATGGTGGTTGCAGCATTAGGTTGCCACCTTTTCATCAAGCCAAACCTGAACACTTTAGCGGTGCCCTGAATTTTTTCTTTTTTTTGTAGTATACAAAACAAATGAAAAACAAATGGTAATACAAATAGATGTAAAACCTGTATAACCTTTTTTAAAAAACTGTGTTGCACCAAAACGCATTGGTATTTTGTTACCATACGTTTTGCCACAGGTGAATGAGTGCAAAAGCAAGGGGTGTCGTAGTGCCAATAAGAGTTAAAGGCACCACTGCACACCTGCAAAAGGGCTTTGTGCAGGAATGCACGCAATTTTGTGCACATTTCTGCAACCCAAAAAAGTCTACCTAGAACAGGGGTAATAAACTGAAATTCAAGGAGGTCCAATTGCTAAAATTTTCTTCCATCTTAGGTCCGAATTGCTCTTTCATATAACGTAAACGTAGGCCAATTACATCCATATTTCAAGTAAAAGAAAATATAACCAGGTTACATAAGGTGTCTCTATCAGAGTGCCTCCTTACATCTAGAGTCCCTATCAGCGTGACCCTTATATCTAGAGTCCCCATCAGAGTGCCCCCTTACATCTGGAGTCCCCATCAGAGTGCTCCCTTACATCTGGAGTCCCCATCAGAGTGCCCCCTTACATCTGGAGTCCCCATCAGAGTGCCCCCTTACATCTGAAGTACCCATCAGAGTGCCCCCTTACATCTGGAATCCCCATCAGAGTGAACCCTTACATCTGGAGTCCCCATCAGAGTGCCCCCTTACATCTAGAGTCCCCATCAGAGTGCCCCCTTACATCACATGTGTCCACCTGAGCACCCACTTACATCACATGTGTCCCTCAGCCCCCTGTTCTCACTGATCACTAACTGCAAAGAAGTTTCTAATTTCTCTTTCCAGGCTCCACACACTCCATGTTCACTCCTCTGCAGTGCTGCTGAGACTTTTCAGTCTGTGCCGTTTCTCTATTGCCCCCTGCAGGCTGGAGGAAGGAGAACACCTAATCCTCTCTCCAGCTATGAGCCACGATCCGGTCTGGATAATATGTTCGGTTTCCATATGAGTTGAAAACCGGGCACATGATTTAAAACCCGGGCTGTCCGGGTGAATTCCGTACAGGTGGCAACTCTATTCCAGATGGCATAGATGGCGACTCCATTTCCAGCGCCTGCTCTCCTTCCCTCCGCCTCCTTCTGTGGCCGAACTCCGCTCTGCTACTGGAGCTGGGCACTCTGGCCCCAGGAAGCCACCTACTCAGGAGCCCCCACATCCCTGAGCCGGGCCACCACCTCCCTCAACCGCTGCGGGGGAGGACGGCAGCAGTAACACAGATGACGTGCTGCTGGGAATCCCCTAGCTCCAGCTGAGCCTTCTCCAGCAATACTCTGGGGAGGGCGGCAGCAGCAGTGTGGATGACGGGCCACCGGGAATCCCCTAGCTCCAGCTCAGCCTGCTCCAGCAATACCCAGCGGAGGGCAGGAGCAACAGCGTGGATGATGGGCTGCCGGGAGTCCCCTAGCTTGACTACACTCTGCTGGCCGCTCATTTCCCTTGCCATGTCAATAGCTGCCACACCGCTCTCTTACTGCTCTATACCCAGGTCATTTTCATCCCGCCTGCAGCTGCTAATCACATTCACCATGATGATGGTGGAGTCCTGCAGCCCACCCTGTAAAAACAGCTGAAGCACCTGTCACTGAAAAAAGCCCAGGCGCTAGGACACAATTTCTAGTTGCTATGGCGACTTGGTGTTATCTTATTACTACAGTCAGTGAGAATATATTACCACAGATATTGTTATCTTATTACTATAGTCAGTGAAGATATATTACTACAGACATTAACTTATTACTATGATCAGTGAGAATATATTACCACAGACAATGTTATCTTATTACTATAGCAGACATCCCAAGTCTTCCGCGAAGTGAGGGATTCTCCCGCATTCCGCGGGCGGCTCCCGGACACCCGCAAGTGCTGCCCAATATCCCGGCTGCGGGGCTGATCCTGAATTGTCCCCTGGTTCACAGTCGGGGATTAGGGATGAGCCGAACAACCCCCGGTTCGGTTTGTGGCAGAACATGGGAACAGGCAAAAAATTTGTGCGAACACTGTTAAAGTCTATGGTACTCAAACGTGAAAAATCAAAAGTGCTAACTGTAAAGACTAATATGCAAGTTATTGTCATAAAAAGTGTTTGGGGACCCGGGTCCTGCTCCAGGGGACATGTATCAATGCAAAAAAAAGTTTTAAAAACGTCTGTTTTTTCGGGAGCAGTGATTTTAATGATGCTTAAAGTGAAACAATAAAAGTGAAATATTCCTTTAAATATCGTGCCTGGGGGGGTAACTATAGTATGCCTGTAAAATGGTGCATTTTTCCCGTGTTTATAACAGTCTCTGCACAAAATGACATTTCTAAAGGAATAAAAGTCATTTAAAACTGCTTGTGGCTGTAATGTAATGTCGGGTCCCGGCAATATAGATGAAAATCATTAAGAAAAACAGCATGGGTCCCATCCAGCCCAAAGGGCCTGATATGGATATTAAGGGGAACCCCGCACCCAAATTACACAAAAAAAAAGGCGTGGAGCCCCCAGGCCCTATATACTCTGAATAGCAGTATACAGGCGGTCCCCGGGTTACAAACAAGATAGGGACTGTAGGTTTGTTCTTAAGGTACATTTTTAAAGTGTAGCTCCAGCCCAAAAATCTATTTTTAAGCTTTTTGGATAACACCCCTGTAACATTTGTTTTGCTGTCTGTGCCCCTGTTCAGAAGATTTCACCTCACTTTCTGTCCCAATGAGAATTGAATTTTGAAAATTTTGGGTTATTGAAACCAGGATTGGTGATAAAGTATCAATGGAGACACCTTTTTCCCATATTAACTCTTACAGGAGAAACTTTTCCCTTCCTAGGGGTATATTTCCTCTCATTTCCTGTTGTCTCCCTCCGTTTGTAAGTAGTTGTTTGTAAGTCGGATGTTTGAAAATAGGGGACTGCCTGTATATACTATACGGCCTGCCCTATACACTCTGGGAAAATTGGGCCTTAGGTGTTGGTGGTACCAGAACACTGTAAGCCCTCACAGTTACTCTTGGAGGGAGCTGGAACAGGCCCTGCTGTGAAATATTATATCAAGAATTGTAATTACATGCCCCTGTTAAACAAGGGCAGAAAAACTGGGCCTTAGGTGGTGGTGGTGCCACAACACTGTAACCCCTCACAGATTCTCTTGTTGAGTGCAGGAACAGGCCCTGCTGTGAAATATCAGAGCAAAAATTGTAATTACATGCCCCTGTTAAACAGGGGCTGAAAAATTGAGCCTTAGGCAGTGGTGGTGGTGGCACAACACTGTAAAGCCTCACAGATACTCTTGTTGAGCACAGGAACGAGCCCTGCTGTTAAATATTTGATCAAAAATTGTAATTACATGCCCATGTTAAACAGGTTCAGAAAAATTGGGCCTTAGGCAGTGGTGGTGGTGTCCTGAACCAAAAATATTCTTAGAAACTATCATCATGAAGATTGAGGAGGAATAGGATAGTCACTCAGCATATGCAGTCTTCAAGGGATCCCACATCCATAGAAAAATCAATCGTTTACATCAGCATCAGGTGCTTGGTAGCTGGTGATCCAAGACTGATCCATTTTTATGAATGTGAGCCGATCAACAGAGTCTGTGGACAGGCGCACCCTGTGCTCGCATACAAAGCCTCCAGCAGCACTGAATGAGCTTTCAGAAAGAACGCTGGATGCAGGACAGGCCAGTAGCTCAATTGCACATTGAGCGAGCTCTGGCCAGTGGTCCATGCTCAAGACCCAGTAACCCAGTGGATGTTCTGTTGGAAAGGTCCCCAAGTCTGATTTTTGCCCCTAGATATTCCTGCACCATATAATTCAGACGCTGGCAATGGTTGCTGGAACCAATCAGACCTTGACGCTGGGGACTGAAGAATTGTCTGAAGGCATCGGTAAGCCGGCCACCTTCTCCACCGCTCTTTCTGTGACTGAATGAAGCCTCAGCAACACGTTGTCCAGCACCAGGAAATTGTAACCTCCCAGGCTCTGGAAACATATTGCACAAACCTTTCTGCAAGGCCTCCCGAAGATGTTTCATCCTCTGCTCCCTCTGCGAAGGCTGGATAAGTTCTGCAACCTTACCCTTGTAACGTGGATCAAGAAGGATTTCCAGCCAGTAATGATCCCTCTCCTTGATACCAAGAATCCTAGGGTCCTTTCGCAGGCTTTGCAGGATCAGGGAGGCCATGCAATGTTAGTTTGCAGAGGCATTCGATTCTGAGTCCTCTGGGTCACTAAGGATCACATGATCCTCAGCCACCACCTCCGAGCCACGTACAACCATGGGTTTCTGGGGACTGAAAATGATCTCTTGAAGAATGCTGCCGATGCTGAGTGTTATCCTCCACGCTGACACAATCCTCCTCCTCTTCTTCTTCCTGTGTGATCCGCGGGTCCGCAGGAATACTATCTGGATAAAGGGGGCCTTGAGAGGTAAGGAAGTCCTCCTCTTCCTCCCGCTGTTCTTCCTCAAGTGCCCTCTCCATTTTTCCACAAAGCGTGTGCTCCAACAGGAAGACAGGAGGGACAGTATCACTGATGCATGCACTGTCACTGCTCACCATCCTCGTGGCCTCCTCAAATGGTGACAGGACAGTGCATGTGTCCTTGATCATGAGCCACTGGCATGGCGAAAAAAAGCCTAGCTCCCCTGACCCTGTCCTCGTGCCAAAGTCACACAGGTACTCATTGATGGCCCTCTGCTGCGTGTGCAGCCGCTGCAGCATTGCCAACGTTGAGTTCCACCTGGTGGGCATGTAACAAATGAGGCAGGTTGCATTCTCTTTGAATGTTAGCCAGCCGAGCACTGGCATTATATGACCGGCGGAAATGACCACAGACTTTCCTGGCCTGCCTCAGGAGATCCTGTAAGCCCAGGTAACTGCTCAAGAACTGCTGCACCACCAAATTTAGGACGTGAGCCAAACAGGGAACATGGGTCAAGTGTCCCTGTCGAAGGGCGGAAAGGAGGTTGGTGCCATTGCCGCATACAACCATTCCTGGCTGAAGCTGGTGTGGCGTCAACCACCTCTGAGCCTGCCCCTACAGAGCTGCCAGAATCTCTGTCCCAGTGTGGCTTCTGTCCCCTAAGCAGACCAACTCAAGCACCGCATGGCATCTTTTTGCCTGAGGGCTTGCGTAGCCCCTTGAAAACCTACGGAGCACCGCTGGTTCAGAGGAAAAATCTGCAGAGGAAGAGGCCATAGAGGAAGAAGAAGAGGAGGGGGTGGAGGAGAAAGCTGTGGCAGAATCACCACTACTAGAATTTTGGAGGCATAGTGGCGGAACAAGCTCCAACAATACTGAACCCTGTCCTGCATCCTTCCCAGCTGCCAGCAGAGTTACCCAGTGCGCTGTGAAAGAAAGGTAACGTCCCTGTCCATGCCTGCTGGGCCATGAGTCAGAGGTAATATGCACCTTACTGCTGACCGCCCTGTCCAACAAGGCCAAGACATTGCCTTCCACATGCTGGTAGAGAGCTGGAATGGTTTTCCATGAAAAGAAATGGCGTTTGGGAACCTGCCACTGAGGTACCGCACATTCCACAAATTCACGAAAGGGGGCAGAGTCTACCAGCTGAAACGGCAACAGTTGCAGTGCTAGCAATTTGGCCAAGCTAGCATTCAGACGCTGAGCATGTGGATGGCTGGGAGCGAATTTCTTTCGATGGTTTAGCAACTGGGGTAGGGAAATTTGCCTTCTAAAATCGGATGTTGGTGTACCTCTAGCAGATTGGCCGCAAGTACTTGGGACACCTATTTCTATACCTTCATTCCTCTCAGTGCAGGTTTCTGAGAGGACTGGAGGTATAGTGAGGTTGGAGATCCCAGCTGATGAGGAGCAAGGAGAGGTCCGCCTTGTTCTTTGATGTGGGTCTTTTAAGTACTATTGCCAACAGACTGCATGGGAGGTCGTCATATGTTACATAGTTACATAGTTACATAGTAGGTGAGGTTGAAAAAAGACACAAGTCCATCAAGTCCAACCTATGTGTGATTATGTGTCAGTATTACATTGTATATCCCTGTATGTTGTGGTCATTCAGGTGCTTACCTAATAGTTTCTTGAAGCTATCGATGCTCCCCGCTGAGACCACCGCCTGTGGAAGGGAATTTCACATTCTTGCCGCTCTTACAGTAAAGAACCCTCTACGTAGTTTAAGGCTAAACCTCTTTTCTTCTAATTTTAATTATGAGTGGCCACGAGTCTTGTTAAACTCTCTTCTGCGAAAAAGTTTTATTTCTATTGTAGGGTCACCAGTACGGTATTTGTATATTGAAATCATATCCCCTCTCAAGCATCTCTTCTCCAGAGAGAATAAGTTCAGTGCTCGCAACCTTTCCTCATAACTAAGATCCTCCAGACCCTTTATTAGCTTTGTTGCCCTTCTTTGTACTCGCTCCATTTCCAGTACATCCTTCCTGAGGACTGGTGCCCAGAACTGGACAGCATACTCTAGGTACAGCCGGACCAGAGTCTTGTAGAGTGGGAGAATTATCGTTTTAGCTCTGTAGTTGATCCCCTTTTTAATGCATGCCAATATTCTGTATGTCTGGTCAAGCATGTGGTGCCCAAGCGGCTGCTGTTTTGGCCACGCTTGATACGCTTCAGACATATGTTTCAAACAGCAACGGTGCGATCTGCTGCACACATATCAAAAAAGGCCCACACCAAAGAACTTTTCAAAATATGTGGGGAGTCAGCAGCGCCCTGCACCTGCTCAGCTCTGCGGTGTGATGCAATAGGGGGGCTGCCCTTAAGCTGCCCCCTGGAGGGCATCCTACCTAGTTGGAGATATATATACACACACACATATATATATATATATATATATATATATATATATATATATAATTATTTTATATATATATATATATACACACACACACAAGACTGTCTGTATATATATATATATATATATATATATATATATATATATATATATATATATATTAAAAATACACTGCAGCTAACTGAATAACCTGCCTGCCTGCTCAATCTAAATGACACTCTCTCTCCGTCCATGCCAACAACACACTACACGGGGCCGACGTGCAGGCAGCCTCATATAGTGTGGGGCGTGTACTTAGTCCCCCTGAGCCACGATTGGCTCCCTGTCTTTGGCCAATTATGGCTCTCTTAGCTGAGGGCGCTGGGATTGGCCAAAGCATGCAGGTCATGGTGCATGTTTTGGCCAATCATCATACTGCGCTCCCGCAGTGCATTATAGGGCGTTACGCGGCGCTTAAATTTGGCGCGAACGCCCCATAATGTTCGGTTTTCGACGAACGAGCAAACAGCCAATGTTCGAGTCAAACTCATGTTAGACCCGAACATAAAGCTCATCCCTATCGGGGATGATCGGTGCAGCAGGAAGGACATCTGTGAACACAGATCTCCCTGTATAGCTGACAGCCGCTTGTCCTTCTCTCCCTTCCATGGCTGTCGGCTAAAAAGCTATACAGGGAGATCGGTGTTCACAGCTGTCCTTCCTGCTGCACCGATCATCCCCGCTATACAGGGATCACAGTTGTCCCTCCTGCTGCACTGATCCTACCTGGCTTTTCCCTGTATTCTCCTCCTCCAGTCCCCCCCTCCGTGTCCTTCTCCCAGTCCTTCTACAGTCCCCCTCCATGGCCTTCACCCCCCTTCTTCCCTGGCTCCCTGTCCTCTTCCTCCACCCCCCTCATCTTCCCTTCTCTCCTCTCCAGCTGTGGGGGTCTGTCAGGACAGGTCATTTACGGCCCCTGCCTTTTCTAAATTGGACACAGTGAGCAAGATCACTCCTGTGTCTTGTGAAAACTGAGCAGAGTAACCTCTGTGTTTACTCTGCTCAGTTTATGAATGGCAGGAAACTCTGACTTCTGTCTATTCATCTTCAATGCTGAGAAAGGGACTGGAGAATCAATGTACTCAGTCCTTTTTCCTGTCTCAAAGGGGAGATGTTAGGGGTCTGTATGTAATTATAAGAAAAAGAATATAAAATAAAAAACTACTGATACCACCCCCCTGCCCTTACCAACACTGTCCACTGTCTCAACCCCCTCCCCCCAAAAAGCATTGTAAATTAAAAAAAAAAGATTGTAAAAAAACAATATGTAAAAATAAAAACTACTGACACCATCCACTGCCCTGCTGACACCATCACCGCCACATACTCTCCACCCCTTCCCCAGAAGCACTGTGAAAAAAATATTAAAAAAAAATAATTTAAAGAAAATAATAAACAACAAAATTGTAAAAAATAGAGAAAATAATAAAAACAAAAAAATACTGACACACTGCTCT
This sequence comes from Lithobates clamitans, assembly GCA_037952925.1. NCBI lineage: Eukaryota > Metazoa > Chordata > Amphibia > Anura > Ranidae > Lithobates > Lithobates clamitans. The sequence goes on along the minus strand of JBBGZY010000135.1, from coordinate 18,146,032 downwards.
ACTGACACTGTCCACTACCCCCCACCTTAATCATTGTGAAAAAAAAGTAAATTGTAAAAAATGATTTAAAAAATACAATTGTAAATAAAAAATAATACAAATAAAGAACTACTGACACCATCCACTGCCCTACTGACACCATCCTGCACATACTACTCACTGCTGTACACTCCACACTCCTCACATGCACATACTACCCACTGCCATACACTGTACATTCCTTATTTAACATTACTACATTCCCGACTATGTAAGCCATCTCAGACTCTATTAAACCACACCATTTAAGCCACGCCCAATATGTAGCATGGCTTAAGCCACGCCTACCTCCCTGAAATGAGTTTGCCACCTCCCTGAAATTAGTTTTTGCAGGTTGGGATGTCTGCTTTAGGCTGGCCATACATGGTCAAATTTCAAAAGAATTTTCTTTTAAAGACCAAAAAATGTGTGCGTTCTGTGATCCGATTGATTGATTTAGAAATTCATCCAACCAAGCCTTCAATTTCACCTCATGTTGCTACAGAAAAGAATTTTCGTGGCTGGGAATCTTCTTTTATTTCCGGGAATTTTCTTTTCTTGCACATGCACATTTCTTTTTTCGATTACATTTCTCTCACGATTCTCCCATCATTGATTAGAAAATCGTTTGTTTTTCAAAAAATTTCCAACATGTCCAATTACTCAAATTTGATTGCCGCACGAAAATCGGCTGTTGCTGCAGCCCACTAATGGTGCGAAATACGAACGAAAATTCTTAGATAAGATTTTCAAAATAAAATTCCTTCGAAATTCGACCCATGTATGGCCTGCCATAGTCAGTGAGAATATATTACCACAGACAGTGTTATCTTATTACTATAGTCAGTGAGAATATATTACCACAGACATTGTTATCTTATTACTAATAGTCAGTGAGAACATATTACCACAGACAGTGTTATCTTATTACTATAGTCAGTGAGAATATATTACCACAGACATTGCTATCTTATTACTATAGTCAGTGAGAACATATTACCACAGACAGTGTTATCTTATTACTATAGTCAGTGAGAATATATTACCACAGACATTGTTATCTTATTACTAATAGTCAGTGAGAACATATTACCACAGACAGTGTTATCTTATTGCTATAGTCAGTGAGAATATATTACCACAGACATTGTTATCTTATTACTAATAGTCAGTGAGAACATATTACCACAGACAGTGTTATCTTATTACTATAGTCAGTGAGAACATATTACCACAGACAGTGTTATCTTATTACTATAGTCAGTGAGAAGGTATTACCACAGACATTGTTATCTTATTACTATAGTCAGTGAAAACATATTACCACAGACAGTGTTATCTTATTACTATAGTGAGTGAAGATATATTACCACAGACATTGTTATCTTATTACTATAATCAGTGAGAACATATTACCATAGACATTGTTATCTTATTACTATAGTCAGTGAGAATATATTACCACAGACATTGTTATCTTATTACTATAGTCAGTAAGCATATATTACCACAGACATTGTTATCTTATTACTATAATCAGTGAGAACATATTACCACAGACAGTGTTATCTTATTACTATAGTGAGTGAAGATATATTACCACAGACATTGTTATCTTATTACTATAATCAGTGAGAACATAGTACCACAGACAGTGTTATCTTATTACTATAATCAGTGAGAATATATTACCACAGACAGTGTTATCTTATTACTATAATCAGTGAGAATATATTACCACAGACAGTGTTATCTTATTACTATAATCAGTGAGAATATATTACCACAGACAGTGTTATCTTATTACTATAGTCAGTGAGCGTATATTACCACAGACATTGTTATCTTATTACTATAGTCAGTGAGAACATATTATCACAGACAGTGTTATCTTATTACTATAGTCAGTGAGAACATATTACCACAGACATTGTATCTTATTACTATAGTCCATGAGAACATATTACCACAGACATTGTTATCTTATTACTATAGTCAGTGAGAATATATTACCACAGACATTGTTATCTTATTACTATAGTCAGTGAGACTATGTTACCACAGACAGTGTTATCGTATTACTACAGTCAGTGAGAACATATTACCACAGACATTGTTATCGTATTACTATAGTCAGTGAGAACATATTACCACAGACATTGTTATCTTATTACTATAGTCCATGAGAACATATTACCACAGACATTGTTATCTTATTACTATAGTCAGTGAGAATATATTACCACAGACAGTGTTATCTTATTACTATAGTCAGTGAGAATATATTACCACAGACAGTGTTATCTTATTACTATAGTCAGTGAGAACATATTACCACAGACAAGGTTATCTTATTACTATAGTCAGTGAGAACATATTACCACAGACATTGTTATATTCTCACTGACTATAGTAATAAGATAACACTGTCTGTGGTAATATGTTCTCACTGATTATAGTAATAAGATAACACTGTCTGTGGTAATATATTCTCACTGACTATAGTAATAAGATATTACCACAGACAGTGTTATCTTATTACTATAATCAGTGAGAACATATTACCACAGACAGTGTTATCTTATTACTATAGTCAGTGAGAACATATTACCACAGACATTATTATCTTATTACTATAGTCAGTGAGAACATATTACCACAGACAAGGTTATCTTATTACTATAGTCAGTGGGAACATATTACCACAGACATTGTTATCTTATTACTATAGTCAGTGAGAATATATTACCACAGACAGTGTTGTCTTATTACTATAATCAGTGAGAACATATTACCACAGACAGTGTTATCTTATTACTATAGTCAGTGAGAATATATTACCACAGACAGTGTTATCTTATTACTATAGTCAGTGAGAACATATTACCACAGACATTGTTATCTTATTACTATAGTCAGTGAGAACATATTACCACAGACAAGGTTATCTTATTACTATAGTCAGTGAGAACATATTACCACAGACATTGTTATCTTATTACTATAGTCAGTGAGAACATATTACCACAGACATTGTTATCTTATTACTATAGTCAGTAAGAATATATTACCACAGACAGTGTTATCTTATTACTATAGTCAGTGAGAATATATTACCACAGACAAGGTTATCTTATTACTATAGTCAGTGAAAACATATTACCACAGACAGTGTTATGTTAGTACTATATTCAGTGAAGATATATTACCACAGACATTGTTATATTAGTACTATATTAGTGAAGATATTTACTTCAGATAATGTTATGTTAGTATTATATTCAGTGAAGATATATTACCACAGACATTGTTATGTTAGTACTATATTCAGTGAAGATATATTACAACAGACATTGTTATGTTAGTACTATATTCAGTGAAGATATATTACCACAGACATTGTTATGTAAGTACTATATTAGTGAAGATATTTACCACAGACATTGTTATGTTAGTACTATATTAGTGAAGATATATTACCACAGACAGTGTTGCATGGACCTAGCTGTGAGGGAGTCTGTCATTGCCCCTACTGCCACAGTACAAGCATTTCTCCCTCTCCTTGGCATCCAGTGAGTAGAAGATAAAAGACATAGGATGCTTTTAAGGCTGTTTGCAGTCACACAGAGCCAAAGGCGAGCACTGCCTCTTGTTACAGAGGGCACTGTGATTGGCTGCTGTGCAGCCTGGGAGGACTGTTGGGAATCACCTGGGATTATTGGAGATGTAGTCCCAGAGATAGTTTTTCTATTGGACTGGAAGGACTGAAAAGATTGCAAGCCCTAGCAGGACAGGGAGCTTGAAGAAGGAAAAAGAGAGAGTTCCTGTGTTGCTTCTGACATCACCAGGATAGTGGGGGATTGTCATTGCATATTTCTTTCATTTCAAACCTTTCAAATTAAAGTGTTACTAAACCCACAACAGTAAAATCACCCTGTAAATGCAATAAAGCATGTTTGTTACACTCTGGAACCCTTTGCATTGTGAAAAGCGCTGTTTGATCCCGTATGCACAGATCCTCCACTTCTTCCACTGACTCCAGAACATGTCCGGATAATACAGAGCCTTTGGAGTCAGGCTGCACATGCTCAGTTTGGTGTTTATTGCTATAGAGGTTTTTTTTTTCTTGGGAGAGTGCATGTGATCAGCACAGGGCCAATCGGCACTATCCAGACAGAGGGTCAGGGGCCCTGGATCCTGATAGGTCAGCTCAGTGCAGTACGAAAACTCCTCCTACAAACTTTACCAGGAACTGATCAAAGCCACAAGACTGCTATATACTGCTGATGAGAAAAGGTATTTAGCCGTCTATATTTACTAAAATAATTGCATTTCCATATTGTGTGGAAGACCAGCTACAGTGAATGCAGGGTCCTGGGTTTAGTAACACTTTAAACTATTATTTTGCGCGTCCAAAAAAATAAAACATGGTTGCTGTGCACCAAATATTTGGTGCGCCAAAAATGTTTATCTGGTACAGTGTTACTGGTATTACTAGACTTAACCACTTCAATACAGGGCATTTTCACCCCCTTCCTGCCCAGGCCAATTTTCAGTTTTCAGCGCTGTAACACTTTAAATGACAATTGCGTGGTCATGCAACACGGTATCCAAATGACATTTTTATAATTTTCCCCACAAATAGAGCTTTCTTTTGGTGGTATTTGATCACCTCTGTGGTTTTTATTTCTTGCGCTATCAGACATCCCAACCTGCAAAAACTCATTTCAGGGAGGTTTCAAACTCATTTCAGGGAGGTGCCGGTGCCGACCCCCCCCCCCCCCAATAAAATGCAGCCTTACCAATGCCAATTAAATACAGCTATACCAGTGCCCATGAAATGCAGCCTTACCAGTGCCCATGAAATGCAGCCTGATCACACAGGGGCTGGGCTGGTGGTCCTGGGGTCTGGCTGCTAGGGTCTGGCTACTGGAGCTGGGCTGCTGGTCCTGGGGTCTGGCTGCTGGGGCCTGGTGTCTGGCTGCTGGAGCTGGTCTGCTGGTCCTAGGGACTGGCTGCTGGGGCCAAGGGTCCAGCTGCTGGGGCCAAGGGTCTGGCTGCTGGGGCCAGGGGTCTGGCTGCTGGAGCTGGGCTGCTGGTCCTGGGGGCTGGCTGCTGGGGCCAAGGGTCTGGCTGCTGGAGCTGGGCTGCTGATCCTGGGGTCTGGCTGCTGGGACCTGGGGTCTGGCTGTTGGGGCCAAAGGTCCGGCTGCTGGAGCTGGGCTGCTAGTCCTGGGGTCTGGCTGCTGGGGCCTGGGGTCTGGCTGCTGGGGCCAAGGGTCTGGCTGCTGGGGCCTGGGGTCTGGCTGCGGGGGCCAAGGGTCTGGCTGCTGGTCCTGGAGCCTGGGGTCTGGCTGCAACGGGGCTGGTGAGGCATCCCAGTCAGCGAATTCAGTACAGACCCCCCTCCCGCAATGCAGACCCCTCTCCCGCAGTGCAGACCCCTCTCCCGCAGTGCAGACCCCTCTCCCGCAGTGCAGACCCATCTCCCGCAGTGCAGACCCCTCGCCTGCAGTGCAGACCCCTCTCCCGAAGTGCAGACCCTTCTCCCGCAGTGCAGACCCCCCTCCTGCAGTACAGACCCTTCTCTCTCAGTACAGACCCCTCTCCCACAGTACAGGCCCCCCTCCCTCAGTGCAGACCCCCCCTCCCTCAGTGCAGACCCCCCTCCCGCAGTACAGACCCCTCTCCCCCAGTACAGACCCCTCTCCCTTAGTGCAGACCCCTCTCCCTTAGTGCAGACCCCTCTCCTTCAGTGCAGACCCCCCTCCTGCAGTATAGACACCTCCCCCTCAGTACAGACCCCCCCAGTATAGACCTCTCCCTCAGTATAGCCCTGCCAGTGCAGCCACCCCGCCATCAACATAGACCCCCCTAAGTGCAGACCCCCCTCCATCAGCATAGACCCCCCTAAGTGCAGACCCCCCCTCCATCAGCATAGACCCCCTCAGCATATACACCCCGCTCCATCAGTATAGACCCCCCCAGTGCAGATCCCTCTCCCTCAGCATAGACCCCCCTAAGTGCAGACTCCCCCTCTCCATCAGCATAAACCCCCTCAGTGCAGACCCCACCTCTCCACTTGTGCTAGTAGTCCCCCCTCCCATAGTGCCCCCAGCATTTGTCCATGTACAAATACAGTACACTGTTCAGACCTCAGAACAGCGCAGGATATGCACAATGGCATGTCCCTCCACAGACTCCCTCATCCATCCTGTGTACAATAGTTTGGGAGGAGCTGCAGTGCACAGGGCTGGAGGGGTGGGGTACTGATCTGAGCCGAGAGCCAGGGGAAACATTTCGGGGAGGGAGAGACACAGATCAGTGGGGTGTGCAGATCGTACGATGCCGCTGCCCACAGGTGTCACGCGGATGCAGCCCGCACCACCTGCCACTTCATAACGCCACTGCCTCTGCCCACCCATCTCCTTCCCTGCTGAATTGACCGGATGAAAAAAAGTACCCTTGCCCATACAGCAGCCAAAGCAGACTGGGGACAGCAGTATGAGTTGCCCCCCATCTGCCTCAGCTTGCAGCACCTTACATCCAGCTGTCACTCAGCCACAGACAGAGTGGCTGTACTCCAGTCAGCCGTTCGGGCTGCTCTGTCTGTCTGCGGCTGAGTGACAGGCCCAGCTGGGAGATTGCCCTGCACTCGCGGGTGTCCGGGAACCCGCAGTCAAATGCGGGAGGCTCCTGCGGCTCGCGGGAGACTTAAGATGTCTGCGCTAGTAAACAAAAGAAGAGTGACAAGTTTGAAAAAAAAACACAATATTTTTTTACATTTTGCTGTAATAAATATCTCAATTTTTTTAACCACTTCCCATCCCAGCCATCGTCAAATGGCGTCCGCAGGAGGGACCTCCCATCCTGGGCGGGCGTCATATGACGTCCTCGGCTTCCCAGCTGTCTAGGGGGCGCGCACGCGCCCACCGCGTCGCCCGGGAGCAAATGCGCGTGCCCAGTGGCTGCGATGTCTGCTGGGCACCCGCGATTGCCCAATAACAGAGCAGGACCGTGAATCTGTGTGTGTAAACACACAGATCCACGTCCTGTCAGGTGAGAGGAGACAAAAGTGTCCGATATGTCTGCCGTAATGTCACAGTCACGATAAAAACCGCACATCACCGCCAATACTAGTAAAAAAAAAATAATAATAACAAAAATGCCATTAATCTATCCCCTAATTTGTAGACACTATAACTTTTGCGCAAACCAATCAATATACACGTATTGCGATTTTTGTTACCAAAAATATGTAAAATACATATCGGCCTAAACTGAGGAAAAAATTTGTTTTTTTTTTAACTCCTTCACAGCCAGTGTCATTAGTACAGTGACAGTGTGTAGTATTAGCAGTGTCACTGCTGATGTCCGTGCCAGTTAGTCAGTTTACAGTTCCTGTGTCAGTTAGTGTCAGATTTCCTGCCGCACTATCACAGTCCCACTTTCATTCGCTGATCATCGCCATTACTAGTATTAAAAAAAAAAATTCTAATATCTATACCATAGTTTGAACATGCTTTAACTTTTTATGCCAACCTATCAATAAACACTTAATGTTTTTTTGTTTTTTTACTAAATACATGTAGCAGATTACATTTTGGTCTAAATTTATGAAGAACTTTGATTTTGTTTTTATTGGATATGTTTTATAGCAGGAAGTAAAAAAAAAATATATATATATATTTTTTTTCAAAATTTACTGTCTTTCTTCGTTTATATAATAAAAATTAAAAAAACGGAGGCCATGGGGGAGGAGAGGGAGGAGCAGATGACCAAGATGGCCGCTCAGTAAGATCTTGAGGCTGGCATGCTGCAGACGCTGGAGGTCTGTGTAGTCGGCGCACATACCTAATTACGCATTGCTGCTTGCTTCCCTCGATATTCTATCTACCTTACCTTGGCCTAGAGTGTGGAGGCGGCTGAAGGAGACTGGGAGGATCGTGAGGAACCGAGCCTGTGAGGTGCTGTGACCGTAGCCAAGGACGAAGCCAGGAGACGGTGAGTGAATCCAGGCGGGAGCTCCTGTGTGTCAGCGTATGCAGACAGCAGAAGCTGCTCGTTTTGGGATGCGCCCTCTGGCGGGGACCTCGTGAACGAACGGCTGTGATCAGGAGGATCCAGGAGATCTCCAAAGCCAATAATAGAAGACCGAAGGGAAAGCGGCCTAGACAATATATCACACAGCGTTGTTGACAATTCCAGAGCAACAGGTATGATTATGGGAGCACTATGAAGATCAGAACGCTTTAATACATACAAAAATGTTTATATAAAAGGACATAAACGGCCCAAGTAAATGAGAATTAATGCTCAAAATACACCAGCTTAAATGTACCTAAGATAGATCAAATTATTTTTATTTTATTGGATTTGATTAATATTTGAAGGACTAAAAGGACTTTATAAAAACAGGTATATACCAATATAAATCAAAACTACAAGACGATACAGGGGGATGATTCAGTGCATTTAGTACATTATAACTTACAAAAGAGTCTTGTAGAGAGTAAAAAGAAAGAGGTAAGCTTTGATAATAGCCGCAAGTTCAGCAGCTACTTGGTAAAGGGGTAGGAGGGGAGGAAAAGGAAAGCGAAGTGATATGGCGCCCAAGAAAGGTAATAAAACACTGCGATCTCAAAGGAACAAAGGATAAAACAGAAAACAAAAATAAAAATATTACAAGAGCGCAATCCACACAAACAACTGATATTAAGGAGTTTTTCCAACAATTGCAACCACAATCCCCCCAACTAACACAAGCACTACAGACATCTCAGGAATTATCAAACATAGTGGAATCATCCGTAACATCTAGATCATCAGGGGAGGAACAAGTAAACCACCCTAGAAACAGCTCACCCATCGATACAACAGGTTCAAGAATTGAACAAAAGGAAGAGGACAAGGAAAATGGGATATGAGAACATATATTCGATCTCTCCCAACTAGGGCAGATATGGATCAATATGTGCATAGACTGGAAAAATCATATAAAATAGAGATACAAGAACTTAAAAAATCCACAAAAAACACACAAGAAAAAATGGGCATAATAGATACGAGAGTGTCAAATATGGAACAAGAACTGATAAAAAATAAAGGAGAAAATCCAGGAGCAAGAAAAACAATAAAAGCAAACAATAAATATCTTAGATGAGCAAGAAAACAGAAATAGAAGAAGTAACATAAGAATTAGAGGATTAAATGAAAATGTGAGCTCAAAAGAATTGATAACAACACTGCAGAAGATATTTCAGGAAATGGTTCAGGACCTCGACATAAAAGATTTAATAATCGATCGTGCACATAGAATAACAGGATCAAGAAGACCAGACCCTAGTAAACCACGTGACGTTATTTGCAAAATGCACTATGCTCAAACAAAGGATAAAATTATGTTTGCAGCACGTCAAAATAAAAATATTCAATATGAAGGAGAACCATTAATATTTTTCCAGGACTTATCAAAATTTACATTGGACCGGAGAAGAGCATTAAAGCCCCTTTTGGAACAATTAATAAAGAAAAACCTCCAATATAGATGGAAATTTCCATTTCAAGTACAAGTTCAAAATGAAGGGCTTACAGTATCATACAGGGACTTGGAGGATTTACCGGAGTTCCTAGCAACTCTTAAAATCCTGGAAGTAAAATTAACGGATTGGCCCATTTTATATATGAAAACATTTAAAAAACCATAAGTTGGACTAAGTAAATAAGGGGGGGGGGATGGAGGGGAGGGAAGGTGACAAAGACACAACTTTATAATAGATTATAGAATAAATAAGTTAAAAGTACACAGTAGGTAAAGGATGGGGGAGATAGAAGGGAAAAGGCGGTCTTTTTTTTTTCTCACACTATTAGGCACTAGAATAATGTGGTGTATTTTGTTGTAACTTAAAGAATCATAAGAGGAATCTTCAATATTGAGGTCATAATTGGGGACACAATGATGGGGGGGGAGGCTGTGGTTATGGAATAGAGGGTATATATATATTTTTTAAATTATGTAATTTTTTTTTCTCACAATATTAGATAACGGTGTGTTATGGAATAATATGATGTAATTTGGAGACTATAAAGAGGAATATATTTTGAAATGTTTAACACAGAGCTAATTTGGGGATATGAGGGGACACAAAATCTGAAATACACTTTATTTATTTTTTTTCTCACAATATTAGATAATGGTGTGTTATGATATATTATGATGTAAGTCGGAGACCATAAGGAGGGACATATTTTGAAATCTTTAACACTGAGGTAATATGGGGATATGAGGGTATACAAAATTTGAATACACTTCTTTTTTTTTCACGGTAACCAATAGGTGGTTAACAGCGTTTTAAAATTAATACATATTAGATTAATGGATCATTCGGTTGTAATATTAGGATCAAAGAGATGAAGTTGAAATAATATATCAAACACCGGGACGGTATGAATTTTTGATGTAGAAAAAATTGATTATCTTTTTTTTTTCAATAGAATGCTGTGTAACAATATGTTTATAAGTTCTGTGATACCTTATGGTGTAACCAAGGAAAGATCATATAAAAATGTATTAATAAGTAAAGTGTCCCCCCCTTCCTCCCTTCTTTTTTCTGCTTTCTCTGCCCCCGGCCCTGATGTCCTCAGTAACCCTGAGGGGATGGGGGGAGAGGGGTGAGGGAGTGGAGGGAATGGAAATAGCAATAAGAGATATGGTTTAAAAAATATATGCAGCAATAAAAGTAAAGAGAAAAAGGGCAGAGGGTGAAGTAGTAGAGAACGAGAAGAATGATAGAAAAATGGTAATAGAGGAGGTAAGAGAAAAGGAATAAGGAAGACAGAAAGGAAGGTAAATAATTAGCATTTAAAAATGCAGCATGAGGCTAACGGTCGAGCGATAAATGTTGATCATCAGTCTCGGTTCCCCCATAATAGGGAACTTACTTTCAGTAAGATAGACTTTTATATAAGTCAAATAGATTTAGGGCAGATTGAGTGTTGAGTGAGAGTGAGAGTGTACGGAGTGAGGTACTTGGGAGAGGAAGTGGTGTGTAAGAGGGTTATATAAATAAAGTTTTTTTTTTTTTCTTTCTTTATGGGTGAGGTTAAATTTAGTTCTTTCAACGCTTGAGGCCTTTACTCTCCTATAAAAGAAACCCAATTTTAAGTTCATTTAACAAATAAAAAATAGATGTTATTCTGTTTCAAGAGACACATTTTCGTTCAGATCACATTCCGAAATTAAGCAACAGGAACTATGCTACCTGGGTCCACGATACATTCTCTTATTCCAAATCAAGAGGGGTATCTATTGCATTCCACAGGAACATACCCCATCAAATATTGCAAAACTATAAGGGCAAAGACAGCAGATCCTTGGTTTTGAAAGTAGCGATATACGGAAAATTTTTTACAATTATTAATTTATATCTACCAAACTATGATCAAATTAGGAATGGGATGAGGGCCCTAATGAGTACAATGGAGAAAGCGGAAGGTACAGTAATTATGGGTGGGGATTTTAATTTTGTTATGGATACAAAAATTGATACAACCAACACCCATGTTCATAGAAATAACAGTCAATTAGAGGAATTTAAAGTGTTGTTGGCGAAGTACCAACTGGTGGATATTTGGAGGGCTCAACATCAAATGGAAAAGAATTACTCATACTACTCAAACATACATGATTTATATCATAGAATAGACTATTTCTTTGTCAACCACTCTGGAATGATGATTTCCCCATCATCAGATATAGGTTGGTTTTTATGGTCAGATCAAGCCCCGATATACTTGGAAATTAAAGTAATAGATTATGTAAAAACAAAGGGGAATTGGAGATTAAACGATAACTTGATTAAAGATAAAGAATGTGTAGAGGATATACGTAAAACAATACAGGAGTTTTTGTTAATTCATGAAAACGATGAAACATCAATTCCCATGCAGTGGGAAACACTAAAGTGCGTGCTAAGGGGGTTGTTCATCAAGCATGGCTCAAGATTAAAAAAAAAAAAGGTAACAAAAAAAATCTCAATTGATAACGGAAATTGAGAAGCTGGATAAAAAACATTAACAGAGTTTTAATTCGTTAGATAAAATAAATTTTAAAAGCAATAGAATGGAATTACAAGCCGTGCTTGATGAGGAATCCCTAAGGTTAAGGGATAAAAATAGAGCACAGTCAGGGCCGGACTTATCATTGGGCTTGACTTGGCTCAAGCCCATGGGCCCCGCCTAATAGGGGGCGATCCACGTCAAACTCCCACCCGCTAGCCAGCCCGTTTCACCAGCACCGCTGCTTATTATTTAAAGGGGACCGATTGGGCTTGTGTACTCTCACTTCCTGGTAGTGGTGGAACGCAAGATAGGGCCTCCCATGTCTTGCATCATTTCCGGCTGATTACATCACGTCCGCCCTATCGTGCGTTCCACCGCTACCAGGAAGTGAGAGTACACAAGCCTGATCGGTCCCCGTGAAATAAGCAGCGGTGCTGACAAAACGGGCTGGCTAGCAGGCGGGAGTTTGCCATCCCCCCGAATGTTAGAAATCATGGGGCCCCCATACATCCTACCTGACGGGGCCCCCTTCGACCCGGTGGCAGCCGAAATGGCAAGTGACACCCTGCATCAGCTGGCAAGTGACACCCTGCATCTGCTGACAAGTGACGTGGCAAGTGACACCCTGCATCCGCTGGCAAGTGACGCCCTGCATCCGCTGACAAGTGATGTGGCAAGTGACACCCTGCATCCGCTGACAAGTGACGTGGCAAGTGACACCCTGCATCCGTTGGCAAGTGACACCCTGCATCCGCTGACAAGTGACGTGGCAAGTGACACCCTGCATCTGCTGGCAAGTGACACCCTGCATCCGCTGACAAGTGACGTGGCAAGTGACACCCTGCATCTGCTGACAAGTGACACCCTGCATCCACTGACAAGTGACATGGCAAGTGACACCCTGCATCCGCTGACAAGTGACGTGGCAAGTGACACCCTGCATCCGCTGACAAGTGACGTGGCAAGTGACACCCTGCATCCGCTGACAAGTGATGTGGCAAGTAACACCCTGCATCCGCTGACAAGTGACGTGACAAGTGACACCCTGCATCCGCTGACAAATGACGTGGCAAGTGACAATCCGCATCTGAAGGCAGGTGACGTTGGCAAGTGACACGCTCAGGCTCCGACTGATTCTGCTTATGGTGAGTTGAACTATTTTATTCTATATAACAATGTAATAATAGAAATATTGCACTTCAATCATTTTTTTTGCGATACAGCACTGCGTTGATTTAACTGACAATTGCGTATTTGTGTGATGCTGTACCCAAACACTCGGCTACTCTCAGCTCCGCTCGGGACTGCGAGAGGACTCGAGAGCCGCCGAGATACACAGGACTCTGTATCTCGGCGACGCCATTCTTAAACTTCAAGACTGCAATGGCAAGGCTGCAAATGACACTGGGGCAAGGCTGCAAATTATAAGGCTACACTGACAAGGCTGCAATGACACTGGACAAGGCTACAGATGGATGGACAAGGCTGCAGATGGATGCTGTGCAAGGCTGCATTGATGGGCATTTAAATGTAAGCTTTTTCATTAAACTTCCCTCCTAAAAGTTTTTTTCCTTAAAATTCCCTCCTAAACTTGGGGTGCGTGTTATACGCCGATAAATACAATAATGTATAGAAGGTAGAGCCCGAAAGTGACTCAAGCCCAGGGGCCCCCACCACCCTAAGTCCTGCTCTGAGCACAGTGGTATCAGTATGGAAATAAGACTGGGAAAATACTGGCTAAAACATTAAAAGACCAACAACCCTCAACTTCCATAGTAAAAATTTTAAAAACAGATGGGGATTTAACATACGATCCAAAAGAAATATCAAAAGAGTTTCATACATACTACTCTAATCTGTATAATATTAAAACACACCAAGGGATTAAGGAAAAAGAAAAGAAGCGGGAGAAGATTAAAAAATACATCGAGGAGACAGCTTTGCCTAGGTTCTCTAAAGAAACAATTGAGGATCTGGAAAAAGATATCTCAATAGAAGAGATTCAGCAAGCTATTGCAGAATTGGTCTCAGGGAAAAGCCCAGGACCTGATGGTTATACCACTAGATTTTGTAAGACCTTCCAGGATATAAATATTCCCCATTCTTAAGAAAACATATATTTACATATCTAACACACAAAGTTTTGTACCACAAAGTACAGAAGCTCATATCACCTTGATTCCAAAGCCAGAGAAAGACCACACACTATGTAAAAATTATCGACCAATTTCCTTAACTAATATAGACATAAGGTTATATTCTAAAATCATCTCTAATAGATTAACACCAATTTTACCTAATCATATAAAGTTAGACCAAACGGGTTTTATGAAAGGAAGAGAAACTAAAGATAATATTATAAAGACTTGTACATTGGTGGAATATGCCCGAAGAGCCGCCAACCAAACATGTCTTTTGGCTGTTGATGCAGAAAAGGCATTCGATAGGGTAGGATGGCGGTTCTTGGAAGAAACACTAATACAATTAGGTATGGGCCCAAAAATGCTTAGTAGGATTGTCGCATTGTACTCCAACTCAAGAGCTAAAGTGAGAATAAATGGAATATTATCAGAGGATATAAGAATATCAAATGGAACCCGTCAGGGATGTCCCCTTTGCCCTTTATTATTTATATTAGTAATGGAACATCTAATCACGGCAATAAGAAAAAATAAAGATATTAAAGGGATAAAGGTGAAGGATAAAGAATATAAGACCGCTGTATATGCAGACGATTTGTTAATATATATAACTAATCCTATTATAACAATTCCAAATTTAATGAAAGAATTTAAAAGATTCGGGGGAACTAAGTTACTTTAAAGTTAATTATGACAAATCAGAGAAGTTGAACATATCATTAACTTAAAAAACATACTCACTTTTGCAAAAAGATTTTCCATTTAAATGGAAGCAAAAAGCAATCAAATATTTAGGAGTCTTAATATCAAAGCATCTAAAACAACTGCAGGAGTTGAATTACGATAAGACAATCCGAAAGGCTATTAAATTATTACAGAAATATGATAAGCTAACATATTCATGGACGGGAAGAATTAACATAATAAAAATGGATATATTACCAAAAATTTGAAAATATTTTTCAAACAATACCATTAGATCCTCCTAAAAATTTGATGGTGAAATTAAGAAATGCTGTGGTAGACTTTATTTGGGCCCATAAAACTCCCCGGATAAAAAGAGAAAATTTAACTAGAAAAAAGAGAAATGGAGGACTAGCACTACCAGATTTTGTAAAATACTTAGAAGCAGCATCATTGACCAGCATCATAGATTGGTACCATAATAAAGAAACTAAACAATGGGTTAGTCTAGAAGAAGAAATAATAGGATCTCAACTAAAAGTTCTCCCATGGATAAAACCCCATTTAAGACCCAAAAAAAAATGAATTAACAATTTTTGTAAGCGCTACATTAAAAATATGATATACAATAATAAAAGGGGGGAATCTCTCCAAGATGATTGGACCTATGACACCTTTGTTTTCCAATCCCAAATTTCCCCCAGCTATGGAGGTCACAAATTATTTAAAATGGAATAAAATCGAGCACGTAAGAATGGTACAGGTCCTTATGAATGGGAAACTACCAGAGCTGCAGGATATGGGATTGGAAAATAAAAACAAATGGTTGCAATACCAACAATTAAGGACATTCATAGAGGCGAAAATACCTAAGATAAATAGATCTTTAACTAAATTTGAAAAAATACTCATTGAAGAACAAGTTTCAACTAAAAAACTATCGAAAATATATGACGAGTTACTCCCTTCCGGCCCCCTTAGAGAGATAACCGGAATAAAGAAATGGGAAGCAGAAATGGGTAACCCTCTATCAGAGGAAGAATGGGAAAAACATTTGAAATTATACATAAAACAACTAAAGCAATTAAATATCAAGAGATAAATTACAAGATCGCAATTAGAAGGTATAGATGCCCAGTAGCTTTAAATTTAATTAATGAAGGAAATACAGAGTTTTGCTTGAGATGTAAGATAGAAAGAGGGACGATGGATCATATATGGTATGGTTGTCAGGGGGTGAGAGGATTCTGGAATAAGATATTTGGGATCTATCATAAAGTGTCAGGAGTAGAAGAGATCCCAAGTATGAAAATCTCCTTATTATCTCTGACACCAAACTCAATAAAAACAATTAAGACAGATATCCTCCACCACATGACATCCGCAGCTAGAACACTAATAGCAAGAAATTGGAAAGAAACAAGGTGCCCAACAAAAGCGGAATGGATTTGTGAAATGAACGAAATTCAGTATATGGAAAAACAGAAAAGAGATGAAGGGTACATAATAAATCAAATGCCAGAAATATGGCAAAAATAGGATGAGTTTCGGTTATCAAAAGAAATGTTAGAATTTTTATAAATGGAAAGAACAATTTTTTTTTTTTTTTGTGTACAAGTGTTATGTATGTACTAGATGTATGAATATAGTGGAAGAGGTGAGGGTAGGTATATAGCCGAATGACTGCTACAGCTTGATAACTCTGGGAGGGCGTACATTGATGCGCACCCAGGAATATCCGTCAAATGACGGAGCGATCACTTGTCAACAAACCGGCGTCATGTTCGGTTCCTCTCTCCCCTCTTTGTACGCACCGGTGAGCAGAGCAGCACTGTGGGCTGGTTCTATAGTGCCAACAGCACTGATATGTTACAATTCCAGCCTCATCCATCCATCCATGCCAATACTCATCCATGCTCATCCATCCTCAGCAATACTCATCCATCCATCCATACTCAGCAATACTCATCCATCCATGCTCAGCCATCCATCCCTAATTAGCCATGCTCAACCATCCATCCATACTTAGCAATACTCATCCATCCATCCATGCTCAGCCATCCCATCCACCCCCATCCATACCCAGCCATACTCAGCAATACCCAGCCGTACGCGGCCGTACCCAGTCATACCCACCATACTCATTCATGCTCAGTCATCCCATTCATACTCAGCCATCCCCAGCCACGGCCCATCCATCCTCATTCATGCTCATCCATGCCACATCAGTTCTCATCCATGCCACATCCATGCCACTAGAGTGCCTCACAAAAGTGTAATAGTTAGTCAAATTAGATTTGAAACTTATGCCCCTAGAACACCTAAAGGTGCTCCCTGCATGTTGGGCCTCTCTATGTGACCAGGTATGTGGTATCGCCGTACTCTGGAGGAGTAGGAGAATCTATTTTGGGGTGAAATTTTTGCTATGTACATGCTATGTGTTAGAAATATTGTATAAATAGACAACTTGTGTAAAAAAAAAATGCGTTTTCATTTTCTTTACACATTTTCCAAAGACTTGTACAAAATTACATGTTCAAAAGACTCATTATACCTCATAGATTATACATTGGGTTGTTTTCTTTCCAAAATGGGGTCATTTTTGGGGTGTTTCCATTGTCCTGGTGTTCCAGGGCCTTCAAAAGTGTAAGAGGTAGTCAAGAAATTAGATGTGTAATTTATGCCCCTAGAACACCTGATAGTGCTCCCTGCATGTTGGGCCTCTGTATGTGGCCATGCTGTGTAAAAGTCTCACACATGTGGTATTGCCATACTCAGGAGGAGTAGTAGAATGTGTTTTGGGGTGTAATTTGTGCTATGCATATGCTGTGTGTGAGAAATAACCTGCTAATATAACAATTTTGTGAAAAAAAAAAAAAGATTTGAAAAAATCTTAATTTTGAAAAGAATTGTGGGAAAAAATTACAACTTCAAAAAACTTACCATGCCTCTTACTAAATACCTTGGAATGTCTACTTTCCAAAAAGGGGTAATTTGGGGGTATTTGTACTTTCCTGGCTTGTTAGGGTCTCAAGAAATGAGATAGACCGTCAGTACATCAGGTGTGATCAATTTTCAGAGATTGGCACAATAGCTTGTGGACTCTATAACTTTCACAAAGACCAAATAATATACACCAATTTGGGTTATTTTTACCAAGGATATGTAGCAGTATAAATTTTGGCCAAAATTTGTGAAGAAAAATTACTAATTTGCAAAATTTTATAACACAAACGAAGAAAAATGCATTTTCTTTTACAGGATTTTCGGTCTTTTTTCTTTTATAGCGCAAAAAAAAAAAAAAAAAACAGCAGTGATTAAATACCACCAAAATAAAGCTCTATTTGTGTGGAAAAAAGGACAAAAATGTCATATAGGTACATTGTTGTATGACTTAGTAATTGTCATTCAAAATGTGAGAGCACGAAACCTGAAAATTGCTCTGGTTAGGAAAGGGGTTTAAGTGCCCAGTGGTTAAGTGGGTAAAATGCTGCAGCTGAGGTGCTTTTTGTTGTTGTGCATTGTGTAAAATACAGCATGTCTGCATTTGCATACAGTGCAATGTACCTCCCCACATGCCATTGTAATGTAGCACGTCACAATGTATTGTAGTGCATAAGTTTAAGGTATCATTTTTTGTCACTCTTGAAAAGTTGTAACAACTTTCACCACCCCTACACAATGAACATCAATGTACATGCATTTTAAGTGGTGGGTTGGTGCGAACAAGCCCTTAAAATCAAAAATGTAAACACTACAATGCATTGTTACAATGTTTTGCAATGCAGGTGCACAATGCACAAAAGCGCATGCCATAAAGTGAACATACTGGTGTAAACAGACCCTAAGTGCATTTGCTGCAGCATTTGAAATCAGCAAAAAAAATAAAAAGTTGCTCGTGAAACTGGATGTGTTGTTTGTCTTTTCTGATACATCTGTGAACTAAAAATTGTCCTATAGGTGATAATGAATCCCCCCGAGGGTCAAGGAAGGAGGAACGAGAAACTACATGCTACAAAGTGTGCAATCAGTAGCTTTAAGGTATGAACAATCCTGTAGTTTTGCCTGATTCATGGTACAATGGTCACTTCCTTTCTCCTTTTCACCCAAAAAGACCTTCATCTCCAAGTCTGACCTAGTGATGAAGCTAGGAGGACTTATCACATTGAACACATATCACATTAAAACATTTCCTATTACTTTATGGGGAGATTTACTAAACTGGTGCACACAGAATCTGGTGCAGGTTTTTTTGTCAAAGCTTCATTGAGCAAGCTGAACAAGCTGATTGGTTACTACAACCGCTGGCAAAAACTATGGAATCACCAGTTCCTGAGGATGTTCCTTAATTTGTTTTTTTGTTGTAGAAAAAAGCAGATCACAGACATGGCCAAAAACTAAAGGCATTTCAAATGGCAACTTTCTGGCTTTAAGAAACACTAAAAAAATCAAGAAAAATAATTGTGGTGGCCAGAAAAAATTATAGAATCACCCTGTAAATTTTCATTACAAACACTAACACCTGCATCAGATTAAATCTGCTTGTTAGTATGTAGGTAAAGAGGGTAAATCATCACGCAGTGTTGCACAAGATGTTAGTTGTTCACAGTCGGCTGTGTCTAAACATGGACCAAATACAAACAACATGGGAAGGTGGTTAAAGGCAAGCATACTGGTAGACCAAGGAAGACATCAAAGCGTCAAGACAAAAAATATAAAGCAATATGCCTTGAAAACAGAAAATGTACAACAAAACAAATGAGGAACAATGGGAGGAAACTGGAGTCAACATCTGTGACCAAACTGTAAGAAACCGTCTACAGAAAAGCTAAAAGAAAGCCATCTCTAACACCTAAACACAAAAAAACAAGGTTACAATGGGCTAAGGAAAGGCAAAGGACTGTGGATGATTGGATGACAGTCATTTTCAGTGATGAATCTCGAATCTGCATTGGGCAAGGTAATGATGCTGGAGCTTTTGTTTGGTGCCGTTCCAATGAGATTTATGCAGACGACTGTCTGAAGAAAACATGCAAATTTCCACAGTCAATTATGATATGGGGCTGCATGTCAGGTAAAGGCACTGGGGAGATGGCTGTCATTAAATCTTCAATAAATGCACAGGTTTACATTGAAATTCTGCACACTTTTCTTATCCCATCTATTGAAAGGATGTTTGGGGATGATGAAATCATTTATCAAGATGATAATGCATCTTGCCATAGAGCAAAAACTGTGAAAAAATTCCTTGAAGAAAGACACAGAAGGTCAATGTCATGGCCTGCAAACAGTCCGGATCTCAATCCAATTGAAAATCTGTGGTGGAAGTTAAAGAAAATGGTCCATGACAAGGCTCCAACCCAGTGTTGCCAACCCCCCGAAGTGAAATTTACTGGCAGAACGTCAAAATTTATAAACGGTGCCAATATTTTACTGACAAAAAAAACCCATGAAATTTACTGGCAGATCCACATTTTTTACTGGCACTTCAAAAAAGTACCTAGAATTACTGTTTTTAGTGCTAAACATTGCACATATTAATATTTGAACTATAAACACATAGCTAGTGCTATTAGCAATGTGTTTAAGTTAAACAAAAGTCCAAAAACATATTTCTCAATTTACATGAAGGTCAGGTTACTATAACCCGGCCAGCAGAGAGTTCTCCCTTACATCAGAGTCTGCAGGATGGTGACCAGAGACCACCTTCCGCAGAGTGAACACACTAAGGTAAGGGGGGATTACTAATATAGGGGGGAACCTTTATATCAGTGCCCCCTTACATTATTGTATTCACTCCCGCCTTACATCAGTGACCCCCCCCAGACTGACCTGGTGGCGCTGTCACTGACCTCCTCTCAGGTGCACCCAGCAGGGCTCAGTCAGATGGCTACAGCTTGGTGGCTATTCTATAGTCTCCTCTCCACAGTCCACACGTGTCTGTCTCTTCCCGTAACCCCCATCCCGGCAGCACTCCCACTCTTGAATCCTTTCTAGGATACCCTCAGAGACTGCAGACATGATAAGAGACAAGAGATGGTCAGAGACTGCGGACATACTACAGGAGAAGGACAGAGGCTGCGGACATGCTACAGGAGGTGGACAGAGGCTGCGGACATACTACAAGAGGTGGACAGAGGCTGCAGACATACTACAAGAGGTGGACAGAGGCTGCGGGCATACTACAAGAGGTGGACAGAGGCTGCGGACATACTACAAGAGGTGGACAGAGGCTGCAGACATACTACAAGAGGTGGACAGAGGCTGTGGACATACTACAAGAGGTGGACAGAGGCTGCGGACATACTACAAGAGGTGGACAGAGGCTGCGGGCATACTACAAGAGGTGGACAGAGGCTGCGGACATGATACATCCACACAGCAGCCTCCTCCCCTGTCCACCATCATATTACTTCTCCAGTCCACATCAGATTCATCAGTGTGCCGTGTCCTCCTCCTGTACCCCTTTCACCTCTGCCCTGACCTGTGGAGAGGTGAAAGGGGCACAGGAGGAGGACACAGCACACTGATGAATCTGATGTGGACTGGAGAAGTAATATAATGGTGAATAGAGCACATCAGTCTCTGTTTCCTGCATATGCCATGCAGCCAGGGTCAGAGACTGATGTGCTCTATTCACCATCATATTACTTCTCCCGGCTCCAGTCCCAGTAATGTCCTCCTTTTACTATGAAGATCCCCCCCACAGCTTCACTTTCCGTACCTCCGCCTGGCGCCTGTGTGTGCAGCCAGCCAAGTCATGCACTGCATGACAGGACAGAGTCGCCTCGTCGCCTGGCTCAGCTGTCAGCTTGCCGCCGTGCTCGATCGATTCGAAAATGTCGCAGGGCGGCGCTATTACGTTACTGCGCATGCGCCGCTCGGCCGAGCGCATACGAGCTTTCCCGAGCCCGGCCGGCTTCGGAATGGCGCATGCGCAGTTGCGTGGCCGGCTCGCGGCCATCATTTTTACGGGCACCGGTGCCCATAACGGGCATTCACGGGCGCCCCGAAAAACGGGTTAAATTTACGGGCTGCCCGTAAATCTACGGGCGGTTGGCAACACTGCTCCAACCTGCAAAGATGATTTGGCAACAGCAATCAGAGGAGGCTGGAGCCAGATTGACGAAGAGTACTGTTTATCACTCATTAAGTCAATGCCTCAGAGACTGCAAGCAGTTATAAAAGCCAGAGGTGGTGCAACAAAGTACTAGTGATGTGTTGGAGTGTTATTTTGTTTGTTCGTTTTTCATGATTCCATAATTTTTTCCTCAGAGTTGAGTGATTACATAATTTATTCCCTGTGCTTGTTTTATAAATCTAACTGTTACTGGCCACCACAATTATTTTTCTTGATTTCTTTTAGTGTTTCTTAAAGCCAGAAAGTTGCCATTTGAAATTCCTTTAGTTTTGGGCCATGTCTGTGATCTGCTTTTTTTTCTACAACAATAAACAACTGAAGGAACATCCTCAGGGGACTGGTGATTCCATAATTTTTGCCAGGGGTTGTATTGCACAGCTGCACCAGATTATGTGTGCACCAGTTTTAGTAAATCTCACCCTCTGTGCCTGTGTACTTATCACTGAGAATTCATGGTGAAAAGAGGGAAAAAAATCCCTTGATTTTTCATTTCTTCCTGACTTATCACCAGGGCTGGTACAAGGATTTTTGACACCCTAGGCGAAACCTCATTTTGCCGCCCCCTTGGCTCCACCCCTGACCCCACCCCCTTTGCTCTGCCCATGTATACCCCACCTTTTTAATGAAGCGCCCATCAAATGCAGCCCACCAGCGCCCATTAAATGCAGCGTCACCAGCGCCGTTTAAATGCAGCCTCACCAGTGCCCATCAAATGCAGTCTTAACAGTGCCCATCAAATGCAGTCTTAACAGTGCCCATCAATGCAGCCTCACCAGTGCTCATCAATGCAGCCTCACCAGCGCCCATCAATGCAGCCTCACCAGTGCCCATCAATGCAGCCTCACTAGCACCCATCAATGCAGCCTCCCCAGTGCCCATCAATGCAGCCTCACTAGCGCCCATCAATGCAGCCTCACCAGTGTCCATCAATTAATGTTTGCTTCCATTCATTCGGGAGTCGGGACACAGACACAGTCCTCCACCACTGCTGTGTCTCTGACACTATGTGCGAAAGGAGCGGCGGCTGCCTGCTGAGAATTAGTTGCTTGCTTCAGAAGAGAAGGGAGTAGGAACACCAGTGGCCGGGGCGCCCTAGGCAGCAGTGCGCCTAGTTTGCCTAGTGGTAGCACCGGCCCTGCTTATCACTATTTATTATTTATTTAACATCACACTAGGCACTTATCACTGTGATAAGCTGCGAAAAGTCTTATCCCTGCCTGTCACTGGTTTTAAATGTATAAAAAAACTCTGGCTGTAATTACCAAAAAGAGCTACTTTAATCATATCGATCTAAAACAACCTTCTTTGGAGAACAATGTTCTTTTTGAGAATATGACAGAAGCAAACATAGCTGTTTGTATTTTTTTTTCAGTTTGAAGAACACTTGTGCAGTTAACAAAAGCACAAATAAAATCATCTCATTTGGCATATTTTGTGACTTGCCATGCATCAAAATTTGCAAATAATGTAAGAAGGCCAATAATATGAGTTTGCTGCCATCTTGTGGCTGATTTTGATACTACGTGCATTGTATACTGTTCAATACAAGATTTAGTTCAGTGATATTGTTCAAGACTCTAAAGTTAAAAATACCGTAACATGCATTGTACCACTCATTTAGGCTTAATGTACACGAGACGTTTTTACAACCTCTCTTAAACAATTTAACTTGACAGATAGTAACCCACGTTTAAAACGTCCATTTGCGCTTAGAAGCGTTTGAAAATTTAAAAATTTTTTTTCAAAATAGCCAAAAATGAAAAACGCCTGTAAACAAAACGCGACTAAACGCGAGTTTCCGCGTTTGGCGCCTAAAACGTCAGAAACTTCGGTGTCTTAACTAATTTTTTTCCCTTCAAAAAAAAGACTATTAAAGCAACTGCCTAAAAACGACATTAAACGAACCTATGTACATGTACATGTATAAGATAACATTGGATGAGTTCAGGGGCAACTGAAAAAAGCATCCAACTGCCTCTGAACGTCCGTTTACCAGCAGCAGTGTACATGAGGCCTTACTGAAGCCATCATTGACACTAGCTTGCATGGTAAATCACAGAGTTTTACTGTGCAGCCTAGTCTGAACCTCGCCCAAGTTTACAACATATATAAAAATATTCTATTTTCTATAGTTGTTTTATAAAGTAGCTTTGATATAAACAAAGTAGTTTGTATAAGTTGTATCATTAATATAGACAAATAAGGGTATTTCCCAAATACTGGGGACTTTGGCAGTATGTGGAATGTACAACCTATAGCATATATAGGGTAGATGGGAGCCATTGCATACACTTATAGCGATATTGGCCTGGGTACATTAAGCACATTAAGGTCATGGAGTGGCCTAGCCAGTCTCTAGACCAGGGGTCAGCAACCTTTTTCCACTTAAGGGCCTCAATGTATGTGAATGCATTGAGGCCCGCATTCACCTGCTAATAAATGAAGATGGTGGGGTACAGGGGGGGGGGATACAGAGGTGGCTGTGGATTGGCAGGGGTACAGTGGTGGCTATGGACAGGGGGGGATACAAGGGTGGCTGTGGACAGGGAGTGATACAGAGGTGGCTGTGGGGGATACAGAGGTGGCTGTGGATGGGGGGGTACAGCGGTGGCTGTGGACAGGGGGGGGATACAGAGGTGGCTGTGGACAGGGGGTTACAGCAGTGGCTGTGGACAGGAGGGTACAGATGTGGTTGTGGACAGGGGGTACTGAGGTGGCTGTGGACAGGGGGGGGAGGTACAGTGGTGGCTGAGGACAGGGAGGGATATAGGGGTGGCTGTGGATGGGGGAGTACAGCGGTGGCTGTGGACGGGTGGGTACAGCGGTGGCTGTGGACGGGGGGGTACAGCGGTGGCTGTGGACAGGGGGGATACAGAGGTGGCTGTGGACAGGGAGGGGGGTACAGTGGTGGCTGTGGACAGGGGGGATACAGAGGCGGCTGTGGACTGGGAGGGGGATACAGTGGTGGCTGTGGACAGGGGGGATACAGAGGTGGCTGTGGACAGGGAGGGGGGTACAGTGGTGGCTGTGGATGGGGGGGATACAGAGGTGGCTATGGACAGGGAGGGGGGGTACAGCAGTGGCTGTGGACAGGGAGTGGGGGTACAGCGGTGGCTGTGGACAGAGGGGATACAGAGGTGGCTGTGGACTGGGAGGGGGATACAGCGGTGGCTGTGGACAGGGGGGTACAGCGTTGGCTTTGGATAGGGGGGGTACAGCGGTGGCTGTGGACAGGGGGGTATACATAGGTGGCTGTGGACAGAGGGGGGGTACAGCAGTGGCTGTGGACAGGGGGGGATACAGCGGTGGCTGTGGGCAGGGAGGGGGTACAGCGGTCGCTGTGGATGGGGGGGATACAGAGGTGGCTGTGGACAGGGAGGGTATACAGAGGTGGCTGTGGACTGGGAGGGGGATACAGCAGTGACTGTGGACGGGAGGGGGGATACAGAGGTGGCTGTGGATGGGGGGGGATACAGCGGTGGCTGTGGACTGGGAGGGGGATACAGCGGTGGCTGTGGACTGGGAGGGGGATACAGCGGTGGCTGTGGACTGGGAGGGGGATACAGCGGTGGCTGTGGACGGGGGGGATACATAGGTGGCTGTGGACAGGGGGAGTACAGTGGTGGCTGTGGATGGAGAATACAAGAAAATGCTTGCCCAGCGTTTAATAATGTCATCTGCAAAAGTATCTGTGTTATATAATAAAAATGAAGCTATATACCTCATTAAGAGCGTCACTCAGCGCTCACGTGACTTACCTCCTCTCTCTTCTCCTCGTCGAACAATTGCAGCGGGCAGGGGCCGAGAATGACGTCAGTCAGGAGGGGAGGGGCGAGGAGAGGAGGAGGAGAGAGGCGGCGAGTCATCTGAGCGCTGAGCAGCGCTGGTATATAGCTACATTTACAGAGGGGACTGAAAGTATTCAGACCCCCTTACATTTTTCACTCTTTGTTATATTGCAGCCATTTGCTAAAATCATTTAAGTTCATTTTTTTCCTCATTAATGTACACACAGCACCCCATATTGACAGAAAAACACAGAATTGTTGACATTTTTGCAGATTTATTAAAAAAGAAAAACTGAAATATCACATGGTCCTAAGTATTCAGACCCTTTGCTGTGACACTCATATATTTAACTCAGGTGCTGTCCATTTCTTCTGATCATCATTGAGATGGTTCTACACCTTCATTTGAGTCCAGCTGTGTTTGATTATACTTTATTATTGGACTTGATTAGGAAAGCCAAACACCTGTCTATATAAGACCTTACAGCTCACAGTGCATGTCAGAGCAAATGAGAATCATGAGGTCAAAGTTACTGCCTGAAGAGCTCAGAGACAGAATTGTGGCAAGGCACAGATCTGGCCAAGGTTACAAAAAAATTCTGCTGCACTTAAGGTTCCTAAGAGCACAGTGGCCTCCATAATCCTTAAATTGAAGATGTTTGGGATGACCAGAACCCTTCCTAGAGCTGGCCGTCCGACCAAACTGAGAAGAGCCTTGGTGAGAGAGGTAAAGAAGAACCCAAAGATCACTGTGGCTGAGCTCCAGAGATGCAGTCGGGAGATGGGAGAAAGTTGTGCAAGACACATGAAAGTTTGCTAAAAAACAACTGAAGGACTCCAAGATGGTGAGAAATAAGATTCTTTGGTCTGATGAGACTAAGATAGAACTTTTTAGCCTTAATTCTAAGCGGTATGTGTGGAGAAAACCAGGCACTGCTCATCACCTGTCCAATACAGTCCCAACAGTGAAGCATTGTGGTGGCAGCATCATGCTGTGGGGGTGTTTTTCAGCTGCAGGGACAGGACAACTGGTTGCAATCGAGGGAAAGATGAATGTGGCCAAATACAGGGATATCCTGGACGAAAACCTTCTCCAAAGTGCTCAGGGCCTGAGACTGGGCTGTTGGTTTACCTTCCAACAAGACAATGACCCTAAGCACACAGCTAAAATAACAAAGGAGTGGCTTCACAACAACTCTGTGACTGTTCTTGAGTGGCCCAGCCAGAGCCCTGACTTAAACCCAGTTGAGCATCTCTGGAGACACCTAAAAATGGCTTTCCACCAACGTTTACCATCCAACCTGACAGAACTGGAGAGGATGATCTGCAAGGAGGAATGGCAGAAGATCCCCAAATCCAGGTGTGGAAAAACTTGTTGCATCTTTCCCAAAAAGACTCATGGCTGTATTAGATCAAAAGGGTGCTTCTACTAAATACTGAGCAAAGGGTCTGAATACTTAGGACCATGTGATATTTCAGTTTTT
Source organism: Lithobates clamitans (assembly GCA_037952925.1). Taxonomy (NCBI): domain Eukaryota; kingdom Metazoa; phylum Chordata; class Amphibia; order Anura; family Ranidae; genus Lithobates; species Lithobates clamitans. The sequence continues at coordinate 18,118,716 of JBBGZY010000135.1, read as the reverse complement.
CTTTTTTAATAAATCTGCAAAAATGTCAACAATTCTGTGTTTTTCTGTCAATATGGGGTGCTGTGTGTACATTAATGAGGAAAAAAATGAACTTAAATGATTTTAGCAAATGGCTGCAATATAGCAAAGAGTGAAAAATTTAAGGGGGTCTGAATACTTTCCATCCCCACTGTATATTATATAACACAGACACTTTTGCAGATGACATTATTAAACAGAGACCCACTTGTCCGGGGGACGGGTGCCCGTGAATTAATCACGGGCACTGACGGGCCAGAGATTTAGCAGCAGCCCGCGGATTGCCGAACTCTGCTTTAGACCTTAATACTATAGAATATTTTTAAAGAGAGCTGAAACTTTGAGTTGCCAAGCGACAGCCAAGAACCTTAGGGATTTAGAGAAGATTTGTAAAAAAGAGTGGACCTAAATGCCTCCTGAGATGTGTGCAAACCTGGTCACTAACCGCAAGAAATGTCTTACCTCTGTGCTGGTCAACAAGGGTTTCTCCACCAAGTACCAAGTCATGTTTTGCTTGGGGATCAAATACTTATTTTACTCATTGAACTGCAACTCATTTTATAACATTTGTATCATGTTTTTTTTCTGAATTTTTGGTTGATATTCTGTCTCTATTATTTAAAATACACCTATGACAAAATTTATAGACTCTTCATTACTTTGTAATGGGCAAACTTACAAAATCAGCAGGGGATCTAATACTTATTTCCCCCTCTGTATATACAGAAAGCCACCAATAAATGGTATGTACACTTGTTCATCTACTATTATAATACATCCAGCTACTATTGTAATTATCCATTAAATAACAAATGCAACTCATGCTTCCAATGTAAATCTGAGATTCAGGCAGCACATCTAGTAAATGGTATACACATTCACAAATCACAAACAAAACATAGAAGGCTTTCCTTTTATATTGACATTTTTTTTTCCTATAATGGGCACACTGTGGAATCCAGAAGGTTGTAATTTCAGCAGATCCACCACCTTTTAGGCTGGATTCACACCTTTGCATTTTTACTGCTTTTTGCATTTTGCAGATTTGCACTACAGAACGGGTTCCTTAGGAAACCATGTTAAATGGACTGTACTGCAAATCTGCAAAATGCAAAAAGCACCAAAAATGCATAGGTGTGAATCCAGCCTAACAGAGAGATCAGTACCCCCACCCAAAGATGACTAGAGTAGTTTACCAGATTGAAAACCCTCTTTTTCATGGGAGGCCAAACAGTGCAGAGGTTATCCAGGCAATCCTCCCAATCCAGGCTCTCCAGAGATCAAAATTTACCAGCCTCCTTACACCCTCCGCAGCCCTTAGGCCTGTTTCACAGAGGCTTCAGCTTGTATAAGAGCAATGTGAACAGCTAACTTTGACAAAGCATTTGCAGTGGTTTCAGCAAACTTTGTTGAAGCTTTTAAAGTATCATTCAGCTCCAGTTTTGTAAATGTTGCACACGGATCCTAATGAGAGTGTTGATTTCCACTTTAAGCAAGCTGCTAGCAAGCTTGCAACAAGCATCAAGGATTGCTGAAGTCTGCTAGCAGCTTGTTTAAAGTAGCAATCAACACTTTTATTAGGATATGTGTTCAACATTTACAAACTGGAGCTGAATGGTACTTTAAAAGCCTCAACAAAGCTTGCTAAAGCCCTGCAAATGCTTTGTCAATGCTTTCTGTTCACACTGCGCTTATACAAGCTAAAGTCCGTATGAAACAGGCGTTAAAGTCCAAGGCACTATTTAATTAGAGCCCATATACAGCAATTAAATATGGCCCCCAGCTAGAGATTAGCTAAAGATATATGCCAAAGCAATCAGCTATCTTACTGAGAATAATGGGAGGGAAGATATTTCATTATCCATACATTAGCCTAAAAGTGCCCAAACCTACTAATTGGCAGCAAATGTGGACTGCCTACCTTTTTGCATATTATAAATCTGGGACATTGCTTCCCTTTATCAAGCCATGTATGAAAAGTCTAATAAAAAAAGGTAACAATAGTAGAATGTTTATCATTGTCTAAAGCCCCATACACACGATAGGACTTTGTACAAACTTTCCTGTGGATTTTTGTACAAAGGGCGTTGGCCATAAGTTTGTATTGCATACAGACGGCAGGACTTTTCCAGCCAACTTTCACCAAATCACGTGTTTTTTCAGCTCTTTACCACCACCCTTTGGTCAACTTCTGTATTGTTGTCTGATACTGTGTCAATCTCGGTGAGATTGACACCTTGCGAGCCGGGTTCACACTGGTGCGGGGATCCGACTTCGGGTTAGGGATCCCCGCCAATGCCAGTCACTGTGTTTGGTATGAATCTTGAGGAGGAACTCCACGCCAAATTTTAAATAAAAAAACAGCTTGGGTTCCCCTCTAAGGGCATACCAGGCCCTTAGGTCTGGTATGGATATTAAGGGGAACCCCCTACGCCAAAAAAACGACCTGGGGGTCCCCCCCAAATCCATACCAGACCCTTATCCAAGCATGCAGCCCCCGTCAGGAAAGGGGGTGGAGATGAGCGAGCGCCCCCCCTTCTGAGCCGTATCAGGCCCCATGCCCTCAACATGGGGGGTGGGTGCTTTGGGGGTGGGGGGGGCCCTATGGCCCCCCCACCCCCAAAGCACCTTGTCCCCACGTTGATGAGGACAAGGGCCACTTCCCAACAACCCTGGCTGTTGGTTGTCAGGGTCTGCGGGCGGGGGGCTTATCGGAATTCAGGAGCCCCCTTTAATAAGGGGGCCCCCAGATCCCGGCTCCCCACCCTATGTGAATGAGTATGGTATCATACCCCTACCCATTCACCTGGGGAAAACAAGTGTCAATATAAAAAACACACTACACAGGTTTTAAAAATAATTTATTAGGCATCTCCGGGGGTCTTCTTCCGACTTCGGGGGTCTTCTGCCAACTTCGGGGATCTCTCAGGCCTCTTCTCCCTCTCTCTGGTGTTGTCTCTGCGCTCTCTGGTTCTTCTCTGGTGCCTTGTGCCGGGCTCCTCCGCTATCTTCTGCTCTTTTGCTAGTGGAGGAGCCCTGTCTTCAGAGATGTCTTCTTCCCTCTTCTCTTCCAGAGATGTTGATACGACGCTCTCTCCAGCTGTAATGCTGTCTGGGCGCTCCACTATGACTTATATAGGCGGTGACCCCGCCCCCTATGACATCACAATCCCGGGGCAGGCTGGGACTGTGAGGTCATAAGGGGGCGTGGTCATGTCATCCTATGACCACGCCACTAGATTTCATGATGATCATAAGAAATAAATAAGTATTTACTATGATTGTCAACTCCGACTAGTGGCCATATTGTGGTATTTTCCTGATAAACTCTATTCTGTATAAAGGATAATATTCAATCATTTGCTGCTATAAGGGATTTTTCACACAACCATGTTGGGCACATGAGGTTTCTTCTATTTCTATGTATCGTGTTGTACTGCAGTCATTAATTGTTTAATCTCACAATTGTTGTGTTTTTACACACTCTTAAGGGGTGTGTCCCATTCAATTTGCTGCATTACTGTGCACCCTGTTTTATCCCTTTTCTTTTGGGGTTAATTTGCAAAAGTTATTATTCTCTGTATGTTTACCCCTTACTGTACTAATAAAATTATTTGAACACAAATAGCATTTAACCTGGAGAGAAAATAGCCTAATATAAATGTTTTGCCCCTATTCGCACAGAACGAATGTACATGCAAATTCACAGGACAAATAGCGCTGTGAATTTTTATAAATACACCCCAAAATATAATTTGACAAAATTAATAAGTTGCATAAGAAGCAATGACCTATTTGAAGGACATAAAAGTCTCCCAGTTTACAGATTTTTTTTCTGTCTGCTTGGTCGTGAAACTTTTGGCCAATGGCAGGGAACTTTTGGTCTGGGGGCAAACACAACCAACTGGTCATATCATAGGGACAATTTTTCGGGGACTAAAGTAGGTGCTATGGTGCTGGAATTATTGGTGAACATTTTGGAAGCTAAGTGTCTGTAAAGGACATACGTGACTTTTTCACATCTTATATCCTCAGCTTGCTTTTTACCGACGGCATTCAGTCACAAGACATCTCAGAGCCCCAGATGAAGTTGGTGATGGAAAATGTCTCTCTGTCAAGTAATGTGATTGGAGATCTGAAAGCGAAAGAAGTATTTCTATAATACCTAGTCTGTATCACTAATTGCAGGTGTCACTCTGATCAGTGTCTGAATGGTGAAGGACCTTCATTTTGGGCCATGAAACACTGTAACACTGGCAATTTATTAGCAGAAATCCTGTTTTTTTAAGCATTTTTTAAGGAAATCATTTATTTTATATGGAACTGCTAACTACTTAAATGCAATGTCTAATCTATGTAACATTTTTTAATGCTTATTTAGCAATTGCTAATTTAGTTATTAGGGAAAGATGGGTCTAGAATACAGTATACATTACTGCATGCGTGGAAACCACCTATGTGCATAATATAGATCGGACATATACTCGATGGCGACTGGTTAAGTTTTAGGATGGGGTAGCGCCAGACCCCAACTCTTATAGAATCCACTCACTCCCTCCCTTGTATTCCATGTACTTCCACCCATAGTGTCAGGAGTATACAGCTTAGCATCACAGGACAGAGTATACAGCCCCAGAATCACAGGACAGAGTATACAGCCCCAGCATCACAGGACAGAGTATATAACTCAGCCTCACATTTCAGGGTATACAGTTCAGCATTACAGATCAGGGTATACAGCTCAGCATTGCAGATCAGGGTATACAACTCAGCATTACAGATCAGGATATACAGCTCAGCCTCACAGATCAGGGTATATAGCTCAGCATTACAGATCAGGGTACAGTAGGGAGAACAAGTATGTATTTGATTCACTGCTGATTTTGCAGGTTTTCCTACTTACAAAGCATGTAGAGGTCTGTAATTTTTATCACAGGTACTCTTCAACTGTGGAAGACGGAATCTAAAACAAAAATCCAGAAAATCACACGTATTTGATCACCTACCAACCAGTAAGAATTCCGGCTCTTAGAGACCTGTTATTTTTTCTTTAAGAAGCCCTACTGTTCTCCACTCATTACCTGTATTACTGCACATGTTTGAACTTATTATGTGTGAAAAAGACACCTGTCCACACACTCAATCAAAGAGACTTCAACCTCTCCACAATGGTCAGGATCAGAGATCTGTGTAAGTACATCAGGGATAAAGTTGTAAACCTGCACAAGGCTGGGATGGGCTACAGGACAATAGGCAAGCAGTTAAGTGAGAAGACAACAAATGTTGGCGCAATTATTAGAAAATGGAAGAAGTTCAAGATGGTCAATTTCCCTCGGTCTGGGACTCCATGCAAGATCTCACCTCGTGGGGCATCAATGATCATGAGGAAAGTGAGGGATCAGCCCAGAACTACACGGCAGGGCCTGGTCAATGATCTGAAGAGAGCTGGGACCACAGTCTCAAAGAAAACCATTAGTAACACACTAGGTCCCCCTGCTCAAGACAGCGCATGTCCAGGCCCGTCTGAAGTTTGTCAATGACCATCTGAATGATACAGAGAAGGAATGGGAGAAGGTCATGTGATCATATGAGACAAAAATAGAGCTTTTTGGTCTAAACTCCACTCGCCGTGTTTGGAGGAAGAAGAAGAATGAGTACAACCCCAAGAACACCATCCCAACCGTGAAGCATGGAGGTGGAAGCATCATTCTTTGGGGCCACTTTTCTGCAAAGGGGACAGGACGATTGCACCGTATTGAGTGGAGGATGGATGGGACCATGTACCACAAGATCTTGGCCAACAACCTCCTTCCCTCAGTAAGAGCATTGAAGATGGGTCATGGCTGGGTCTTCCAGCACGACAACGATCCAAAACACATAGCCAGGTCAACTAAGGAGTGGCTCCGTAAGAAGCATCTCAAGGTCCTAGAGTGGCTTACAGGCAAACAAAGGTTTCTGTACCAAATATTAAGTTCTGCTTTTCTGATGTATCAAATACTTATGTCATGCAATAAAATGCAAATTAATTACTTAAAAATCATACAATGTGATTTTCAGGATTTTTTTTTTTAGATTCCGTCTCTCACAGTTGAATTACCTATGATAAAAATGACAGACCTCTACATGCTTTGTAAGTAGGAAAACCTGCAAAATCGGCAGTGTATCAAATACTTGTTCTCCCAACTGTATATAGCTCAGCCTCACAGTTTCGGGTATATAGCACAGCATTACAGATCAGAGTATATAGCTCAGTATTACAGATCAGGGTATATAGCTCAGCATTACAGATCAGGGTACATAGCTCAGCATTACAGATCAGGGTATATAGCTCAGCCTCACAGATAAAGGTATGCAGGCATACATCATCTGTCCTGTATACAGCTAGCTATATACAACCATCTTCCTTCCTGTATATAGAGACCTTCCTCCATCATCACTGACTGCAGATATAAATCATCTGTCCTGTATACAGCTATATATACACTAACAGGACAGATGATGTATATCTGCAGTCAATAATGATGGAGGAAGGTCTCTATGTGCAGGAAGGAAGAAGGTGGGTATATATAGCTGTATACACTATACAGGACAGATGTAATCACAATTTGTGTATTTGTAACATTTTCTCCCCCCCTCCATTCTGAGACATACAAAAAATAGCAGGTAGATGCAAAATCAGTTTACTGCAGCAGTTCACGCAGCAATTGCAGTTGGTTGCCAGAGGTTACAGCCTATCCTTACTGCTCACTGGCTGGTTGCTAGAGGTTAAAACACAATTTCTGCTAGCTGATTGAGAAAAAAGTTGACTCGCGCTTAAAATAAAAAAAGGGGCTAACATGTGTGAGGCTGAAAAAACCTCACCAGTTTGTGATATTTCTGAACATACAAAATGTGTCAAAAAATATGTGTATCAGGTTGGGAGATGAGTCCTACCTTCCCTTGAACAATATATGTAACCAATAGCAACTCAAATTGGTGCATGAACCAAAGAAAAAACACTTGAAAATGGCGAAATAAGTAAGCTGATTCAAAGAATATAAAAAATATTATTTAAAAAAGGAAAGAAAGTCCGTCTACAAAGACACCAAATGTGCTGTGATTAAACCAAAAAAAGTGTCCAATTGTATACAGTCCTAAATGTATGGGTCCACCACCATGAATGAAGTGCCTGGCTGCTTACCGGAACCCCATGACCCCCCGTTACAGAGGGTCTAAATGGGCATTGAAATCCTGCTGCTTCCGACAGCCTGGGGACCCGAAAGGAGACTGGATTGGAACCTCTGGTGTTGGTGGTGCTGTAAAAGCTGTGTCACAGATAGATCTCCAAGAAAAAGGCAAAGCTCAGCCCTCTCTGCACCGCTTCCGAACACACTGTGGTCCACAGTGTGTTCGGAAGCGGTGCAGAGAGGAACCCCATGACCCCCCTCTGTAACGGGGGGTCATGGGGTTCCGGTAAGTGGCCAGGCACTTCATTCATGGTGGTGGACCCATACATTTAGGACTGTATACAATTGGACACTTTTTTTGGTTTAATCACAGCACATTTGGTGTCTTTGTAGACGGACTTTCTTTCCTTTTTTAAATAATATTTTTTATATTCTTTGAATCAGCTTACTTATTTCGCCATTTTCAAGTGTTTTTTCTTTGGTTCATGCACCAATTTGAGTTGCTATTGGTTACATATATTGTTCAAGGGAAGGTAGGACTCATCTCCCAACCTGATACACATATTTTTTGACACATTTTGTATGTTCAGAAATATCACAAACAGGTGAGGTTTTTTCAGCCTCACACATGTTAGCCCCTTTTTTTATTTTAAGCGCGAGTCAACTTTTTTCTCATTCGATTTTTTGTATGTTTGTGTCATATATAGGACTCTGCAGCATAGATGGTTAAAATTTTTTTTGTTGCGCAGTTTATTTGACCTTTTTCCTGCTAGCTGATTGGTTGCTAGAGGTTACTGCATATTATTAGCGCTCACTGATTGGTTGCTAGGCGTTACAGCAGATCACTACTATTCACTGATTGGTTGCTACAGGTTAATGCACATCATTACCACTGAGCAGTGGAGCAATACCAAATAATTGAGCAAGTAAAGCAGCACATTAACCGCATACCGACCAGCCGCCGTAGTTATGCACGTCGGTACCATAGACGGCCACTAGGGGGTGCGTGCGCGCCAACGTAAGGGAACGCACACACGCCCCCTGCTCGCCCATGGTGCCGATGCGAGTGCCCGGCAGTCGCAATCACCGCTGGGCTCCCACGATCGCTCGGGGCACACCGAGAATCGGGATCTGTGTGTGTAAACACACAGATCCCGGTTCTCTGAGGGGAGAACAGACAGAGTTTGAACAGATGATCTGTCATGTCCCCTGCACAGTCCACTCCACCCTTCAGTTTAGAACACGTACTAGGATACACTTAACCCCTTCCCTGCCCCCTAGTGGTTAACCCCTTCACTGCCAGTGAAATTTTTACAGTAATCAATGCAATTTTATAGCATTGATTGCTGTAAAAATGCCAATGGTCCCAAAACTTTGTCAAAATTGTCAGACGTGTCTGCCGTAATGTCGCAGTCTCTATAAAAATCGCAGATCGCCGCCATTACTAGTAAAAAAAAAATGAATAGTAAGAAAGCCATAAAACTATCCACTATTTTGTAGACGCTATAACTTTTGCGCAAACAATTCAATATATGTGTAGTGCTGGTAGATTTGCGATCTACCACATGTTAGGTAAATTTAGTAACTTGTTCGTTAAAGTTTGCCTCTGTTCCAGCTTGGGTGACGTTGTATGTGTTTCCAGACTGACCGGTGGGTGTCGCTGTTATTACTGGTCAGTGTTGGAAAGGCAACGTGTCGAAGCGTATGGATGCTCTTCTGTCCCGGAGACAACTCGGTGGAGGTGGTATTTATGGGACAGACGCCATATTGAGGGGTTTGTTTTTCAGCCACCTGCTGGCCCTCCTGGCCGACAGGTATGCATTAGAGAGCAATCTCGTGGTCCTCCGCTCCGGAGGCCCACGCCGCTGCGGCGCAGGGGTGGGCCCAGAAGCTTGTCTGGGGCCTACCACAGCAGCCGAGGAATGGTCCTGATCTGTCTATCCAAAGGGAGGAAGCTGGACAACCGAGGAGATCCCAGGGGAGGATCCGTCATGGAAGGATCACGCAGTGTGCTGGTCTGGAGAGGGGCCTGGTGACTCGGTTGGAGGACGTATCCTAAAAGTAACTATACAGCATAGTGTTGCCGGGTTGGCTTAAAGGTTCAAGCACTGTGACTGACGTTCATTGCAGAAAAAGAACAAAAAAATCCTGTGGCAGAGGATCGTACCGGTTTATCCCAAACAACTCTGTGGCAGAGACTTTTGTTCGTGCTATGTACTGGCTGCTAGGCAAGTGAGAGAGGCCTATCCAGGCGAGCAAAGGAGTGTGTCCCACGAGGGGAGCGCATTCTATTATAATATCTAAATCCTACCAGGACATTTGTCAAGAACCTTATGAGAAGATATTTGAGTTTCTTCTGCATTTTCCCTTCTGCCTCTTTCCTGCTATTTGGGTCATGGCTGGGTCTTCCAGCACGACAACGATCCAAAACACATAGCCAGGTCAACTAAGGAGTGGCTCCGTAAGAAGCATCTCAAGGTCCTAGAGTGGCTTACAGGCAAACAAAGGTTTCTGTACCAAATATTAAGTTCTGCTTTTCTGATGTATCAAATACTTATGTCATGCAATAAAATGCAAATTAATTACTTAAAAATCATACAATGTGATTTTCAGGAATTTTTTTTTTAGATTCCGTCTCTCACAGTTGAATTACCTATGATAAAAATGACAGACCTCTACATGCTTTGTAAGTAGGAAAACCTGCAAAATCGGCAGTGTATCAAATACTTGTTCTCCCAACTGTATATAGCTCAGCCTCACAGTTTCGGGTATATAGCACAGCATTACAGATCAGAGTATATAGCTCAGTATTACAGATCAGGGTATATAGCTCAGCATTACAAATCAGGGTACATAGCTCAGCATTACAGATCAGGGTATATAGCTCAGCCTTACAGATAAAGGTATGCAGGCATACATCATCTGTCCTGTATACAGCTAGCTATATACAACCATCTTCCTTCCTGTATATAGAGACCTTCCTCCATCATCACTGACTGCAGATATAAATCATCTGTCCTGTATACAGCTATATATACACTAACAGGACAGATGATGTATATCTGCAGTCAATAATGATGGAGGAAGGTCTCTATATGCAGGAAGGAAGAAGGTGGGTATATATAGCTGTATACACTACACAGGACAGATGTAATCACAATTTGTGTATATCTGTGTAGTGTAGACAGCTATATATACCCACCTTCTTCCTTCCTGTATATAGAGAGTCTCTATATACAGGAAGGAAGAAGGTGGGTGTATATAGCTGTATACACTAGACAGGACAGATGTACTCACATTTTTTGAGTGTTGCTTGATACCCCTTATTTAAACTACTTGTAACTTACTAATCAATAAAACAATAATGGCGGAACCCTCTAATGTATGGAAATCTCAATAGACTTCAATATCACCACAATACTGGTATCTGTGATATGTAACGTCACATATAATTAGGGCCATCTTTAAATATTGATTGTGCCCTGGGCAAACATTTTCTCCCCCCCTCCATTCTGAGACATACAAAAAATAGCAGGTAGATGCAAAATCAGTTTACTGCAGCAGTTCACGCAGCAATTGCAGTTGGTTGCCGAGGGGCGTGACCGGATGCAGGTGTGAGCAGTGAGTGAGTGCTCTCTCCCGGCCCTGATGCTGCACCAGTGTTTCTGCCTGAATGGGATTGTCTGTGTGAGAACCCAGTGAGCTCCAGAGTCCTGACTATTGATGCATTGAGGCTTTCCTTGCTGGAATATTGTGGGACGGCAGGCTGACTGACTGGGGAGACAAGCGCCTAGAGAGAAGGATACAAGAAGGCTGAAGGAGACTAGTCGCTTTATCTCCCTGTTGTACGGCTGAGTTAAGCGGAGCTCGGGACCTGTGCTGGTGGCGTCGCTGGGTTGCTTAGCAACGCCACGCCGCAGCTGCGGGAGGCTTGTTATGCTGACTAGAAGTAAGTGAGGAGGCCGAGAAGATCAGCTGAGCGGTGCAGAGAGCCAGGAACGAACGCCGACGCCGTTCCCGTGGCTGTGACTGGCTGTGTTTGGCTGACTGGGGATATACTACTGACACTGTGGAAGGCTGGGACAAAAACCCTGTTGAAGTACTGCTGAGGCCCTATAGACCCCCCAAACGCCGATGGAAGAGAGGTAAAGACTTTGAACATATAACCATATATAACAGAGACTGTATAGTAGAGTGGGGAGCTTGGGATTTGTCCTTTGCTATATAAATACCGGTCTGCTAAAGTGAGGAAGGACTGTCTGCTGAATCTGTTAATCTGGTGGGTTACAGGCTGCTAAACTATTTTAGCTGGCTATGACCAAGAGGAAGAGGGAAGAACAGCTACAGCAGCCCCTAGAAAACATGCCTGTTCAAACCACCCGGGCAGCCAAAGAAAAGGAAAAGGGGTCTCAAAACGCATCTGCATTATCAGCTGCTGCGAAGCTGGAAAAATTTGCACACAGTGCTACGCTATCTCCAGCCAAAAATAATCAACTGACCGCGGGAAAATCTTCAGCGGGGGGCCTAGGGGATAGAAGGAGTCTGGGGAAAGGGCCGGATAGCCAGTCAGCCAGCACAAGAGCAACAAACAAAAAAAGTCCGGAGAGGGAGCAGCCCGGAAGAGCAGGGGATAGTAGCCCCACTGTAGATGTAGTTTGTGACCAAGAACCCACCTTAAAAGAGGTATTATGTGCCATAAATGCATGCAGAAGCTCGATAGGCGGGATGTGGGAAGAGCTGAAAGCTTTGAGCGAGGAGTTTGGCAGCATTAAACAAGAACTCCAGAAAACAGTCGAGAGAGTTAAAACGGTGGAAGAAAGGGTTAGCCAAGTAGAAGACATCGTAACCCCAATGCGACTTGAGTTCAAAAAAATGCAAGCACAGTTAGACGCTAACAGCCTTAAAATGGATGAATGGGAGAATAGGTCCCGAAGACAGAACGTAAGAGTGATGGGTCTTCCTGAGAAAAGTGAGGGGTCCTGCCCTGAAGAATTTATGGAAAAGTGGCTTAAAGAGGTGTTCGGGGCTGAGGCGTTTTCACAGTTTTTCTCTATTGAGCGTGCCCACAGAGTGCCGTCTAGACCAGCATACTCAGGAGACCGCCCGAGACCAATGATTTTAAGATTTTTTTGTTATAAAGATAAGCTAAATTTGATGCAAAGGTCTAGAGAGAAAGGAGATATTTTTTTCAATGGTGCTAGAATAGCGATATATCCAGATTATTCCCCAGACTTACAAAGAAGAAGAGCAGGCTTTCTGGATATTAAGCGCACATTACGGAACCATAACATCTCATATGCGTTATTGTATCCAGCACGGCTGCGCATAGAGGCTCTAGGAACTATCCGTTTTTTTGAATCTGTCAAAGGTGCTACGGACTGGTTTGAAGAGAACAAAAGGAACTTATAAAGCTGAAGTCGCATACAGATGACTGATGGTGTTTTGTTGTTTTCCTTTTTTTTTTTTTTTTTGCCGCAGGGCCGGGAGAGGTTGGGTGGATTATGTGTGGGATGAGAGTATGGTTTAGATTGATGATAGGTGTTATTGCAATCTTTGGGTCAGTGGATCCATTGGGGGGGGGGAGGGGGGAGGAGGGGGGAGGATGGTGGGATGAGGGGAATAGAGTGGTCACAAGGAAGGCTCCCAGGGCACGCCGAGTAAGGCAAGGGAGGGGGCAAAAGGGATTATTTAAAGTAGGGGATAACACAGTTGTATTAAATAGATTTGTAATACATAGCACGTGGATAAAAATATTGGTTTATAACTATTTGAATTTTTTGAGATTGAACACAATGAGAAATTTATGTCGGTATGGAAGGGGGGGGGGGTACGGGGGTAATATTCCTCTGGACCCACCTGGTCCCCTTCCCATAATAACAGCACTGAGTGTGGCAAGAAGGGGTATTATTGATTTGAAACAGAAGGTTAATAGGCTAGGGGGAAAAAGGGCACATGTGGTGAACTGGTATGACCAGTCTAGATGTTGGAGACTTCTTCCTTGTAATTCTTTTCAAAAAAGCGCCAGGTTAAAACAGCATAACTGTATGCCTTTGAAGTATCGATCTATCAGCAGAAGGATGGACCTATCCCAGTACCTGCATAACTGGCATAGCTCTTTATTGAAGTACAATTTGAATGAAACCTAGATCATTTGGAATTAGTTCTTGGAACATTAGAGGTATGAGTGACCCTATGAAAAAAGCCACTGTGTTCCAGGAGCTAGAATCATGTGCTACTGAGGTGATGTGCCTGCAGGAGACCCACCTGACTGACGAGACTAAGTTATTAATTAGAAGTAAAAAATTTCAATTACAATATCACTCTGTGTACTCCTCTTATTCAAGGGGAGTGAGTATTTTGATTAGGAAGGGTCTGGTGTTCTCCTGCAGGGATATCAGTATTGATAAATTAGGATGTTTTATTTTTTTGTATTGTTTGATTGAGGGAAGGCCTTTTGTTATAGTAAATGTGTACATCCCCCCACCTTTTAAAATGGAGGTTCTGCTTTTGCTATTAGGGTTCCTGGAGGATAAGAGAGAGGTCCCAGTGGTGATAGTTGGGGATTTCAACACAGTTCTTGATAGTAGGATCGACAGATTTCCGCCAGGGGTTAGTCGAAATAGAGGATCAGAGGGAAGGCTGGCACAGTTCCTTGAGGAGGTGGGGTGGTGTGATATTTGGAGGGCTCGTAATCCCACCAGTCAGCAATATTCTTGCTTCTCAGGATCCTACCAAACGCTTTCCCGTATTGATATGGCCATAGGTAATAATGAAATCCAACCCCTAATTCAAACGATCGAATACCGCCCAAGGGGAGTGTCCGATCATTCGCCACTGATATTGACAATAACCATGCGGGATAACGGGGGCCCGAGAATGTGGTCACTAAATCCAACATGGTTGGGACTGATAGGGAACAGGGACGAAATTAATGCAAGGCTGAAAGAATTTATTGACTTTAATACAGGTACTGCATCGGGGGGTGTGATGTGGGACTCTCTGAAAGCGTTTCTCAGAGGGCTGTTGATTCAACAGATTTCCAAGTTAAAGAAGCAAACAAGGGCAAGGGAAGAGAGTATTAGGGAAGAGGTTCGGGAATCAGAAAGAAAATATGTACTAGATCCAACTATGGAAAATCGAAACCAATGGGTACTGAAGCAGCAAGAATATAAAAATGAAGAATTTAAAAGAGCAGAGAATAGGAAGATTTTCCAGAGGCAAAGGAGTTTTGACGAGGGGGAAAGAGTTGGTCGGACGCTGGCTATGTTGGCCAAAACCAACTCTCCCTCTTCAACAATTCCTATGATCAAAACAAAGAAAGGGGACATCTCATCAGACCCGGGGATAATTTCTGATACATTTGTAGAGTTCTATAGGGATCTATATAAGAAACGCCACTCTCCTGTACAAGAAGAGATGGAGGAATTCTTGGGAGGAACTGTGTTGCCGGTGCTCTCGGACACAGACATGAATAGTCTGGAAGCCCCAATAACACTGGAAGAAATAGAGCAAGCAATAAAGAATATGCAGAGCCAAAAGTCCCCGGGCCCTGATGGATTACCAGTTGAGGTGTATAAACAATTTGGGGAGGTTTTGTCCCCAGAACTTCTGAAGGTATTTAACTGGTCAGCTGAAGCTGAGACTTTACCATTATCAATGTATGAGGCTATTATAGTACTGATCCAGAAGGAGGGGAAAAACCGGCTGGATACGTCATCATATAGACCAATCTCGTTGTTGGGCACGGATGCCAAGATCCTGGCAAAGGTCTTGGCCACCAGGCTCAATAAATGTATACCTGGTCTGGTACACCCGGACCAGTCTGGGTTTATTCAGAATAGGTCTACTAGTAAAAATATAAGAAGAACCTTTCTGAACGTCCAGACGCCGGTAAAAATCGCAGGCTCCAGAGTTGTCTTGTCCCTGGATATCGCCAGGGCATTCGACTCTCTGGAGTGGGATTATTTATGGTGGGCGCTGGGAAAATTTGGGTTTGGTCCCCGGTTTATAAAGTGGCTTAAGATAATATATCATCACCCCAATGCCAGATTAAAAATAAATAATTCATACTCAGAGCGGATTTCCCTTGAGAGGGGGACTAGACAGGGGTGTCCTTTGTCGCCTCTGTTGTTCGCCCTGGCAATGGAACCGTTCGCAGAGGTAATAAGAAAGTCCCCAGGCCTACAGGGTTATAAAAGAGATGACGGTGAGGAAAGAATTGCACTCTATGCCGATGATGTGCTACTGTTCTTGGGGGATATGGGGCCGTCATTAGTTAGGGCGATGCAGTTGGTGGAGGGGTTTGGAACGATCTCAGGACTATCAGTCAACTGGGAGAAATCCACAATTCTCCCACTTGACTCGACTACGGGTTCCTTTCCGCAGAAAATACCTCATCTTAGAGTGGTGGAGAACTTTAAATATCTGGGTATAGTAATAACTAATACCCCAACGCAGTATATTAGAGACAACTTAGTGCCGTTGCTAGAAAAGTTTAAAAGGAAAAAGGAGATCTGGTGTCGACTCCCTCTATCTATGGCAGGGCGCGTAAATTTGATCAAGATGATCTGGATGCCACAATTAATGTATATATTACACAATTCACCAGTTTGGATTGGGAGGGAATGGTTTATAAAAATAAACTCCCTCTTTCGTGAGTTGATCTGGAAGAAGGGCCAGGCCAGGATTAGTCTCCAGACGCTGCAGCGCCCTAATAGGGAGGGGGGACTGGCGGTGCCCCACCCATATAGATATTTTCTGGCGGCCCAGATGCAACATCTGGGGGGAAGTGAGTGTGGGGGAGAGCTGAACACATGTGCGAAAATCATGCTGTCAGGGAATCCGCATAACTCCCTGTCGGGGGCACTGGAAGCCGGGACACTGGGAAATGTACTCCCAACACACAAGCTGGTTACAAAAGTATGGCGGTCAGTGAAGATAGAAATGGGCTATGGGGGGCCCACGGAATTCTCACCTATTTGGCAGAATAGGCAGTTACAAGAACTGAACTCTATAGAAGTAAATAGGATCTGGGAAAGGGCGGGCATAAATAGATTGAAGCAAATATTTGATGGCAACTCATTAAAATCTTTTACAGACCTAAGGCAGGAGTTCGGAATTCCCAAAGAAACATTTTATTTTTACCTCCAGGTTAGACACGCGCTAGCGAAGCAATTCAGGACTGCGGTACTGGAATGGTGTAGTGCACCTATGCTTAGTAGGGTGGTGAGGGCACCCGGCCTTAAAGGGCTGATATCAGGGACATACGCCCAGTTAACGGAAAGGGCAACTAGTCTGACCCCACTCTTGCGGGCAAGGGAGGGGTGGGAGGCCGATGTGGGGGAATTGAGTAATGACCAGTGGGAGAAAGTACTAGAGCTCGGCCCACTGGTATCTCTCTCCCCGTCGCAACGGGCATCGCACCTTCTATTGACACACAGAGCCTATTATACCCCCAAGAAACTGTATAGATTTGGAAAAAGACCAGATGACAAGTGCCCTAGATGCCTGGAGACAGGCGACCTTGTACACATGATGTGGAGGTGTCCGAAATTAGTAAGGTATTGGACTGAGATCCTAAGTATTATAGAAGCTAGGCTTGGGAAAAGAGTGGAATACGAGGCCAAGGCGTGTGTACTGGGGCTATTTAGTAAGAACATGGGGGAGGATCACATAGGTATAGCAATAGTGCGGGGGCTATACCAGGCGAGGAAGTTGATTGCGAAGGCATGGTTATCAGCAACGCCCCCTACTTCGGAAGAATGGGTTAACACAATGAACGCGCTGGTCAGAACAGAGAGGACTATATACGGTAGAAGGGGGAATTATAAGAAATTTTCAAAGATCTGGGGTTTGTGGTGCCAGGGTAGAATTATATAATACTCTAGTGCTGGTAGGATCCAAGGGAAACGGTATTTAGGAGTATGTACATGGTCGGTAATAAGGAGTGTTAAAGTTAAGAGATTTTTATATTCTTGGAAAGCAACTGTGGGGGTGGGGGGAGGGATTGGTTAAAAGAGGGTAGAGTAAGGGGTTGATATTTTCACTCGTTTTCTTACTTAACTCGATTTGGGACAATATATGTATCAATGAATTGTCCTTGATTGTCTGATTTTATAATGAAAATTGTATAACTTGAAAATTAATAAAAATGACTTGAATGGCAGTTGGTTGCCAGAGGTTACAGCCTATCCTTACTGCTCACTGGCTGGTTGCTAGAGGTTAAAACACAATTTCTGCTAGCTGATTGGTTGCTAGAGGTTACTGCATATTATTAGCGCTCACTGATTGGTTGCTAGGCGTTACAGCAGATCACTACTATTCACTGATTGGTTGCTACAGGTTAATGCACATCATTACCACTGAGCAGTGGAGCAATACCAAATAATTGAGCAAGTAAAGCAGCACATTAACCGCATACCGACCAGCCGCCGTAGTTATGCACATCGGTACCATAGACGGCCACTAGGGGGTGCGTGCGCGCCAACGGAGGCACGCACACACGCCCCCTGCTCGCCCATGGTGCCGATGCGAGTGCCCAGCAGTCACAATCACTGATGGGCTCCCACGATCGCTCGGGGCACACCGAGAATCGGGATCTGTGTGTGTAAACACACAGATCCCGGTTCTCTGAGGGGAGAACAGACAGAGTTTGAACAGATGATCTGTCATGTCCCCTGCACAGTCCACTCCACCCTTCAGTTTAGAACACATACTAGGATACACTTAACCCCTTCCCTGCCCCCTAGTGGTTAACCCCTTCACTGCCAGTGAAATTTTTACAGTAATCAATGCAATTTTATAGCATTGATTGCTGTAAAAATGCCAATGGTCCCAAAACTTTGTCAAAATTGTCCGACGTGTCTGCCATAATGTCGCAGTCTCTATAAAAATCGCAGATCGCCGCCATTACTAGTAAGAAAGCCATAAAACTATCCACTATTTTGTAGACGCTATAACTTTTGCGCAAACCATTCAATATATGTGTAGCGCTGGTAGATTTGCGATCTGCCACATGTTAGGTAAATTTAGTAACTTGTTCGTTAAAGTTTGCCTCTGTTCCAGCTTGAGTGACGTTGTATGTGTTTCCAGACTGACCGGTGGGTGTCGCTGTTATTACTGGTCAGTGTTGGAAAGGCAACGTGTCGAAGCGTATGGATGCTCTTCTGTCCCAGAGACAACTCGGTGGAGGTGGTCCTCCGAGTTGCATTCTGGGCGAGGGTATTTATGGGACAGACGCCATATTGAGGGGTTTGTTTTTCAGCCACCTGCTGGCCCTCCTGGCCGACAGGTATGCATTAGAAAGCAATCTCGTGGTCCTCCACTCCGGAGGCCCACGCCGCTGCGGCGCAGGGGTGGGCCCAGAAGCTTGTCTGGGGCCTACCACAGCAGCCGAGGAATGGTCCTGATCTGTCTATCCAAAGGGAGGAAGCTGGACAACCGAGGAGATCCCAGGGGAGGATCCGTCATGGAAGGATCACGCAGTGTGCTGGTCTGGAGAGGGGCCTGGTGACTCGGTTGGAGGACGTATCCTAAAAGTAACTATACAGCATAGTGTTGCCGGGTTGGCTTAAAGGTTCAAGCACTGTGACTGACGTTCATTGCAGAAAAAGACCAATACATCCTGTGGCAGAGGATCGTACCAGTTTATCCCAAACAACTTTGTGGCAGAGACTTTTGTTCGTGCTTTGTCCTGGCTGCTAGGCAAGTGAGAGAGGCCTATCCAGGCGAGCAAAGGAGTGTGTCCCACGAGGGGAGCGCATTCTATTATAATATCTAAATCCTACCAGGACATTTGTCAAGAACCTTATGAGAAGATATTTGAGTTTCTTCTGCATTTTCCCTTCTGCCTCTTTCCCGCTATTTCCTTAGTAAATTGTTCAATAAGACATTGAAAATGTACTCAAATGTTGGTGCGTGTGTCGTCCAGAGGTAAACTCAACGGAACCCCTACACCCGGTGGCGGTAAAACAGAGGGAAGGAGAGTGAAGGTAACAAGCCCGCTTAAACCAGCAGCTCCACCGAGAGTTAGTGCTACATGTGGGGGTGTCGTCCGGGATTTGTTGACCGTCAATTCTCGCAAACCAGAGAAGTGTTTTACCGGGAGTTTACGGACATTGAAAAAATACTTCAGGAAGAGAAAAGGTAAACTGCAGGACTTTATTTCTGAATGCGTAGACGGCAGGCGCCAGTGAAGGCCCGGGAGCTACGTGACCAGAAAAACAAGTGGGAGGAGCCTACCCTACTTGTTACCACGTAGGACGCGTGTATGTGTTTGGCGCCAGAGGAGAGGAGAGGCCTCGTGGTCGTGCTGAAAAGATCAGAGTGTGGCCATGTCTTTTCCAGCGATGCAATAAATCATGGGACCGAGAATGTTCCCTGCAAGCACCGTGATGAATACTGTGCTGTCCGGAAATCTGCTTACAGATACGGGAGTTCGTTTGAAGCCGCAGGGGAGGTTTGTCCTGTATACCTCAGGAGATATTGAGGGACTGGGCATGATCTGCCATCGATGTGAAGGACTGGCCGTACATCTTCATCCGTTTGGCCGATGTCCGCAATGTGGAGAGTATTTGTTTGTGGGTGAGCAACCTACCGCATCGCCCCGTGCTTATCGGATGGATTGGGCAACAGGTATCGCCACAGTAGAAGCTGCTACCACTACAGAGAAAGAGCGACAGGCCGTCACTTTGCCTGTTGTTGCTGATAATGTTCCGGAGAGAGACACTGCTGCTGTTGTCTTGTCAAGGGACATTACTTTGATTTCTGCGTCCACTACACCTACTCCTGTTGTGCCTACTCAAAGGAAGGTGGGATATGTGAAGGCTTCCCGCGGCCGTGGTCGAGGCCTACCCCAGAGGTTACCTGAACCGGAGCTACCAGAGTCCACGTCAGGAATGGGTAAGCCACTGATGGGGAATGTATCTGGGACTGTGAGTAAATATCTACCAGCAGAAGAGTTGGGAGACTCGGAATTGGAATCCATGTCGGATCTTTCCGGGGATGATGACCTATTTGAGACTATGTCACAAGAGCTGTTATGGTCACAAAGTGAAGATGTTGCCTCTGCTGAGTTCTGGGAAGACGTCACCCTGTGTGGAGCCACACAGTACTGTTACCGGGACTTTGCCAAAAGTTGCTAGTTCACTGCAGACACCGGCTGAGTCTATGGTGAGCAAATCGTTGGATTCCTGTGTACCGCCTGGTATGGGTAGAGACAGATCTTTGCCCAAACTTGCATGTTTGCAGAGGATGTTAAACAAGCGTGTCGCTGCCGAGTATGGTTTGGAGTTCCCCTATGTGCCCCAGGACATGGTGCAGGTGATTGAAACTAATCGGGAACTTTGGTACAGTGAAGCTGTTTGGGACTATTTGTCTGTGCCTAAGCCTTTCCGAAAGACTAGATGTTCTACTAAGATAGATGAACGTTTTAGTGGATGTTTCATGCACTGGAACTTCGGTCGGCACATCTATGCTGACAAGGTGGTTATCTGCAGGCCCGGAAAAGATGATGTTGTTTATTTTATTACCACTGTGGATAAAATGGGAAAACCACTGACATTGCCAGATCCCCGGTTTTATTGGTAATTCTGGACAAAAGAACTTTGCAAGTAGTTAGCTAGTTAGTGTCAGTGTAAAGAAATCTGCGTGGTCAAGATTTGCATATTCTGCTCAGTGTTTTATATCCAAGGGCTTCTTTTTGCTAGCTGGATTTATTTCTTTTCTTTATTTTGAAGAAATCATAGTACAGGGATGGACTCCTTAAGTTTATTCCGATATGGATAAAAGGAAGAGAGGCTCATTTTCTTTAAAAATGAGGCTTTGCTCCTAATATTGTACAGTATATATATATGTGTGTTTAATAAGTTTTCCTTTTCAGGAATTACAGGATCTCCTATCAAGCTCGGAGGCTTTTCAGCTAAGATAGATAGTGAGGTTATGCACAATCATAGGATGGTTTTGTTTGCGGATGTGAACATAATGTTTTTATAAATGTAAGTCTTCTAGTATCTTTCCTCTGTCTTTTTCTCTCTCTTTGTCTATCAAAGTTATAAGAAACTCAAATACTTACTCCCAGGCTTGGGAGTTACTGTTACTGTTTTTGGGCAGACGTTGGGGACAACGTCTACTGTAGTGGGGGGAGTATGTAGGGCTGGTAGATTTGCAATCTACCACACGTTAGGTAAATTTAGTAACTTGTTTGTTAAATAGGTTAAGTTTGCCTCTGTTCCAGCTTGACTGACGTTGTATGTGTTTCCAGACTGACCGGTGGGTGTCGCTGTTATTACTGGTCAGTGTTGGAAAGGCAGCGTGTCGAAGTGTATGGATGCTCTTCTGTCCCGGAGACAACTCGGTGGAGGTGGTCCTCCGAGTTGCATTCTGGGCGAGGGTATTTATGGGACAGATGCCATATTGGCTTAAAGGTTCAAGCACTGTGACTGACGTTCATTGCAGAAAAAGACCAATACATCCTGTGGCAGAGGATCATACCGGTTTATCCCAAACAAGTCTGTGGCAGAGACTTTTGTTCGTGCTACGTACTGGCTGCTAGGCAAGTGAGAGAGGCCTATCTAGGCGAGCAAAGGAGTGTGTCCCTTTATGAAAAGATATTTGAGTTTCTTCTGCAGTTTCCCTTCTGCCTCTTTCCTGCTATTTCCTTAGTAAATTGTTCAACAAAGCATTGAAAACGTACTCAAGTGCTGGTGCGTGTGTCGTCCAGAGGTAAACTCAATGGCACCCCTAGACCCGGTGCCGGTAAAACAGAGGGAAGGAGAGTGAAGGTAACAAGCCCGCTTAAACCAGCAGCTCCACCGAGAGTTAGTGCTACATATGCTTATTGCAATTTTTTTTACTAAAAATATGTAGAAGATTACGTATCGGCCTAAACTGAGGAAAAAAAAATGTTTTTTTATATATTTTTTGGTGATATTTACTATATCAAAAAGTAAAAAATATTTCATTTTTTTCAAAATTGTCGCTCCTTTTTTGTTCATAGCGCAAAAGATAAAAACCGCAGAAGCGATCAAATACCACCAATAGAAAGCTTTATTTGTGGGGAAAAAAAGGACATCAATTTTCTTTGGGTGCAACGCCGCACGACCACGCAATTGTCAGTAAAAGTGATGCAGTGCCGAATCGCAAAAAGTGCTCTGGTCTTTGGCCAGCCAAATGGTCCGGGGCTTAAGTGGTTAATACACATACTACAGGAGAGGGTCAGAGAGTGCAGACATACTACAGGAGAGGGTCACAGACTGCAAACATATTACAAGAGAGCATCAGAGACTGCAAATATACTGCAGGAGAGCATCAGAGTCTGCAAGCGTACTGCAGGAGAGGATCAGAGACTGCGGACATACTGCAGGAGATGACCAGAGACTGTGGACATGCTACAGGAGACAATCTGAGACTGTGGACATACTACAGGAGACAATCTGAGACTGCGGACATACTACAGGAGATGGTCAAAGAACTTTCAGCAATGCACAGTAATGCACAGCTCTACGGTTGAATAACACAGCTCAGGGTTTCAGCAGTCAGGCATTTTATGGTGTAAGGACATACCTGGCCAGCCAAGCTCACTTCATACATTCAGAGAGGGCGGGGCTTCCACTCTCTGCTCTCACTACAACTGTTACACCCTGAGCATACAGGCTGCATAGGGCGTGGTTAGAGCGTCAGTGGAGCTCCCATTTGGCTAGCTCGGGAATACAGCCTCCTGTGTCCTCTGCAAAGCCGTCATCGGGGCCCCAATTCGAGGGTATCGTGGGCTCAAGCGGCAGCTGCTTTGAGCCCCCCCAACAAAGATTGGGCCCAGGGCAGGTGCCCCGTTTGCCCGTGGTAAAGACGGCCCTGCATATAACACACATCACACTGAAAATAAGACATAAAAAATTACTGCAAACTTAGCAGAGATGGTGGAAATCCCTCCCACAGATATTTTCCTGTGGACTGTGTCAGTAAAGCAGTGGACAGTGTCATTAGGGCAGTGGATGGTGTCCATTGCTTATCAGTGCAGCCTATCAGTGCCCATAAGTTCAGCCTCATCAGTGCAGCATATCAGTGCAGTCTTATCAGTTCCCATCAGTGCAGCATATCAGTGCAGTCTCATCTGTGCCCATCAGTGCCGCCTATCTGTGCCCATAAGTGCTGCCTGCCTGTGGCCATCACTGCGGTCTCATCTGTGCCTACCAGTGCAGCCTATCTGTGCCCACCAGTGCCCATAAGTGCAGTCTCATCTGTGCCCATCATTGCGGTCTCATCTGTGCCCACCATTGCCCATAAGTGCGGTCTCATCTGTGCCCAACACTATGGTCTCATCTGTACCCACCAGTACAGCCTAGCTGGGCCCACCAGTGCCCAAAAGTGTGGTCTCATCTGTGCCCATCACTGCGGTCTCATCTGTGCCCACCAGTGCCATCTCATCTGTGCCCAGCAGTGCCTTCTCATCTGTGCCCAGCAGTGCCTTCTCATCTGTGCCCACCAGTGCCATCACATCTGTGCCCACCAGTGCTGTCTCATCTGTGCCCACCAGAGCAGTCTCATCTGTGCCCACCAGATGTATACACTACACAGGACAGATGTAACCAGTGCTGTCTCATCTGTGCCCACCAGTGCTGTCTCATCTGTGCCCACCAGAGCAGTCTCATCTGTGCCCACCAAGATGTATACACTACACAGGACAGATGTAATCACAAATTTTATATATCCGTGTAGTAGTGCCAATCATATGTGGCCTCATTATGGCCATCATATGCGGCCTCACTGTGCCCGTAATATGCAGACTCAGTGTGCCCATAATATGTGGCCTCACTGTGTCAATCATTTGCAGCCACACTGTGCCAATCATATGCAGCCACACTGTGCCCATAATATGCAGCTTCACTGTGCCAATCCAATCCGGCCTCACTGTGCTAATCATATGCGGCCTCACTATGCCCATCATATGTGGCCTCACTATGCCCATCATATGCGGCCCCACTATGCCCATCATATGCGGCCTCACTGTGCCCGTAATATGCAGCCTCACCCGTGCCAATCATATGCAGCAGCCTGTAGAGTATGTAGGAGGGACAGATGATGTATATCTGCAGTCAGTGATGATGGAGGAAGGGGGAAACCGTAAGTGACGGTTCCATGATTAACCCCTGCCCAACGTTTCCCTGGATCCGCCAATCAGGTGCAACAGGGTGGAATAAATGAATGGATGTAGAGAGTGGGACTCACTGGGAGTGGTCAGGATGCAAGGCCTGCTCCCTGTTTAAACTCCAAGCACCGCCCAATGAAGCTTTTCAACTGCAATCACCTGATTGCAGCAGTCAAGCTTCTAGTGGACAGCTCAGTGTCTGCTGACCGGATGCTCTTAACCTCCCTGGCGGTATGATTATGTCAGATTTTTGCGTCTCAAAGCGGTACAATTATTTTGCATAGAAATTTGGCGTTTTATATTGTAGACCTGTAATTCTTAGCAATAACACACTTAAATGTGTCCAAACAAGAATCTAGTAGATATCCCTGTATGATAGAGTTTGAAACACAAAATCATAAATTATAATATAATAAATAAATATAAATAATTATAAAAAATAATAATATAATAATAATAAAATTAATTTCCCCACGGTTCACTATCGCTCAATTCTGCAAGTGTTCTAATTTACTATCTCTGTTTTCTAGCTGGTCTAAAACCACTTTTGAGGTAAAGGGACACTTTTTGGTTGCTATGGGCAATCTCCAGTTTCCAGGCAGAAAGAACAGTATATATAATATAAAACTGCATGCAGTGCATTGGACAAAGCACTGGGGACAAAAGGGATGTGAAATGATTTCATACAGTACTGTAATCTGTAAGATTACAGTGTACTGTATGTGTTATGATTTTTCACTGTATTGAATTTGCCGCCAGGCTCCGCCCCCCGTGCGTCGCGATGCTCACAGGGAACAGAGCCTGGCACAGAGAGGCATCGGGCGGAGGACAGAGCCCACAGACACAGTGGGGGGACATCGCAGGATCCTGGGGACAAGGTAAGTACACTGCACCAGGATCCTGCAATGCAATCTCGAGTGTGACTCAGGGTTACCGCTAATGGTGCTGAAATTTAACTCCGAGCCACAATCGGGAAAACCACCAGGGAGGTTAAAGGACCACTTTTTTTTTCATGTCCAGCTTTTGGGTGTGGGGGTGGGGGGCGGGGGTGCGGCGCCTGAGTGCCCCCTATTGATGGGCCTGCCACTGCATATGCTGTATGCTGGATGGGTGGAGTGTTCATATGCTTGCCATGACAGAAAAGAACAGACTATTTTGAATGGGACTTTGAAGGCTTCTGATTATTATATTATCTCTACCTGGTCCCGGTCATTGATGAGCGCACTCTGTGCGAAAGGTACATGGCTATTTGGGCTACTAGGTCAACATATCTTATTAGTACTGACCCATGGGGCAAATGCCTCCCTGCCTTCAAGCCCGGTCCTCCCCAATTGCTTTTCTGCTGTTATTGGCCTGTTGGATAGTGGAATCCCCTATTAACTAGGTTTTCCAATTTTAGTGCTGTAGCCCTTGTCACACAGGTGAGGTAGAAGCAGGGTATTTAATGGAGGCATGGTAAGAGTGTAAGTGTTGATGGTAGAGTAGTAGGCCCAAAGAAGCCAGAATGTGGAACCCAAGGCACCCAACTTACATTGTAAGGGTTGATGGGAGAGAAGTAGGCCCAAAGAAGGCAGAATGTGGAACCCAAGGCACCCAACTTACATTTTCTCATTCTGGGAAAATTGAGTTCATCAGGCATTTATATGGGGGTATAGTGAAGAATAGGTATGGGCTTTATGTTCGGGTCGAGCATAAGTTCGACTCGAACATTGGCTGTTCGCCAGTTCGCCGAACAGTGAACAATTTGGGGTTTTCAGGGCAAATTCGAAAGCCGCGGAACACCCTTGAAAAGTCTATGGGAGAAATCAAAAGTGCTAATTTTAAAGGCTTATATGCATGGTATTGTCATGAAAAGTGTTTGGGGACCTGGGTCCTGCCCCAGGGGACATGTATCAATGCAAAAAAAGTTGTAAAAATGGACGTTTTTTTCAGGAGCAGTGATTTTAATAAAGCTTAAAGTGAAACAATAAAAGTGAAATATTCCTTTAAATTTCGTACCTGGGGGTGTCTATAGTATGCTTGTAAAGTGGCGCTTTTTTCCAGTGTTTAGAACAGTCTGACAGCCAGGCGCCGATTAATGCACAGGCTGGTCTAGGCTGCAGCCTAGGGCCCCACGTGTGCAAGGGCCCCCGATTGGCCAGGATATTTTTATTAATTTATATATATTTATGTATAAGTAGAATAAAAACAATGTAAAAATGGATGGGGAGACCTTTTTGATAGTGGGCCCATGAAACAAGGAATGGCGTGTAATGCTGAAAAAAGGAGGGGATAAAGAATGTGCGAGATGAAAAAAGGGGTTTGAAGAAATAATGATGATGGATGGTTTCATGGGCCCACACAGCACTATGAAAAAGGTCTCCCCATCCATTTTGACATTGTTTTCATTCTACATATACATACACACAGTTTTACATTATGTTTGGTTCAGCCTGTCGTTTGTAATATAATTAATGCACCATGTTTTTAATATATCCTGGTATCTGATGTTATCTAATCAGCCACTTCCCGAATAGCTCTCAACGATCGCAGCATTATCCAATGCATGGAGCGTTTTGTCAACCTATCAGTGTCACTCACTGGCTGTATAAACCCTGCCCAATCACAGCCCATGTTGGGCCTGAGGAAGGAGCCTAGCTCCGCAAACGTGTCACCTATTCATGCCCGCTTCCGGAAGTGACGTCATCTTCCTGGTTCCCACCGTGTGTTCCAACGGCAGGAAGTGCCAGCATCCATCGGCACAGCCTGTCCATCGGACACCACTGCAATGCAGGAAACGGACCAGACTCACTCCCAGGATATCCGGCAGCTTTTGCCAAAATGCTTGTTCACTATGTACCTTTGTGAGTACCTTCTTACAGTTTTATTAAACTCCATGTTTAGACCTGAGAGTTGCACTTGAGGCGTGTAATATAGGTCTACCCTTTTACATATGGCACTAAATTTATTTTCTGGTAAAGCATGCTTAGGAGGGGGCTACTCAAAAAGTAGCCTAGGGACCCATGACCACCTTAATCCGCCACTGCTGACAGCAAAATTACATTTCTAAAGGGAAAAAAAAGTCATGAATTAATAGTGGTGTCGGCTATAGTGAATTGTCTATGGGAGAAATCAAAAGTGCTAATTTTAAGGGTTAATATGCAAGTTATTGTCATAAAAAGTGTTTGGGGACCTGGGTCCTGCCCCAGGGGACATATATCAATGCAAAAAAAAGTTTTAAAAACAGCTGTTTTTTCATGACTTTTTTCCCTTTAGAAATGTCATTTTGCTCCAGAAAAAACGTCCATTTTTAAAACTTTTTTTTGCATTGATATATGTCCCCTGGGGCAGGACCCAGGTCCCCAAACACTTTTTATGACAATAACTTGCATATTAACCCTTAAAAATAGCACCTTTGATTTCTCCCATAGACAATTTACTATAGCCGACACCGCTATTACGCCACTTTACAGGCATACTATAGACACCCCCCAGGTACGAAATGTAAAGGAATATTTCACTTTTATTGTTTCACTTTAAGCTTTATTAAAATCACTGCTCCCGAAAGAACGGACGTTTTTAAAACTTTTTTTTGCACTGATACATGTCCCCTGGGGCAGGACCCAGTTCCCCAAACACCTTTTATGACAATAACTTGCATACAGTATAAGCCTTTAAAATTAGCACTTTTGATTATTCTTGTTCGTGTCCCATAGACTTTAACCGTGTTCGAACAAATTTTTGGCCTGTTCGCATGTTCTGGATGCGAACCGAACCGGGGGGTGTTCGGCTTATCCTTAGTGGAGAACTACTAACATGTGAGACTAGGATACAACTGTGAGTATCGCAGTACCCCTTCTGTGACACCCAACAATGGGACAAGATATGCACAAGTTTAATATGCACTTTATACTTTCCAATATATTTTTAAATAAATACTGATGTCCTCTACTGTTAATTATCATGGTAATAATGCACAAGAAATTAGTAAATGCTTTAAAGTGACATTAAAGGTTTGTTTTTCTTGTAATAACAAACATGTCATACTTACCTGCTCTGTGCAAAAGTTTTGCACAGAGCAGCCCAGATCCGCTACTCAGGTTCCCCGGTGGCGCTCTTGGTTCCTCCCCCTTGGCCAGTGTCCCCAATAGCAAGCTGCTTGCTAAGGGGACACTGGTGTGTGCTGACTCCCAAGCCCCGCTCTATGTGTCCATAAGACACATAGAGCTGCGGCTCGGGCCTGGCCCCCACTCTCTCCTCATTGGCTCACTAACTGTGATTGATGCCTCGGCCAATGAGGAGGGAGAGAGAGCAGAGGCGTATCTAGTGAAAATGGCGCCTATGGCAAACACTAAAACTGCGCCCCTGTCAAAACTTCTTTACCAACAGAGCCCCCATTACCATCAGAGTCCCCATTACCATCAGAGCCCCCATTATCATCAAAACCCCCTTTACATTCAGAGCCCCCTTTACATTCAGAGCCCCCATTACCATCAGAGCCCTTCTTTACCATCAGAGCCCCCATTTACATTCAGAGCCCCCATTTACATTCAGAGCGCCCATTACCATCAGAGCCCCCCTTTACATTCAGAGCCCTCATTATCATCAGAGACCCCTTTACACTCAGAGCCCCCATTACCATCAGAGCCTCCCTTACCATCAGAGCCCCCCTTTACATTCAGAGCCCTCATTACCATCAGAGCACTTCTTTGCCATCAGAGCCCCCATTACCATCAGAGCCCCCATTATCATCAGAGCCCCCCTTTACATTCAGAGCACTCTTTACCATCAGAGCCCTTCTTTACATTCAGGTCCCTCCCAGTGCTGGAACTGTGTATAGTGGGTAAGGAGGTTCTACTTACAAGCTGAGGAGAATATGGCAGTGGAGAGTGGAAAACTCTGTGCTGGGACTCCAGCCACCATACTGCTGTCATGTGCCAAGCATTGAAGGAGGTTTAAAATACCACAGGCATGGTACACAGACTCTGACTGGACCGACCTCCCACTGACATCACCACGGCGTTGGAGCCTGCATATTACAGGATTGCTGCATCCCCATCCCTACCCAGGCGTCCACTCACATAGCCATAAGCAATAAGGAGAAGACAGGCTCCTCCTACCTAGGGGATGTTCTATCACACGGTGACCTCCACCACAGGCTGATGGCTAAAGTTACTGCTAGGGGAGGGGGAGGAAATTCATCCCGATCTGTCTGCAGCCCTCAGAGCCCTAATGCGGTATGCCGGCAATGGAGCCCCGGGCCGTCTTCTCATCCCAGACCCGGTTAGTCACCCGGACGCGGGAGGAGTGAAGTGCTGCCTGGCCACTCACGAGCGCCCCCTTCATATGGCGCCCATGGCACTTGACATATCTGCCATACCCTGGATACACCACCGAGAGAGAGAGACCCGGGACAGCCGAGGCTCCCATGCATATCATTGGATTGAAAGGGGGGCTCAGGTGAGTATTGGGGGCGGAGCAGCACATAGAATGCATGAAGGTAAAAAACCTTCAGCCTTTACAATCACTCTAATGGGGCATACACACGGTTGGACTTTTCATCTACAAAAGTCCGACAGCCTGTCCGACAGACTTCCGGCGAACTTTCGGCGGACTTGCGGCGGACTTGTGGCAGACTTTCTAACGAACGGACTTGCCTACACACGACCACACAAAAGTCCGACGGATTCGTACGTGATGACGTACACCGGACTAAAATAAGGAAGTTCATAGCCAGTAGCCAATAGCTGCCCTAGCGTGGGTTTTGTCCGTCGGACTAGCATACAGACGAGCGGGTTTTCGGGGTCCGTCGTAGTTACGACGTAAAGATTTGAAGCATGTTTCAAATCTAAAGTCCGTCGGATTTGAGGCTGAAAAAGTCCGCTGAAAGTCCGGGGAAGCCCACACACGATCGGATTACCAGCCAGCTTTAGTCCGTCGGCGTCCGTTGGACTTTTGTAGACGAAAAGTCTGACCGTGTGTATGCCCCATAAGTCAATAATGCTTCTGTGATATGTTCAGTGAAGACTAGCAGAACAGGCAAGCTAAGTAACAAGTGCTGGAAAAATCTCCCTAAGAAAATGTACATACTGCCAATACCTGGGGAGCAGTAGCGGCTGGTGAAGTTTTAAGATGGGGGGGGCACCAGACCCGCCCTTCCTTTTTAACCCCTCACACTTCTCATAAGCCACACCCCTTATAGAAGCCACCCACTCCATCCCCTGTAGTACATCATATACTAGGCTCTACATTATACACAGGGCTCTGCACGTAATATACCAGGCTTTACATTATACACAGGTCTCTGTACATCATATAACAGGCTCTACATTATATACTGGGCTCTGTACATCATATACCAGGCTCTACATTATATACTGGGCTCTGTACATCATATACCAGGCTCTGCATTATATACAGGACACTGTACATCATATACCAGGCTGTACATTATACACAGGGGACTGTACATTATATACCAGGCTGTACATTATACACAGGGTACTGTACATCATATACCAAGCTATACATTATACACAGGTCTCTGTACATCATATACCAAGCTCTACATTATACACAGGGCTCTGTACATCATATACCAAGCTCTACATTATACACAGGGCTCTGTACATCATATACCAGGCAGTGCAGAGTATTACAAATGGATTAGAGAATCCTGCAGACTATTGCATAGTGATCTGAGAACTCTGGAGAGTATTACAGGACTGGGTTTCGGGTGTTGGTACCACTGATTGCAGAACCTACAGAGTATTGCACAGGACTTATTGGGGGATGAGGGGGCTGGTATCAAGGAACTCTGCAGAGTATTACGCAGATAACTTTCTGTAGGAGGCAGGCATCATTGCTCAGTGAACTCTACAGAGTATTGCACAGAGCTTTCTTAAGAGGCTGGTATCCCTGATCATTGAACGCTGCAGCGTATTGCACAGGGTTGGCTGTGTGGGCTGATATCAGTTATCAGAGAACTCTGCAGAGTATTGCACAGGACTGGCTATGTGGGGCTGATATCAGCGAACAGATAACTTTCTAAAGGGGCTGGTATCAATGCTTTGGGAATCTGCAGAGTATTGCTCATTAAAATCATTTGTAGACTATTGTAGAGAGTATTTGGCACACAGAGTTGTCTGTAAGTACTACATATCTGCAGAACATTGCATGTAGACTTGTAATTCCTACAAGGAGACATATCTGCAGAACATCACATCTAGAATTGTTTGTAGGCCTTTGGAATGACTCTGAGCTTTCTGATTGGCCGAGCAGTCCTGCAGTGTGGATAAAGATTCTGCAGAATATTGCACACAAAATTGGTTGTGTGCAAAATGATTGGTCACTTTGTGTGATTTTTAACGTTTATATAAATCCAAAACTCACAGCACTGAAAATGGTCCAGAAACTCAGTGCACAAAAATGTGTTACAGCGTGCGCCACCGCATTGTAGTGCATTGAGTTGCATTAAAGTTTCAATTTTTTGACATATTGCAGAGTATTACCAAAACGTGAGTTCACATTTGTCATGAGCCCACTAACGTGCAGTGAATAAGCCCCAAGCACTGAGTTTGACAAAATAATCATTTATTACTTATTAGTGGTGCTGCATTCACATTGCATTGAGAGATATTTGGTAACTGTCTGCAGTGCAAAGGAAAGTTCTACAAAATTTAAACCATATGCTGCGTGCTGAGTGAGTCTCTCCTTACTTACCTTACAGCTCCGCTTGGGCAATGCGAAGCACAGAGCTGCCAACGTCACTTCCGGTTTCCCTGGAACAGGGAATCCGGAAGTAACCTCTATCAACAGAGCTTTGAACACACACAGCTCCCCCCTCACAGCTAGTAAAACTACAGGGGAAGCTGCTCAGTGCTTTGGATTGCACCACAAAGCAGGTCAAAAGCCTGCAAATAAAGCGCCGCGTCTGCAATATCGTGATTACACTGACATGGCACTTCCCATAGTGCACTGTGTCTGGCGCCCGGACACAGTACACTTAGTTAAAGGACATTTTTTTCCATTTTTTTTTTCTTAAAGGGACTTTTTTTTGTGACTACAGGAGGAGGGGATGGTGGGCAGTGTATAAATGCATAAATAAATAAATATAACAGCTAGTTTAGGAAAGAATGGTGGCGTAGAGCAGGAGGGTCTCCATGCCTGACAGTGGAATGAAGGTTACCTTGGGTGCACACGCCTGGTGACCTTAATTGTTCAGCAGGACCCCTTGTAAACATAGGCCTAAAACCACTGGAGACAGAGAAACCTTTTGTTAGTATGTAAAATGTGAATCTCGACATGGCCATAAGGTTGACTTTGGTGAGGAACCTGTGGAATTTAGTGAACCAGAGGGATGGTTGTTGGAATCCTCACACCTACCATCACTTAAAATTTGAGGGCCTCGTGCTCTGGAACTGGCTCAACAACCAGCTGCAAAGGTGCACAACAAGCCTGCTTATATTAGTATAGAGCATTCCAGTCACAAAAAGTTTCAAATGCATAGTTGCCAACAGTCCAGATTTTCCCGGGACAATCCCGATTTTGGGACCCTCATCCCGATTTGAGGCTGTCCCGAATCAGGATTTACGTCAGGAAAATTGGGAATGTTGTTTTTTTAAAATTTTTGGAGCAGCTGGCTCCAGCAAAATGGCCCCCTAGGGCCACCGCTTGATCTTCCCTCCTAGTGTTCAGTGGAGAGAGGAAGGGGGCTCAATCCGTACAGCCAATGAATCAGCTTCTTTAGCTGCACGGATCGGCCTCTCCCTTCTCCACTGACCACACGGCGCCGGTGTCTTGCCGAAAAGTTCCCCAGCTTGGCTATTTCCGCCGGCTCATACTGCGCAAAAGCTGCGCCTGCGCAGTACAGGGGGTCCTTACTTGCCGAGGGGAACTTTCTCGGCAGAACACCGGCCGCTCCTTGACGAGGGGAGGGTCTGCACTGAGGGGGGGTCTGCACTAATAGAGGGGGGGGCTGCACTAATTGAGGGGGGTCTGCACTAATAGAGGGGGGTCTGCACTGACGGAGGGGGTCTGCACTGATGGAGGGGGATCTGCACTGATGGAGGGGGTCTGCACTGATGGAGGGGGTCTGCACTGAGGGGGTCTGCACTGATGGAGGGGGTCCGCACTGATGGAGGGGTCTGCACTGATGGAGGGGGTCTGCACTGATGGAGGGGGTCTGCACTGATGGAGGGGTCTGCACTGAAGGGGTCTGCACTGATGGAGGGGGTCTGCACTGAGGGGGTCTGCAATGAGGGGGTCTGCACTGATGGAGGGGGTCTGCACTGATGGAGGGGGTCTGCATTGAGGGGGTCTGCACTGAGGGGGTCTGCACTGTTGGAGGGGGGTCTGCACTGAGGGGGTCTATACTGACTCTGCTGGGGCCACCTGATGCGAGGACAGACTCTGCTGGGGGCACCTGAAGCAAGGAGGGACTCTGCCGGGGACACCTGATGCAAGGACAGACTCTGCTGGTGGCAGGCGACGTGGCTAGTGACACGCTCAGGGATCCCACTGATTCGGCATTATGGTGAGTTGAATAATTTAATTTTATATTACAATGTAATAATAGAAATAATGCGCTTCAATCATCCTGACACCATAACAACCATGGTGCCGGGATGATTGAAGCGCTAACACCAGGTGTTTGGAGTATCTTTATCTGCTGATTGTTAAACTTTCTAGAATACACATATTTTTATTGTGTAGGATCTGGGGCTGCTGTCCCATCATTTCCCTCTCCCCCTTTCCCTCTCCCCCTTTCCCTCTCCATCCCTCATTCATCTCAGACGCTAACCACACCCTCTTGAGCCACGCCCATGTAAGCCACGCCCTCTATTCACGTAAACCACGCCCATTTTTTGCAGCGGGACAATCCCGATTTTGGGACCCTCGTTCCGATTGGAGGCTGTCCCGAATCATGATTTCCGTCAGGAAAATCGGGAATTATGTTTTTTTTTAATTTTTGGAGCAGCTGGCTCCAGCAAAATGGCCGCCGGCGCCAACGCTCGATCTTCCCTCCTAGTGTTCAGTGGAGAGAGGAAGGGGGCTCGATCCGTGCAGCCAATGAATCAGCTTCTTTAGCTGCACGGATCGGCCCCTCCCTTCTCCACTGAACACACGGCGCCGGTGTCTTGCCGAAAAGTTCCCCAGCTCGGCTATTTCCGCCGGCTCGTACTGCACAAACGCTGCGCCTGCGCAGTACAAGGGGTCCTTACTTGCCGAGGGGAACTTTCTCGGCAGAACACCGGCCGCTCCTGGATGAGGGGAGGGTCTGCACTGAGGGGGGGTCTGCACTAATAGAGGGGGGGCTGCACTAATTGAGGGGGGTCTGCACTAATAGAGGGGGGTCTGCACTGACGGAGGGGGTCTGCACTGATGGAGGGGGATCTGCACTGATGGAGGGGGTCTGCACTGATTGAGGGGGTCTGCACTGAAGGGGTCTGCACTGATGGAGGGGGTCCGCACTGATGGAGGGGTCTGCACTGATGGAGGGGGTCTGCACTGATGGAGGGGGTCTGCACTGATGGAGGGGTCTGCACTGAGGAGGTCTGCACTGATGGAGGGGGTCGGCACTGATGGAGGGGGTCTGCACTGAGGGGGTCTGCATTGATGGAGGGGGTCTGCACTGATGGAGGGGGTCTGCACCGAGGGGGTCTGCACTGATGGAGGGGGTCTGCACTGATGGAGGGGGTCTGCAATGAGGGGGTCTGCACTGATGGAGGGGGTCTGCACTGATGGAGGGGGTCTGCATTGAGGGGGTTTGCACTGAGGGGGTCTGCACTGATGGAGGGGGGTCTGCACTGAGGGGGTCTATACTGACTCTGCTGGGGCCACCTGATGCGAGTACAGACTCTGCTGGGGGCACCTGAAGCAAGGAGGGACTCTGCTGGGGACACCTGATGCAAGGACAGACTCTGCTGGTGGCAGGCGACGTGGCTAGTGACACGCTCAGGGATCCCACTGATTCGGCATTATGGTGAGTTGAATAATTTAATTTTATATTACAATGTAATAATAGAAATAATGCGCTTCAATCATCCTGACACCATAACAACCATGGTGCCGGGATGATTGAAGCGCTAACACCAGGTGTTTGGAGTATCTTTATCTGCTGATTGTTAAACTTTCTAGAATACACATATTTTTATTGTGTAGGATCTGGGGCTGCTGTCCCATCATTTCCCTCTCCCCCTTTCCCTCTCCATCCCTCATTCATCTCAGACGCTAACCACACCTTCTTGAGCCACGCCCATGTAAGCCATGCCCACTATTTCATGTAAACCATGCCCATTTTTCGCAGCGGGACAATCCCGATTTTGGGACCCTCGTTCCGATTGGAGGCTGTCCCGAATCAGGATTTCCGTCAGGAAAATCGGGAATTATGTTTTTTTTTAATTTTTGGAGCAGCCATATTTCACAGCGGCGCTTGTATTTTTTTGCTAAGCCATGCCTACAAACGAATGCCCCGCCCCCTAATTATTTACGGCTCCGCCTACAGCCAAAAAAGTGTTACACTTATTTTCTTTGCAATGTTGGCAACTATGCAAATGCTATATGTGAAGTCAATTTAGTTAGCGTGGCTTTGTTTTCTCTTGGTGTTGGTGTGCAACATGAAGAAAATATTAAATTATATTTTACTGCTGGACTTTCTACTGCACATTTATAGGAGCGCTGAACTACATGAAAGTACAGCAGCCTATGGGGGATTTGACTATATTGTGTGATCATAGACTGGCCTGTACATTATTTTTCTGTGCAACTCTTACTTTTTAAATCTAAATTGTAAAAAGTGTTTATGACAGTGGATAATGTGACAGGTGGTGGTAAATTGAACTTAATATATTTTTTTGTGAGCTCACAATTTCACCATATGCATGTCGTTTTCTATTTCCTATAACCTAGAATCATCCTTTTAAAGGCTTCTTACTACACAAAATCAATATTGTGTTAAAAAAGATGATCTCTGCGCTGGTTAAATTAATGAACAGCTGCTACTCAAGATCAGGAATGGAGCCAAAAAAATATATATATATATGAAAAATTGGAGCGCTGTTCCTAAATTAAATATCGTGACTTAATTTAATGACGTGTAATAAATAAAGTGACTAGTGCATACGTGAGATATGGTGCTAGGTAAAATAAACCTGAATTAAATAAATGTATCAACCACAAAGGTTGCTACAAATGTGAAACAGGGTGGGGGTTATTTACAAAAGGTAAATCCACTCTTTGCACTACAAATGCACTGAAAGTGCACTTGGAAGTGCAGTTGCTGTAAATCTGAGGGGTAGATCTGAAATAAGGGGAAGCTTTGCTGATTTTATCATCCAATCATGTGCAAGCTAAAATTCTGTTTTTTATTTTCCTTGCATGTCCCCCTCGGATCTACAGCGACTGCACTTCCAAGTGCACTTTCAGTGCACTTTCAAGTGCACTTGCAGTGCACTTTTAGTGCAAAGTGTATTTTACTTTAGTAAATAACCCGCAATGTCTGAATGAGTGCTGGTGTGATATCATTCAACATACAAAAAAAATTGGTGCTCATATAATAGCAACAAATTATTGTATCAACCACAAAGATTACTACACAGGTGAATCAATGTCTGAATACATGCCTGGGTACTGTCATTCAACATACACAAAAAAATAAATTGTTAGTGCTCATATGATTGCAGAAAATTGAATTAAAGTGAAATCTAAGCAAAAAGTTCCATATACTGCTCTCATAGGAAGATCCTCCATTCCCAGTAGATGACATTTGTGTGGAAACGCGTTAGATCGGAGAACCCTTGCAATGCCACCTAACTGGCTTGATGAGTGATATCGCTAACCAGATACATGTTTCATACATGACGTTTCCAGACTTGTGAGTGTAACTTTTATCAGTTTTTAATAAATTCTTGTGTGGTTTTACAATATGAGGCTTTTTTCTTTCCTATCTGTATGATTTTCCAACATTGGAGTCCCATTTCAAACATACAGCGGACGTAATGTTTCATTCATACACCTGAGACACCCAGACGGCAATTACCGTGATACAAACTGCATGCTCACGGGAGTAATGCTACCCTATGGTTCTTGTAACACCTGAGTTCTGATGCATTGGATGTTGACTTATCAGGAGAATCATTTACATGTTAGTGGTCATATCCACAAAGAAATTTTGATCTCTGTAATAGGGATTCATCCTATCCAGTAAGAGACCATTCTTCCTATATCGGACATTGTGATATATATTAGATTTCTTTCATCATTTTATCATTGATCTCTGCATATGAGAGCAGTACATTGGACATTTTGCTTAGATTTCATTTTAATTCAATTTTTTTGCAATCATATGAGCACTAACAATTCATTTTTTTGTGTATGTTGAATGACAGCACCCAGACACGTATTCAGACAAAGGGGGTTATTTACTAAAGGCAAATCCACTTTGCACTTCAAGCGCACTTCGAAGTGCAGTCGTTGTAGATCCGAGGGGGACATGCAAGGAAAATAAAAAACAGCATTTTAACTTGCACATGATTGGATGATAAAATCAGCAGAGCCTCCCCTCATTTCAGATCTTCCCCTCAGATTTACAGCGACTGCACTTCTAAGTGCACTTTCAGTGCACTTTCAAGTGCACTTGTAGTGCAAAGTTGCTTCACTTTTGTAGTAATCTTTGTGGTTGATAAAATAATTTGTTGCTATTATATGAGCACCAATTTTTTTTGTATGTTGAATATCACACCAGCACTCATTCAGACACTGGGATTGATTTACTAAAGGCAAACAGACTGTGCACTTTTGAAAGTGCAGTTGCACTCTGCAAGTGCAGTTGTTCCGGGTCTTAGTAAATGAGGGAGAGCTCTGCTTGCTTCCATTATCCAGTCATGTGCAAGCAAAAATGCTGTTTTTTTCTTTTCCTTGGACGTGATTGGATGTTTTTTGTAAAGTGAATCTTTACCTCATTTACTAAAGCTCTGGAGCAACTGCACTTGCAGAGTGCAATTGCACTCTAAAAAGTGCACAGCATATTTTCCTTTAGTAAATCAACCCCATTGTTTCACTTTTTTAGCAACCTTTGTGGTTGATACATTTATTTATTTCAGGTTTATTTCACCTAACACCATATCTCATGTATGCACTAGTCACTTTATTTATTACACTTCATTAAATTAAGTCACAATATTTAATTTAGGAACAGCGCTTCACTTTTTCTTATATACAAAATCAATATTAGCTGTTACTTGGCAAGACTAATGATGTTGAAGAATGATGTGTACGAGAATAACTCAGTTCCACATCATGCCTTTAGTGTCTCCATACTGCAAATTATCAGTTGTGCTACAATATTTCTACCCAAGAGAAATTTCAGAGGCTTCTGTTGCTGTCTGCTGATGCCCATAGATATGGGGATCATCACTTGATATGTCTGAAATCGATCAATCAGCTAATTTTGTGCAGACCTTAAAGGGCTTGCATGTTATGCACATTAACATTCTTTAGAATATTTACTTTAATTCCTAAGACCACAATTAAGTGTACACCTTACAAATAATTTTTTGCTAGGAATCCAAGCTAGCTCTACGCTGTTAACATAAATAAAGACACACATACATCCTTCATCTTGACTGTAATCAAGTATGTGGTCAATACAGAGGTTACCCTGTAATAGTAAAGCCCTGTGTGGGAACATTTGCTGCAAGTCTTTTAGGTACAATTATGGCCTCTGCCATTAGGGATTTCAATTTGTGTGTACAGTTAGGCAAATTGTTGGACTTATAATTACTAATAGCCCTTTTCCTGATTTTTCTGGAATGTGTATGTACTTGTCATCCTGGCAGAGTAACTGTGTTACTTAATTGCCTTTAATTGCCAGTTGGACCTCACAGCTGGAAGTGAAATATATACAGTATACATATATTTATTTTTAGTGCTGCTTATTATGTCGTGTTGCTGTAGTGGTGGTATGATTACTTGAACAGTTTTGAGTGCAGATGTGTCTGAAAAGAGAAGTGTCAATGTCGTCCAGAGATTGGCTAATAAATCTGTTAACTTCGATATTGGAATTTGATTGGGCCAAGTGGCATATAGTAAGGTGTTGGAATGTAAATCTCAGACTGGATCCAGTGCTATCTGTGCTATTGAATAGTGCCACGTTTTTAGTCTTTTTCTGTATTTTTAAACACTAAACTCTCAACGGGAATTTTTTGTTTACGACAGGCAGGTACAACAGGCATATGGGCTGGTATTGCCAGAACTGGAGTATAGGAATGAGTGAAACTGCATGGGTTTTATCAAATCCTGCTTAAAGAGTATGTAAACGCAACATTTCATATTCTTGATATGTGCCTGCTATACCATGTATTAGTATAAAAAAGTAGTCTGTTCTCTTTGTTGCTTCCATTGTGCGAAACCCCTGGTGTTCCTTCCCTCTGCTTTCTTACTAAAAACTGACCACACTAAGCAGGAGAAAACACCAATGGTCAGTTCTTTAACTACAGCGCTCTGAAAAAGTATTTGCCCCTTTCCTGATTTTTTGAATTTTTTTTTATTTCTCACACTTAAATAAATCAGATCATCAAACAAATTTTAATATTACACAAAAATAACCAGAGTAAATTCAAGATGCAGTTTTTAAATAATTATTTCCTTTATTATGGGAAAAAACCTGTTCAAACCTGCCTGGCCCTATGTGAAAAAGTATTATTCATGAATGAACTGTGATTAACCACAATTGTTTGGAAAGTGGAGTTAAATTTCACTTGCCACACCTAGGCCTGATTACTGCCAGACCTGTTGAATCAAAAAAACACTTAAATAGAAGCTGTCTGACAAAGTGAAGCACGCTAAAAGATCTAAAAAAGCAACACATCATGCCGTGATCTAAAGAAATACAAGAACAGATGAGAAAGTCATTGACATGTATCAATCTTGAAAGGATTACAAAGCCATTTCTAAGGCTTTGGGATGCCAGCGAACCACGGTGATTGCCATTATCCACAAAGTGAGAAAACTTGGAACAGTGGTGAACCTTAACAGGAGTGGCCGACCAACCAAAATGACTCCAAGAGCACAAGGACGACTCATCTGGGAGGTCATAAAAGAACCCAGAACAACATCTAAAGAACTGCAGGCCTCACTTGCCTCAGGTAAGATCAGTGTTCATGATTCAACAATAAGAAAGAGACTGGGCAAAAATGGCATCCATGGGAGAGTTCCAAGGCCAAAGCCACTGCTGACCAAAAAGAACACAAAGGGGGTTATTTACTAAAGCCAAATCCACTTTGCACTACAAGTGCACTTGAAAGTACACTGAAAGTGCACTTGGAAGTGCAGTCACTATAGATCCAAAGGGGACATGCAAGGAAAATAAAAAACAGCAGTAGTCCAAAGTGGATTTGCCTTTCGTAAATAACCCCCAAAGGCTCATCTCACATTTACCAAAAAACATCTTGATTATCCCCAAGACTTTCGGTTATGCAGCAGGACAATGATCCGAAACACAGCAGCAAGTCCACCAAATGGTTCAAACAAAGCAAAATGTAGGTTTTGGAGTGATCTAGTCAAAGCCCGGACTTAAATCCAATTGAGATGCTGTATCATGACCTTACACAGGTCGTTCATGCTGGAAAACCCACCAATGTGGCTGAATTAAAACAATTCTGCAAAGAGTGGGCCAAAATTGCTCCACAGCAATGTGAAAGTTTGATGATCTGAGTCATTTAAGTGTGACAAATATGCAAAAAAAAAAAAAAATCAGAAAGGGGGCAAATACTTTTTCACAGCATTGTATGCTGGGAACTCAATTATCCTACAATTATCAGACTTGTCCTGACACCCCTCCCCTTGCACAGCCTTTCACTGGGTAGTTCAGTGTGCCGCTGTTTTTCCTCCCCCCTGCCCAGCTCTTATGCAGCTGACACTCTATGAGTGTCGTGTCTTGATACTATGCCTTAAAGGCTAGGTTTACATTTGAAAAAAAATAAATAAATACATATAATACATATAGATAAACCACGTTTCTCTAAACCCTCACAGACAAAATACAAAGCATGACCATAACATACATGCTATAGCAATACAAAATAACATTAAGGTTTAGTAATCATACAAATAGTGAATAAATCCAAGGAAAAAGTCCCAAATAAAAGAGTGCTTGTGCAGATGTAAACAAAAAAGGTGCTCCACTTCTTAGTGCCTCCAGTGTTCCCATACAGACAGACACTGACCACAAGTTGTTGACCTAATATTGCTGGTCAGGTCAGTAGCGCTTGTGTTTGGGGATATACCCTTAAGTCTCCAATTCCTTTGGGTTCTTCTCAGATGGTGTACCGTCTTGCATGCAGATAAAATACCAGGGATGATTTCTATCATTAAAGCGGAGTTCCACCCAAAAGTGGAACTTCCACTCATTTGTCACTTCCCCCCTCCGGTGCCACATTTGGCCCCCATTTTGGGGGGGAGCGGATACTTGTCTTTGACTATTATCCTATTCCCAATTCCGTGAGCCACAGCCGCGGCCGTTGACGTCACCGTTCGGATCCCTCCTCTTTCCCTTGCCGCCAGAAAAGTAGGAGAGAGGAGCTACACTGCTGGGTTCCCTCACCCGCAATGGCGTCGGCAGCACCCGACAGCTGATGGAAACATCAGCTGTGGTGCCGACATCGCTGGACTCCAGGACAGGTAAGCATCCTATTATTAAAAGCCAGCAGCTACAGTATGTGTAGCTGCTGGCTTTTAATTTTTGCAGCGGTGGGCGGACCTCCGCTTTAAAACCGTTTGATTTTATTAAAACATACAGAAATATTGTAAAAAATTCACACTCACATTTGTAGGTGCCTATAGGATTCGACACTGGGTATGTATAGCTTGCATAGGGAGGAAAAATGTCTGTGGCTGTGCCTGTGTAGAAAACCAGTGTGTGCTCCAACAGAAGGATATGACGTCGCTGAAAATTAAGTCAAGGCGTAGACCACACCTCATCCTGATTGGACAGCTTCAGAAATGGATTTGCACAGATCGGCCCTGAACCTCCTCTTCTCGGGTTCCCCTTTGGTGCTCTTGGCTCCTCCTCTCAGTCCAGACACTCATGTGTTCTCGCTTCCGATCCCCGCTGCTGTGTCCACGACACAGACAGCGGGACTCAGCCCCGCTCCCTCGTCACTGGCTTTGATTAACAGAACTGGGAGCAAGTGGCTCCTGGTGCCCCAGCAAAGCCAGTGAGACACGGAAGTGGGGGGAGAGAAGAGCTGCAGATGTGCACAGTGCTAGATCGAATGAGGACTCAGTTAAGTATAGGAAGAGGAAGGGGTGATGGGCCAAAATCAATGCCTAAACATTTTTTACCTTAACTACTTGCTTACTGGGCACTTACACCCCATTCCTGCAAAGGCCAATTTTCGGCTTTCAGTGCGGTCATCATAGGTGTGCACAGCCTATTGCATTAGGGTGTGCACCCCAAAGTTCAAACACACATGCGCAGTAGAGTAGAGTGGATGGTGTTAGTAGGGATGAGATTGGTGGCAGTAGTTTTTTGTTTTTATTATTTTATTTTGTTATTTTTTACAATTAAACAAAAAAAAATCATAATGTTTTTTTTTTGTTTTTTTTTAAATTATTTTTACAATGCCCCGTTGAGGGGCATTGGTGAAATAGCAGAGAAAGGGACTGAGGACAGAGATTTCCCAGTCCCTTTCTCAGTAGCTGCCTTGGGGGTTAAGCAGGGGGAATCTGCATTGCACAGGGTGATTAGGGTGTGCCCAGGCACACCTGGCACACCCTGTGCGCACGCCTATGGCGGTCATACTTTGAATGACAATTGCGCGGTCATGCATCACTACACCCGAATGAAATTTTTATCATTTTTTTCACACAAATAGACCTTTCGTTTGGTAGTTTTTAATTACCACTGGGGTTTTTTATTTTTTGCTAAAGAAACAAAAAAAACCCAAAAATTTTGAAAAACTATTTTTTTTTCATAGTTTGTTATAAAATTTTGCAAACAGGTAATTTCTGTCCTACACTGATGTGCGATGATGAGGCTGCACTGATGGGCACTGACAGGCTGCACTAATAAGATGCACTGATGGGCACTGATGAGGTGGCACTGGTGAGGCTATACTGATGGGCACTGATGAGGCTATACTGATGGACACTGATGAGGCGGCACTGGTGGGCACTGATCAGGCGGCATTGATAGGTGGCACTGATGGGCACTGATAGGTGCCGCTAATAATAATTTGAATACTCTCTTTTTTATATGATCCTTCTTATATTGTCCCCAGTGGAAAACCAAGCAGTTAATACAGCAGAAAACTGGACTCGCTAGGTTATTTGTACTTTATTAGTTAAATAGTATTAAGATACATTTCAAAATCAAAAACACATGGTGCAAACAACTGCCCTCCAACACAAATAAAATCAATGTCACATTAAAATCAACCAGGCCGAATGTCCGTGTGAGTTGCACACCTCTAATGTGGTACCCCGCAGTATTGCTGTATGCAGAGTATGTAGCTCACCTATGCCCCAGGGCTGCCTAAATTCTCCTTGAACCAATGAAGTCTCTGGTAAAAAAGCCTGTTGAAGCCAACAGTTCTAAAAAAACATGCATATATACTGTATGGTTCCAGTATGCCTGTATGGTCAATGGAAATAAGGTATTGAATACTGTTTTAGGTCTTGCAAGAAAAACAGAAATGGAAGGCGCACACACCTAGTGCATTACCATAAATAATTTAATAATAAAAAATGCTTGTATAAAAGTGGGTACTCACAAGATGCAACTGACAAAAGGCTATAAACACAGTGCATGGACATGCACAGAACACGGTATACAGCTAACGCAATTTGGGGGCGCACCCCCTTCCTTGAGCCTAGCTCTGAGATAGGGGGTGCGTCCCCAAAATGCGTTAG
The DNA here is from genome assembly GCA_037952925.1 of Lithobates clamitans. Lineage (NCBI taxonomy): Eukaryota > Metazoa > Chordata > Amphibia > Anura > Ranidae > Lithobates > Lithobates clamitans. The sequence continues at coordinate 18,074,499 of JBBGZY010000135.1, read as the reverse complement.
CTGTACCCCGTGTTCTGAGCATGTTCATGCACTGTGTTTATGGCCTTTTGTCAGTTGCATTTTGTGAGTACCCACTTTTATACAGCAAAATTTTTATTATTAAATTATCTCTGGTATTATCAGGCAGGGTGCATACGCAGAAGCCTGAGAGGAAGGTAATGCCGGCTTAGAGCTCAGCTCCAGTGACAATCGCGCCGGAGGACTACAGGTCCCAGAGACTCTAAAAGTCTAAAATAACACCAGCCACATATTCCTCAGTACCTCAGGTATCGCTAAATATGGTTTTGAAAGGCACAAAATCAAAATTTAAAACCGGCATTAGTAAAGAAACGCCTCCTCGGCCGTCTTCCAAGATGGCGGCGGCAGTCTTCTCACAGATTAGTACCTCACAAAAGGCTAAACCTTTGAAAATCAGCCTAAATACTTTGGATGTCACTGGGGAGTCTGACTCTGATACTGGAGGTTCACAAACAGAGCTTCAATCTGACATATTTAAAAAACTTGAACGCATACTACAGAAAGCTCTTATGCCCTGTACACACGATCGGACATTGATCGGACATTCCGACAACAAAATCCATGGATTTTTTCCGATGGATGTTGGCTCAAACTTGTCTTGCATACACACGGTCACACAAAGTTGTTGGAAAATCCGATCATTCTGAACGCGGTGACGTAAAACACGTACGTCGGGACTATAAACGGGGCAGTAGCCAATAGCTTTCATCTCTTTATTTATTCTGAGCATGCGTGGCACTTTGTGCATCGGATTTGTGTACACACGATGGGAAATTCCGACAACGGAAGGCATATGTCATGGCCTGGAATACCTTCCAGGTTTTTCAGTCCTGCTATCCTTGGTTTTATGGTCATGACGTTCGATATCTGCTGGCTTTTGTTGCTTTCTGCCACTTACAGCTATAGCTGTCATATGGCACTATCAAAACGTATCTGGCAGGAGTTCAGCATTACTTTTCCTTGCAGGACCCAAATAGACCATCCATTTTTTCAACTCATTCTATGAAGGCCATTCTTAGGGGTATTCGGAGGAGTAGTCCTCCTTCCACAATCAGCAGACTCCCTATCTCAGGGCATACTTTCAGGGGCATGTCCGATTTGCTGGCCAGGTCGCCTTTCAGGATGCTGCTCAGCTTGGTCCTCAAAGCAGCTATATATTTGGCATTCTATGGGTTGCTCAGGCCGGGTGAGTTCACTCATACTGGCACAAGTTCCCGTGTGCTCAGAATTAGCCAGTTGGTTAGATACCCGGATCATTTCCGTTACATCTGGTGGTGTGCAAGACAGCAGTTTGGGGCTGGTACAGACGTTAAATTTTTCAAGACCGGCAGTGCTTGGTGCCCCGTTGCAGTTTTGGACCAGCTTATGGTGCTGGTTACAGACAGACCTAGGGATAGTCCTTGTTACCCTTCCCTAATGCTCTCCTCACTGCAGCACAGTTTACTAAATATTTCCGCACACTAGTGACCAACCTGGGGTTGAACCCTGCAGTTTTTTCTGGTCATTTCAGGATAGGGGCGACTTCCGCAGCTTCTCGCCAGGGGATCCCGGCTCACATTATTAACAAACTGGGTAGATGGAATTCAGCATGTTTATCCAGATATGTCCCGGATCCACACGTTGAGATGTCACAGGCTTTCATGCATTTGGCTGATTGATGTTCTTAAGTTTTCTTCAAATAAATCTGTTTTGCTGATTCATCCTACTGTCTTTATTTTTGCCCCCTTTAGGCATACTGACCACGTGACTATGGCACACCCCAGGTCACTTCTCATGTTTTCCTTTGTTACGCTTCCTATTCGATCTTTCATAGATTCCAAGTACAAATGGGAAGGCTGGCCGCAGGTCAGCCTGAATTTGTAGGAGGAGTCGGGCTGTTAAACCCGCCCTCCTCCTCCTTTCTCCTGTTGGCTTTCCTTCTCGTATCTCACCCACCCGGTCCCCTTTTTTTCTTGTCTTTTCCTTTTCATTTCATATTTGAGTATGCCCCCTTTAAGCATACTGACCACGTAACTATGGCACACCCCAGGTCACTTCTCATGTTTTCCTTTATTTTATTTTTTTAACATAAAGTTTATTTATTTGTTCTGAACAAACAAAAATAAAAAGCAAGTTACATTAGCTTAAGACAGATAATGTACAATGATCATCCATATCATGTCAAATCAATAAGTACAGTGAAGATAATATAATTCAATCTCACACTTAGTGGCGAAAGTAGACTGTTAAAACTCCTAATCGTAGTCGCCTTAAAAGACCCTTTGAGGGGGGGGGGGGGAGCCCGACAAGGGTCTCCCAACCTTATTTATATACTACCTATGTATCGGCCAGACCATGTCCGGAGCAAAATTACAGGAAGTAGGGATGAATGGATAGCCAAGAGTATAAGGTATGGTACTTAATTTATCTATGGAATGGTCAGGTGTTTGGCCTCCACCCAAGCCGTCCAGATCCGATCAAATTTCTTCGGGCAGTTCCTCCCCATATACGTTAACTTATATAGGGGCAGAGCTGCATTAATGAGAGAGAGCCATAGTTGTTTAGTGGGTGGTCGAGGCTGGTTCCACTTGAGGAGAATCGCCTTTCTGGCATACATTGCTGTGTAAAAAACAAATATTTTTTTCCTTTTGGGGGCCTCAAGAGAGTCACATATGCCCAACAAGAGGGGGATAGGACTGTAGGGGACCCTGATTTTGCCCACCGAGTTAATATCATCCAGAACTGACTTCCAAAAAACCACTATCCTTGGACATGTCCACACTGTATGGAAAAAATCAGCATCGTCTGAGCCACACCTTGGACAGGTGGCAGCTCTATTTTTGTAAATTTTAGCAAGGCGCGATGGGGAGTAATAAGCCTGATGCAGAAATTTTAACTGGGTAAATCTATCCCTAGAGGAGATGGCCAGAGTTAGGTATTGTTGCACCCCCTCTTCCCAGTCCTCATCAGTCAGGTCAGGAACGTCTCGCTGCCAGGTTGACATCAATTGTGAGACTCTAGATGTGTCCAAGAGGGCAAGTTTATTATAAATAGTCGACAACAGTCTAGTACCTTCGGGCGCGCGGAGTTCAGTTTCCAGATCTGACATCTGCAAGATCACCGGACCAGGAAACTGGGAGCGAAAAGCATGTCTTATCTGAAGGAATCTAAAAAACATCTGGTTTGGGAGGCCCTTTCTACTCTTCAGATCATCAAATGTTATCAGTTGTCCCTGTGATACAATATCACTCAGGGTAACTATTCCGTATCTAGCCCATATGACGGGATCTGGTATCGATTGAAAATGATTCAACCGTGGATTACCCCAAAGTGGTGTCACAGGGGACCACGTATCTTGCTTCCCTAACTTCTTGTTCACCATATCCCATACCTTAATGGTCGTTTTCATGGGCACAGACATCTTTGGATTGGAGCGGGGCCCTCTATGTATAAGATTTCGTAGCTCCGAGTAGGAACCAAGCAATGCGGCCTCCACAGCAGATGCTGGGTTAGAGGGCTCCTCCGCCAACCACCACTTTAACGTCACCAGGACTGCCACCCAGTAATATTTTAGGAAGCAGGGGAGTGCCAGGCTGCCAGGCTGTCCAATTTGTTAAAAAAGGAATTAGGTATAGGGACAGGAGTTTGCCTAAATAAGTAGGTGAATTTGGGCAGGATGGACATCTTAATTAAATTTACGCGTCCCACTGGACTAAGGGGAAGAGACTTCCAGGAGGAAAATTGGTGGGTCACCCGAGCCATCACCGGGGCCAAATTCAGGTCAATGAATTGTCGAAGGTCTCTATGTATCTCTACGCCGAGGTATCTGAACTGTGATACCCGGCGAAGCTGTGCGTCCAAATGCAAAGGAGCAACCCCAGAGTGCAGTGGGAACAATACTGACTTTCCCCAGTTGATACATATTCCGGAATATCGCCCGTATCTATCTATAACCTGAAGCGCTTGTGTCAATGATTGTCCATCATCCTTAAGGTATAAGAGGGTGTCATCTGCATATAATGATACCTTTTCTTGTAGTGGGCCTATAGTAATTCCTTGTATTTGCGAGTTGGACCTTATAAGGATAGCCATGGGTTCTATCGCGAGCGCAAAGAGCCCTGGGGATAATGGGCAGCCCTGTCTCGTTCCCCTACAGAGGGGAAAGGACGGCGAGAGGACCGTTCCAGTGCGCACCATGGCCGTCGGGGATCTGTACACCGCCTCAACCCAGGAGATGAAGACGGGACCAAAGCCAAATCTGCGGAGGACCTCCCATAGATAGTTCCATTCCACGGAATCGAAAGCTTTTTCCGCATCCAGGGAGGCCACTACCACTTGGTCAACATCTCCAACCCCCGAGGCCAAGACCGCATACAGTCTCCGCAGATTAATGTCTGTGCCCTTGCCCGGCATGAACCCCGATTGATCTTCATGCACTAATGACAGTATTACCTCATTGAGACGTCTAGCTAGGATTTTGGTCAAAACCTTTGCATCAGAATTCAATAGGGAGATAGGCCTATAGGATGAACATAATTGGGGGTCCTTCCCTGGTTTGGGCACCACGACTATTATTGCTTGTGCCATAGAAGGGGGGAGGACTCCCTCCCTTAGCGTCTTAACCAACATGCTGTGTATTTTTGGGGCCATTTCCTCAGTATATTGCTGATAGAACTCAGGAGGGAATCCATCCGCTCCAGGAGTCTTACCTGATTGCAAAGAGCCTAAGGCTATTTGGACCTCTTCTAATGTGATCGGGCTATCCAGGGACTGCCTTGCCTCCGGGGTAAGAGTAGGGAACTCCACTTCATCTAAGAACCCAGAGAGCTCTTCTTCAGAGTATCTTGCTCTCGATGAGTACAGATCGGAGTAGAATTCCGTAAAGCATTTGTTTATGTCTAATGGGTCTGTCTTTACCGTTCCGTCTGACGCCTTGATCCTCGCTATAGTGGGGGTCATGGATTGTTCTTTGGCTAGCAAGGCTAACAGTCTCCCTGTCTTCTCCCCCTGTTCAAAGATTTTTTGTGATTGAACCAACTGTCTTTTATTGACCTTGGCCACCCTAAGAAGCAAAACCTCCCTATAAGCTGCCTTCATATCTTGTCCTGTAATGGGGTTAGCTGTAAGGGCAAAGTCAGACTCAAGAGTCTGAGCCCTGGCCTCCACCTCCTCCAGGGTAATCTGGTTATTTTTACGCTCCCTAGCTATGGAAGACATGTAAAATCCCCTGATATAGGCCTTGAATGCGTCCCAGTCATTACCCGGTGTAGTAGAACCAGCATTTATCAACCAATATTGTCTAATCAAGGTGGCCATCTCAAACTCTATAGTCGGGTGATTTATCCAAAATCTAGACAAACGCCAGATTCTGTCAGCAGGGGGTGTCACAGCCTGCACAACACAGAGCATCGGTGAATGGTCCGATATTCCTCTGGGGAGGATCTTGATCTCCCTAAGCCTGGGCAGAAGACTGCCACTGGCGTAGATGAGATCAATGCGAGATAGCGTATTGTGTGAACGGGAGCAGCACGTATATGAGCGTTCATGAGGGTGCTTCCATCTCCACACATCCTCAAAACCAAAGATACCCGCCCATCTGGATAGGGAAGAGTCCGTGGCTGGGTCAGGTGTGAGTCTGTCCCGGGACGGATCTGGTGCTATATTGAAATCCCCTGCCAGAAGGACATTATCTGTAGGGTATTGAGCTAGGAGGGGGGTAAGGTTATGTAGAAGGGAAATGTCAGCCGGGGGTGGTAAATAAATGCCCACAACCACCATCTCAACCGTGTCAATAAGTGCATGAACAAGTACGTATCTACCCCCAGGGTCCAGCTTAACATCCAGCAACTCGAATTGGAGGGACTTATGGATCAAAATACTAACTCCACGGGAGTATCCAGAGTGAGTGGCATGAAAATGTCGCCCAACCCAAGGGCGTTTGAGGCTTATTATTTTACTTCCCACTAGATGCGTTTCTTGCAATATGCAGATGTGGGGGTTATATCTCTTAAGATATTCGAACACTAGGGAGCGCTTTATTTTATCGCCAAGACCCCGGACATTCCAGGAAAGAATTCTCAAGGGGGCCATAGCAAGGGAGAATAGAGAAATGTAAGGATCAAATTACAGTTAGCTGGACCCTGAGAGGCCGACACCATCATCGATTCACTGTACACATGGGTCTGCCACGGATCTAGGCAGAGCGGTGGCAGGGCCCAAATCCACAGCACATTCGTATAACATACATTGTCACTCATCTGTCTCATGTAGTATAAGGTAACACTGAAAAACAAAAAAGAACAAAAACCCAAGCCCCTCCCACCCCGCACAACCGTTGTGGAACTCGGCGTGCCTGAACCCCAAACAGAACCCATTAATTTCTAGGAAAGTCTCCTATAAGGCAGTGAGACAGCTCCCAGAACGACACCAAACAACACAGGGGCGGTCAGAGTTCGGTGCAGTCCAGAGACATCCGTCCGTATCCTGAGGATAAAAGCACCATAGTAGAGATCCATGCAAGCTTTAACCCAATAGAAGTAAACGTAATAAGAGAAAAAAAAAAAAAAAAAATTCTTTTTAAAAGAAAAACACCTAGCCGGAGCTAGGGGCACATACTTTGGTCATATCTGTGACCTATAATCCCCCATATACCTTTTTAGGAGGCCCTGGGGAGTGCTGCTCTCCTACATCGGTCATCAGACCCTTCAGACAAAAAATATAGTGTGACTGTTCTGTTATAGTGTCTACATACTTGAAGGGGGTAAAGATTAACTCCGCCATGTAGATTTCAATGGTAAAAGGAGAGGGAAAACCAACAAGGGAGCCATCCACCACCTCAACCCCTCCATCCCCAACAGGCACATTTTAGTGAACAGGAACCGATAACTCGGGGGGGGGGGGGGGGGGCGGCATTAAGGCGGTATGGGGAACCACATGAACAAAAACAATCCTCTTGGTAAGAGTTGAAGGTGACAGTCATTCGTGTCTGAGAAAGTTACTTCTAAGGCACTAGGAAACATCTTTGGGCACTTACACAAGCATTTCTGTATATACTACTCCTGTCCCCTTCGATCTTGGGGTAGGGTATCCATCCAACGGGAAGCCTCTTCCGGCGAAGTGAAGTATCGAGAGGACTCTCCGTCAATCACTCTGAGGCGAGCCGGGAACAACATGCTGTACTTTAGCCCTTTCAGGCGGAGCTGTGCCTTGACGTGGTCGAAGGTTCTACGAAGCCGCTGGGTATAGACAGAGTAGTCCGGAAACATCATGATTTTGGTGTTTTCGAAGTGAAGCTCCGGGACCTTCCGGGCCTCCCTGAGGGCCAAGTCTCTGTCGCGGAAATTCAATAACCGGAAGATGAAGGTACGCGGTGGGGCCCCAGGTGGGCCCCGCACCGGAGGCATCCTGTGCGCCCGCTCCACCACAAAATGCGGGGAAAATGGGGCTTGTGGAAGTAAGGTGTGGAGCAGGGTTTCTGTGAAGGCCGTAGGATCCCGACCCTCAGCGCCCTCCGGGAGGCCCACCAGCCGCAGATTGTTGCTGCGACTACGGTTCTCGCTGTCCTCAGCCCGCGATTCAAGGATCTTTACCTTGGCTTGTAGGGTATGGATAGCGGCCCGATTTTCTCGAACGGTATCCTCCGAGTCGCCGATTCGTCGCTCTGCTTCATTCATGCGATCCCGTATCTTGTCCATATCCCTGCGCATGAGCCCAAAGTCCATCTGCAGGGTGTCAATTTTGGCTGTCAAGGTGTTCTGGCATCCAGAAATAGCCAGCATTAGAGCTTGGAAACGATCCTCCTCCGAGCCCGGATCCGTGGGGATGGTCTGAGATGCCATGTTTGTGTAGTTGGTCAGGCCCACAGGGGCCTGTGACCTCCGCTGTGAGGAAGCTTTAGGGGTATGCCCACCTGTCTTCGCGGAACTAGATCTGCCTCTTCTCATGCCCAGATGCCCTCCACTGCTGGATGGGATAATCTATAGTATTGGACCGGACGCAGCAAGAGCTCAGGCTTTAAAAACTGCAGCTATATGACACCCCCAACAACAGTACCTTATGATAAGAGCTGTAGTCTGTCCTTTAGGCCGCAAGTTGGGGGGGGGGTCTTTGCGATTCCTCCGATAGCCTTTAGATGTTGTCCCCTTTTATATAGAAGTCCCGGGCCGGGTGACAATTCCCCTCCAGCAGACCACGGCACCCCAGGTCAGTGTTTGTTATTGCTGCTGAGATCCGCAAGATGGCGGCCGGCATCCAGCATGCGGGGCCAGCCGAGGGCCTTTATGGTGTATTCGGCGTCCCCTCCCTTCACCTCCGGGTCCCGTTGCTGTTGTTAGCTAGATGGCACTGGTGTATAGCCTGTGCTGGTCCTCCCTCCGCCGATTGCGGCACCCGAGGCCGGGGATCGCGGAGGCTCCGCAGGCCGCAAAATGGCGGATTCCGTCCGGATTGTGGGGCCGTCTGTAGGCCGCTGCGGTGCGATCGCTGACCCCGCTTGTCTCCTCCGGGTACCGCCGCCTCCCACAGACGGATGGGTCAGAGCACGGAGCACTGGGGGCCCGCCACCCTCCGATCGCGGTACTCGAGGCCGGGGATCGCGAGCACTCTGTAGGCCTCAAGATGGCGGAATGCCTCAGAGAAGTGGAGCCGGCCAAGGGCCTATTTCAGCTCCGTCGAACGGCCGGTCCTCTCAATACCCCCTGTCTTTGCTGTATAGGATGCCCGGCCCCACTTAGGGAGCAGTATAGAGTCAAAAAGTGTAGTTGTAGAGCAGGATTACTCCGGATTATACCAGGACCGGCGGAGCTTCTCTGGAACGCGTCTTGCTCCTTGCTACATCCGGACACGCCCCCATGTTTTCCTTTATTACATTTCTTACTCGATCTTTCATAGACTCCAAGTACAAATATAGATGTTTGTATTCTATTGCCTGAAATTGTGCCTCTGATCTTATAATAAGAGGTAAGTGTAATTGTTATCAAACCAGACATTAAATAAATGTAACATGTATAGCATTTATACCCTTTTATATCTGTAGCAGATGCCCCGCAATTGCTGCAGCCTGAGACTTACATTAACACAGCCAAGCTGGCAGAGGTTCTTCTATTAGGGAGAAAAGCACCTGTCATGTCTGCAGGGAATTTCTTCCCCCTCCTTCTTCTTTTTTCTGTTTGACTGACTGACTAAATCTAATGTAAAGCGAACTGACTCACACAGAGCTGTTCATTCTGCAGCCTCCCCTGTGTCCCTATTGGCAGGAAGAAGAAAGCCAAATAAAGGAGCAGTCACAGGAGCCAATGAGATGGACTTTAACAAGCTGCAGGAAACAGCTGCAAAGGACTCTAGAATATGAAGTTCCAGGACAGAGTGGCCCCATAGCCTTGTATAGTGACTGGAACTACCAAGACCAGCATGCTCTGCTGGCAGGAAAGGAAAGACTCAATTTTAATTTCCTGAGGGGATTTTTCTCAGTCAGCACAAGGCTGGGAAAGAGATCAGACCTGAGGGAAAGATGCTGTCTCTCAGATGATCTCCTCACGTGATTCAGATCTCCATCGCCAGTCGGGACATCCAGACTGAGAGAGGGGGATCCCAGATGCATATCCAGGTGCACCTGCACTGACGGTGAAGCGTTCCAGTGTTAGGTGACCAGTCGGGTTGCCAGAAGAGCCTGCTGTTTCAGGACGTTTCATTTGGGCCTTGACCACAGGATTTGGTGAGAGGGCTTTTTGCCCATCTGCAGGGAACAAGGACGTTGCACCACAGAAGGAATTATATGAACACTGTATACAGACATCATTGCTGGTAGTCATCTTGCTGACACTTGTAGTGCTACAGGGATAAAGGATAAGGCCATCTATTCCCAGGGACACTGTATACAGACATCATTGTCCTCTCACCTTGTTGAGGAAGATCCTGCCTGTTTCACTTGATAATCTGGGCCAGTTGTGTTGTTTGGCCCTGCTATCCAGGAGTTTAGGTGCACCAACGAAAGTGGCTAGCTGAAGACACCAAATCTTATCTTTTCTTCAAAAGGACTGAAGCTACTAGTGCCATACGGATCCACACACACATATTCAGGGCTCTGTATATGAATTGGGTGTGTGAGACAGTTTATCTAGGAAGTTAAGCCATTACCCGTTGACTTGAATATAGTTTTTAAAGTTGGGCCTGTGGTGTCAGGGGACAGAAGAGAGAGGCCTGAAACAAAGGGGGTCATTCATCTGCTCTCCTCCTGCCTGGACTCATAGAGCCAACACGAGTAAAGGTAACCAATCTGATCTAAAGTGTCATATTGTGCTTTATTTGTCATTTAAGTGTGCCTCTGCACTCAGGAACATTCTCAGGTTTGGAATCCCCTGAGAGCAGCTTGAATATAGGATTTGGAGTTATATTGCTCTTAATCTCAGTTATTGCTCTCTAGTTGATTACTGTTACTATCTGTTATTCTTCCATAGAAATATTGCAGTAAAGACAATTTCTGTGTTTTATCATAACGTGTGTGTTTCTAATTGGTCATTGCACTTACACTATTGCCAGGTGTACCAGAGGGGCTGAGACTGTTACTGAGGTTGAGAGGCAGAGTAACGGACTGAACTACCTTAAGCAGCTCCTAGGGGGGTATTGCTACATATCTATACCCAAAGAGTTTATTTCTCGCAGCCCACTGAAGCAAAACCCTCAAGGAAGGAGTGATAACAGACTGTGTCATTCAGGCCCAGAGGGGAGGTGACCCCAAGAGTCACTATCCAGCTCATTTCATGCTGGAGCAGTGTCTTATTCCAGTCACCTCCTCTCCCGTTTGGATGCACATGTTCCAACACCAAAAATGTAATCTTAGGGAAAATACCTGAATGGACATCCCTCACATGCCTCTCCAATGGGAGATCTAGGTCACTAGTTCTCATACTTAAAGCAGGATTCCGGCCAGCTAAAAAAATTTTTTAAAGTCAGCAGCTACAAACACTGTAGCTGCTGACTTTAAATAAGTAGACTTACCTGTCCTGGGTGCCCGCAATGTCGGCTGCCCAAGGCCGAACCATCCCTCGGCTCTCGGGTCCCAGCACCACCATCCTAGGTAAGGGAAACAGGCAGTGGAGCCTTATGGCTTTACTGCCAGTTTCCTACTGCGCACGCGCGATCGGCGCAGCGATCTGTGAATGGCCCCATGGTGTTCTGGGAACATACACAGTTCCCAGAAGACAACGGGGCAGCTCACCGAGGAGAAGAAGACGCCGCAGAATAGGAAGAGGCAGATTAGGAAGACTGCCTAGCAACAAGGGTTTAGGTAAGTATAAACATTTTTTTTTCCAAATGTTTTTTTTTTAATTTCTTTAGGAATTTTGGTGGCATTTTTTTTTCCAGGGTGGCCCTCCACTTTAATACGTGTTTATAAATTTGTTTTCCTTACGTAAAAGGACCCACAGGGACACAATTGCAAATAACCTACTCCAATCGTTTTGCAACTAGCAAAATGAAGAGATCTGAAAATTCTACCATTGATTAACAGGGAAGGCCTGTCCCTTAAGGGTGCACGGGTGCCGCCCCCCATCCATGCGCCCAGCCCCTTTCAGACGCCGGATGCATGGATTCCAATGGGGGGGTGGGTGTTTTTTTGAAGCACCTAATTAGATCCAAAGGCTCTAATAGGCTTCAATATAGGGTGGGCTTGGAGTGCAGGCACTGCGCCCAAAGCCCACCCAGGTGTGTTACAATAGTGAATGAATATTGAACATACTGAAACACTGATCCTCCTCCCGTCCAATCAGGAAATGGGTCATAAGACCGTCACCCAATTGGCTGAAAGTACAGGCGATCATATTGGATGCCTAGGAGGAGGAGAGCAGACGCACGGCCCGCCAGGATGCAGGAATGGAGGAGATGCCCACTGCCCGATTCCACTGCCAATGCTCAATCCCGCTGCCAATGCCTGCTGGCCAATACCCGCCACCTAGATGGGGTAAGACAGTGAGCATGCCGGGGAGGGGTATCTGGGGGGTTGAGGTGCCGCCAGGAAGGTAGAATGTTTGCCACCCCCCCCCAAAAAAAAGACTACCAGCCGCCACTGTTGGGTAATCTTAAGTTGGTATCAGTGTTCATATATTGACAATACAAACAGCCTCCACACCTAAAGGTTCCTGGGCGTTTACAGGGATCTTTTCTGAAGTCGCCAGTGAATTCGCTATGGACGAAGAAGTCTTTGATCGGTCTTGACCTATGATATGTAATAGATGGATGTTCCAATATAAAGGGGCTTAGGGTCGGATCTATCTGTAACAAATGCCAATGTTTTGCTACAATTTTTCTGATTCTTTCATGTTGTTTGGTATAATTTGTGATGATTTGTAATGACTTAGATTTCGTGGTATCTGATTGTAAAGGAGCTTTTTGCTTAAACAAAAGGTTTTGTCTTTTCTGTTTAGTAGCTCTTTTGTGGGCTTTTTTTAAAAACATGTTGGTAAATAACCTCTTGTAATAATCTGTCTCGCAAATTCACAGCTTCAATTTTGAACATTTTCCCATTAGTGTACAGGGGGAAAGTGGGGCAGAGGACAGAATTCAGCAGAGTGGAGGACCAGGGTCTCTGCTGACAGGGCAGAGGAGAGGAGTCACTTTTGGCAGGGCAGAGGTCACTGCTGGAATGACAGAGGATAGGAGTCACTGCTGCCAGGGCAGAGGACAGGGGTCACTGCTGGCAGGGCAGAGAACAGGGTTCACTGATGGCAGGGCACTCAACAGAGCTCCTATTCCCACTCCTGCACTGCACACAGCCTTGGCATAGGCAACAGAGTTCATCTTCCCCGCAGAGCACATAGCTGATATCAGATTCCCTTACACACAGCCACAATCTGCACAGTGTGTAGCTGGCTGTTATGTTTCATAGCTTCATAGTTGGTAAGGTTAAATACTAGTCCATCCAGTCAAACTGTGTACTTGGTGTATGTGTGTTCATGTCAATAATCATTTCCCATATCAGTGCATATTGTGTTCACTAAGATGCACATCAAAAAGTCTTTTAAAACTATCAGTACATCCCGCTGACACCACCGATTGTGGAAGAGAGTTCCACATTCTTATCGCCCTGACAGTGAAAAACCCCCTATGCAACTTATGGTTAAACCACACTCATTGAGTCCCACGTATGTTCTTAGATTCCCTGAGACTGAATAGTTTTCTTCCTACGCTGGGATTACCATTGAGATATCTGTATATCGCTATCATATCTCCTCTTAAGCGTCTCTTCTCCAGGGAGAATAAGTTTAGTGCTTGTAGTCGTTCCTCATAATTAGGGATGAGCCGAACACCTCCTGGTTTGGTTCGCAGCAGAACATGCAAACAGGCAAAAAATTCCTTCGAGCACGCGAGCACCGTTAAAGTCTATGGGACACTAACTTGTTTGGGGACCTGGGTCCTGCCCCAGGGGACATGTATCAATGCAAAAAAAAAATTAAAAACAACCATTTTTTCGGGGGCAGTCATTTTATTAATGCTTAAAGTAGAACAAAGTGAAATATTCCTTTAAATTTCGTACCTGGGGGTGTCTATTGTATGCCTGTAAAGTGGCGCATTTTTCCCGTGTTTAGAACAGTCCCTGCACAAAATGACATTTCTAAAGAAAAAAAAGTCATTTAAAACTACTAGCGGCTATAATGAATTGTCCATGCGAGAAATCAAAAGTGCTAATTTTAAAGGCTTATATGCATGGTATTGTCATAAAAAGTGTTTGGGGACCCGGGTCCTGCCCCAGGGGACATGTATCAATGCAAAAAAAAGTTCTAAAAACGGCCTTTTTTTGGGGGGCAGTGATTTTAATAATGCTTAAAGTGAAACAATAAAAGTGAAATCTTCCTTTAAATTTCGTACGGGGGGGGGTCTATAGTTGGAACAGTCCCTGCACAAAAAGACATTTCTAAAGGAAAAAAAGTCATTTAAAACTACTAGCGGCTATAATGAATTGTCGGGTCCCAGCAATACAGATAAAAGTCATTGAGAAAATGGCATGGGATCCCCCCCAGTCCATTACCAGGCCCTTTGGGTCTGGTATAAATATTAAGGGGAACCCTGAACCAAAATTTTAAAAAAAAATTGCGTGGGGGGTCCCCCCAAATTCCATATCAGGCCCTTCAGGTCTGGTATGGATATTAAGGGGAACCCTGAGCCAATTTTTTTTTAAATTGGCGTAGGGGTCCCTCTCAAAATCCATACCAGACCCTTCAGGTCTGGTATGGATTTTAAGGGGAACCCCGCGCCAAAATAAAAAAAAAATGGTGTGGGGGTCCCCCCAAAAATCCATACCAGACCCTTATCTGAGCATGCAACCTGGCAGGCCGCAGGAAAAGAGGGGGGACAAGAGAGTGCCCCCCCTCCTGAACCGTACCAGGCCACATGCCCTCAACATAGGGAGGGTGCTTTGGGGTACCCCCCCAAAGCACCATGTCCCCATGTTGATGGGGACAAGGGCCTCATCCCCACAACCCTTGCCCGGTGGTTGTGAGGGTCTGCGGGCGGGGGGGCTTATCGGAATCTGGAAGCCCCCTTAAACAAGGGGACCCCCAGATCCCAGCCCCCCCTGTTTGAAATAGTAACGGATACATTGTACCCGTACCATTTCACAAAAAAAGTGTCAAAATGTTAAAAAAAAACAAGACACAACTTGGGACAAGTCCTTTATTAAAAAATAAAAATGTCCCACGAAGTCCATTCATCTTCTATGGCTTCGCCGACGGACCGAAAAAAAAAAAGAAAACGCCACCGATCCGCCTCCATGGGAGGCACCTACCGTCTGACGCACCCTCGCAGGTGACAGTTCTTATATAACTGAGGGCGGGGCCACACGTTGACGTACCCGGCTGACCCCACCCCCCTCCGGGTCCCCAAACACTTTTTATGACAATACCATGCATATAAGCCTTTAAAATTAGCACTTTTGGTTTCTCTTATAGACAATTCATTATAGCCACGAGTAGTTTTAAATGACTTTTTTTCCTTTAGAAATGTCATTTTGTGCAGGGACTGTTCTAAACACGGGAAAAATGCGCCACTTTACAGGCATACTATAGACACCCCCCAGGTACGAAATTTAAAGGTGATTATACCAACCTCTATATCATTTATAAATACAATAAACAGAATTGGTCCCAGGACAGAGCCTTGTGGTACCCCACTTACCACTCCAGACCAGTCTTAGTACACGTTATTTATTACCTCCCTTTGGACATGCCCCTGTAACCAGTTTTCTATCTAGGTACATACCCAATGCCAACAGACCTCAGTTTGTAGATTAAGCGTCTATGGGAGACTGTAGCAAATGCTTTTGCAAAATCCAGATACACCACATCCACTGGCGTACCTTTATCTATAGGAAGAAAAAGAAGGCTGCACACCAGCAAAAATGATCCAATGTGATTTTATTCCATAAACTGTCAGATGACAGCCAACAGGACAGTGTCACAGGACCCAGGAGGTGACGCCTTTCACACTATCCACAGTGCTTCTTCAGGTTTGGCTTGTTGGCTGTCATCTGACAATTCATGGAATAAAATCACGTTGGATCGTTTTTGCTGGTGTGCAGCCTTCTTTTTCTTCCTATTGCTCACCGGTGGCAAGCCGTGGCTTGTACCCAGCAAATCAAGACTGCAGTGATCGCTCACCTGGAGAGGCGTTCCTCCTATCTTAATGGTACCTTTTATCTAGATGGCAGCTCACTTCCTCGTAGAATGTTAACAGATTGGTTTTGCAAGAAAGACCTTTCGTAAACCCATGCTGATTACTACTAATGATACTGTTTTCATCAGCAAGTTCTTGGATATAGTCCCTTATCATCCCCTCCAATAGTCTACATACTATCAATGTTAGACTGACATTCCTGTAGTTTCCAGGAATATATCTCTGTCCTTTTTTGAATAGTGGTACCACATTGGCCCTTCGCCAATTAGCTGGTACCATTCCTGTCAGTATGCTGTGCAAAAAAATTAGGAATAGTGGTCTGGCTATAACCTGACTGAGTTACATAGTAGGCGAGGTTGAAAAAAGACACAAGTCCATCAAGTCCAACCTATGTGTGATTATGTGTCAGTATTACATTGTATATCCCTGTATGTTGCGCTCATTTAGGTGCTTATCTAATAATTTCTTGAAACTATCGATGCTCCCCGCTGAGACCACCGCCTGTGGAAGGGAATTCCACATCCTTGCCGCTCTTACAGTAAAGAACCCTCTACGTAGTTTAAGATTAAACCTTTTTTCTTCTAATTTTAATGAGTGGCCACGAGCCAAGTTAAACTCTCTTCTGCGAAAAAGCTTTATTTCTATTGTAGGGTCACCAGTACGGTATTTGTATATTGAAATCATATCCCCTCTCAAGCGTCTCTTCTCCAGAGAGAATAAGTTCAGTGCTCGTAACCTTTCCTCATAACTAAGATCCTCCAGACCCTTTATTAGCTTTGTTGCCCTTCTTTGTACTCGCTCCATTTCCAGTACATCCTTCCTGAGGACTGGTGCCAGAACTGGACAGCATACTCTAGGTGCGGCTGGACCAGAGTCTTGTAGAGTGGGAGAATTATCGTTTTATCTCTGGAGTTGATCCCCTTTTTAATGCATGCCATCATTCTGTTTTCTTTGTTAGCAGCAGATTGGCATTGCATGCCATTGCTGAGCCTATCATCTACTAGGACCCCCAGGTCCTTTTCCATCCTAGATTCCCCCAGAGGTTCTCCCCCCAGTGTATAGATTGCATTCATATTTTTGCCACCCAAATGCATTATTTTGCATTTTTCTACATTGAACCTCATCTGCCATGTAGTTGCCCACCCCATTAATATGTTCAGATCTTTTTGCAAGGTTTCCACATCCTGCGGAGAAGTTATTGCCCTGCTTAGCTTAGTATCGTCTGCAAATACAGAGATTGAACTGTTTATCCCATCCTCCAGGTCGTTTATGAACAAATTAAATAGGATTAGTCCCAGCACAGAACCCTGGGGAACCCCACTACTCACCCCTGACCATTCCAAATACTCCCCATTTATCACCACCCTCTGAACTCGCCCTTGTAGCCAGTTTTCAATCCATGTACTCACCCTATGGTCCATGCCAACGGACCTTATTTTGTACAGTAAACGTTTATGGGTAACTGTGTCAAATGCTTTTGCAAAATCCAGATACACCACGTCTACGGGCCTTCCTTTATCTAGATGGCAACTCACCTCCTCATAGAAGGTTAGTAGATTGGTTTGGCAAGAACGATTCTTCATGCATTCATGCTGATCTGATTACTGCTAATGATACCGTTCTCATTACTTAAATCTTGTATATTGTCCCTTATCATCCCCTCCAAGAGTTTACATACTATTGATGTTAGGCTAACTGGTCTGTAATTCCCAGGATTGTATTTTGGGCCCTTTTTTAAATATTGGTGCTACATTGGCTTTTTTCCAATTAGCTGGTACCATTCCAGTCAGTAGACTG
The DNA here is from genome assembly GCA_037952925.1 of Lithobates clamitans. Classification (NCBI taxonomy): domain Eukaryota; kingdom Metazoa; phylum Chordata; class Amphibia; order Anura; family Ranidae; genus Lithobates; species Lithobates clamitans. Next base: position 18,057,042 of record JBBGZY010000135.1, on the reverse strand, counting down.
TCTGTAAAATTTAGGAACAACGGTCTGGCAATCACTTGACTGAGTTCCCTAAGTACCCTCGGATGCAAGCCATCAGGTCCCGGTGATTTATTACTGTTAAGTTTCTCAAGTCTAATTTTAATTCTGTCCTCTGTTAACCATGGAGGTGCTTCCTGTGTTGTGTCATGAGGATAAACACTGCAGTTTTGGTTACTGAAGCCCCCCAATTCACTTGTGAAGACTGAGGAGAAGAATAAATTCAATACCTTCGCCATCTCCCCATCCTTTGTAACCAGATGTCCTTCCTCATTCGTTATGGGGCCAATATGGTCAGTCCTCCCTTTTTTACTGTTTACATACTTAAAGAATTTCTTGGGATTTTTTTCGCTCTCCCCCGCTATGTGTCTTTCATGTTCTATCTTAGCCGTCCTAATTTCACCCTTACATATCTTGTTGCATTCTTTATAAAGTCTGAATGCTGAGGATGATCCCTCAACCCTGTATTTTTTGAAGGCCTTCTCCTTTGCTTTTACCGGTATATGCATTTTTACATTAGAGTTAAGCCATCCAGGACTTTTGTTCGCTCTTTTAAATTTATTACCCAATGGGATACATTGGCTAATGCCCTTATTTAATATATTCTTAAAGCAAACCCATCTCTCCTCCGTATTCTTTGTTCCTAATATTTTATCCCAATTTATGCCTTTTAGCAAGGTTTGTAGTTTAGGGAAGTTGGCACTTTTGAAATTCAGTGTCTTTGTATTCCCTTTATGTTTCCTATTTGTGTGATTTATACTGAAACTAATTGACCTGTGATCGCTGTTACCTAAATTGCCCTGTATTTGCACATCCGTGATCAGGTCTGTATTGTTGGTAATCAGTAGATCCAGTAATGTTTTATTTCTAGTTGGTGCGTCTACCATCCGACCCATAAAATTGTCCTGCAAGACATTAAGGAATGAATGTGCGCTTCCCTCCGCCCAGTCTATGTCTGGATAATTAAAATCCCCCATTATGATAACACTTCCCATCCTTGCTGCTAATCCAAATTGTGATAGGAGATCTGTCTCCACTTCCTCCCTCAGGTTAGGGGGCCTATAGCATACTCCCAGTATTATTTTCCCCTTAGCTTCATCCCTTTGGAGCTCTACCCATAAGGATTCCACCTCCTCCCTAGCTCCCTCAGTGATGTCATCTTTCACATTCACTTGTACATTATTCTTGATATATAGGCATACACCTCCCCCTTTTTTACCTTCACTATCCTTGCGGGAAAGGGTATACCCTTGAATGTTTGCCAGCCAATCAAGAGAGCTGTTGAACCAGGTCTCTGAAATTCCCACAAAATCCAAATCCTCCTCATACAAAAGTATCTCTAGTTCACCCATCTTGTCCGCCATGCTCCTGGCATTGGTGAACATGCCACATAGTTTAGACCGGTCGCATATTGTCCTCGTATTAGGTGTTTCGAGATTGCAACTAGGACTTGCTATTATACTTACCTTGTGTTTTGTGTTTTTGTGCTTTGGTCAACCTACCACTAATACCCCCAATACTACCCTCTGGAATATCTTCCGCGCTGACTATCTCTACCTCTGGACCCTCCCCCCCATCGCCTAGTTTAAAAACCCCTCTAACTTTTTGGCCATCATTCATTCTTTCAGGACTCTTGGGTGTAAGCCATCCAATCCTGGTGATTTATTTGTATTACGCTTTTCCAGTCTTTTCTAGACCCCAGCTTCTGTTAGCCACAAGAGTATATCCTGTGTCGTGTTACTAACACTGCAGACTGAGGGGAAGAAAGCATTTAGTACAGTTGCCTTCTCCTTGTCATCTGTAACCAACTTCCTCTCATTATCCATTAGAGGCCTTTATGCTCTGACCTCGCTTTTTTACTGTCAATATATTTAAAAAATTAGTTGAGATTTTTTCACTCTCCTCTGCTATGTGTGTCTAATAGTCTTTTTTAACCACCCTGATTGCGTGCTTACACTTCTTATTGCATTCTTTGTAGTGTTGGAATACTGACCCATCTGCTTTATACTTTATAAAGGCCATTTTTAAATCTTGGTTTAGCCACCCAGGTTTAACCTTTGTTCTTCTATATTTATTGCCCATTGGGATGCATTAAGTGATACCTTTATTTAATATGTTCCTAAAGCATTCACATTTTTCATCAGTGTTCAGTGTTTCTAGGATTTGGTCCCATTTATTATCTTGTAGTATTGAGCACAGTTAAGAAAAGTTGGAAATTTTGTGTTCTTGTACCACCCTCGTGCATCCTTTTCCTATGGTTTATGCTGAATGTAATCATCCTGTGATCTCTGGTTCCCAAGTTGTCCCACATTTCCACATCTGCAACCATATCTGAGTCCTTTGTAATTATTAGGTCTAGCAATGCATTCTTTCTAGTCAGGGAATCCACCAATTGGGGCATGAAGTTGTCCTATAGGACATTTAAGAAATTACGGGTCTTTAACTAGTGAGATGTCCCTTCTGCCCAGTCGATATCGGGATTGTTGAAGTCCCCCATTTTGAGGACATTGTCCTGCCTTACTGCCATTTCTAACTGTGATCCAAATCTCCTCTTTCTTCAGGTTAGGCGGCCTGTAACATATCCCCGCTATCAATTTCCCACTTGCTTCTTCCCTTTGGAGTTCCATCCACACAGATTCCACCTCCCCCCTTGCCCCATTTGCGATGTCGTCCCTCTCTTCCACCCGTAAATCATTCTTGATATAAAGGCACACCCCTCCCCCTCTTCTACCCTCCCTCCGATACAAGGAATACCCCTGGATATTTGCCAGCCAGTCTTGTGAGCTGTCAAACCAAGTTTCTGTTATTCCCACAAAGTTGAAATCCTCGCTGTTCTGACCTGTTCTGAGGGATGGGAGAAGGTGTTCCGCAGCCAGGCACAGCATCCAGGGTGAAAGGGAGAGGATGGGGGCGGATAGCTTTTGGGGGGTTCAGCCCCACCCCAGCTCCCCCTAGATCAGGCCGTGACATCCCTGCACAGTCCTGCCCAACAAAGGGTGAATCCATTTGCCATAGCTGCCATTTTATTTACATGATCTGAAAGCTTTAGTCCATCACACTGGGGACAAAGCTGCAAGGGTGAAGTCAAATTACATATACTGGCTGCCATCACACACATTGGCTTTGGTTGTGCCACTTGTCTCTGACACAGGCAAATCTGCCGTTACATGCTTCTCTTTTTTTCAATGTTCATATTTCTACATTTCCTTATTCAAGGAATGAGATGCCTACAGTTTCTGAAACAAAGATACAATGGACAGAAACATGATCTCTGATAGTGCTGTGAACCAAAGAAGGTTGTGCACCCAGCCGTTATACCTTCTACCAACAATATGCTTCTATGTTATTTCTTTGGAGCAATATTTCAAGTTTAGCTTTTGTTTATCATTTTCAGTGTTATAGTGATGGTGGGAGGTTGACCCACATGCGCTTGAGGTACTAGCCCATGATGCTGCACATGTCATGTCATAGAGGGTTTTCACTGCAGTGGGGTGAATTTGTGACTGAGAAGCTGCATTTTCGTAATGTGGGGTGAGGATGTGTGTTTTTTGGGTGCACATTGTTTTAACTATCACTTTCAATTCAGCTATTGGGGATTCATGCTAGACCACAGCTTGGAGGTGAAAAATTGTTTATGGAAATCTTTCCTCATTGGGTTGTCTCTTCTAAGGTTCCTGCCTGCAATACAGCAGGCAGGAACGACTGTAAACAAAACAAAACACTTTCAATCAATAACATTCATTATTATTTAAAATTGTATTATTATTTAAAATGATTTATTATTAATATTTAACGTCTGGGTGTTTAGGTTGGACCACATGTGCTTTATGTGCTAGCTGCTGCTTGTGTCATGTCTGACAGGGCCTTCACCAAAGCAGGGGAAAAACAGCTAATACCCTTCATCCATAAAGAGAGAGTTACCGGGCTGCGCAAAGGTTTCGATACCTTACTCAACAAGAGAGGTAAGTACATTGCGTTAGTGAATATTCTAGTTGGTAACTACCATATGCATGTTCAATTTGATGCTGGGTTTTCCATTGCAGCCCTATTTTATGCTGTCAGGAGGAACCCCCCCGTCCTTCAGAATACCATGCTGCTTTGGCAAACTTTCTCTAGAGGTGACCATGGAGCATTTTTGACCAGCACTGGATTTATCCTGGACTTGGGTGAGATTTTAAGAAGGGGAGGTGTGCCACCTATGAATTAAACTGGTTCTAAAGCTTTAAGATTTTTCTATGCATTAAGGTGAAAAACCTTCTGTGCTGCAGCTCCCCCCCCCCCCAGCCCCCCCTCCCTTTTTCTTACCTGAGCCTGATCCAATCCCACGATGTGCACGAGTGCAGTGGCTCCTGCCGCTGTCTTGCTCCTCATTGGGCAGATTGCTAGCAGTGGAAGCCATTAGCTCCCGCTGCTGTCAGTCAAATGCTGTGAGCGGGGGCGGTCTGTATCAATAGATGCAGCAGCGGGGCTCGGGAGCGAGCATGCATGGGTGCCCCCATGGAAAATGGATTTCCGTGGGGGCACTCGCCAAAGAGGAGGGGCCTGGTGCCGGTGGATCGGGGCTGGTAAATATGACATGATTGTTATTTTAATCAAACAAAGAACAAAGCTTCAATATCGCTTTAATCAGTACAGGAAGGAACACTCCTATTATTTTTGAAGCCAGCAGATGTTCCTGAACTAGGCTTCTCTGCATCTGACGACAACTTCAGCCAGTCTCAAGAACAGCCACCTAATGTCAAACCTTCTGTCAGCATCCGCAAGTTCCCAAACCAAAGATAACAATTTACTTCAAGGTTCAGCAGATGTCAACACTAATTTGGGTTTGCCCACTCCACCAGTCGACATACAATGTGCGTGTACTATATGTCGCACATAAAATCTTAACCGAGAACAACTTGTTTTTGAGCAAAAGCAGAGTTAGAGATTCCACCAAGCTCAAACAGAACATTGTGAAATGTTAGAGGGTTGTTTAAAGGCCATTGAAGTAGAAATTAGGGCCATGTTAATCCACTGCCTGATTTCGCCTCTCTCTTTGCTGTTGCTTTTTTAATATGTTAAACTATAGCCACCAGTTTTTGTCTAATGTCTCTTTTTTATATGTGACTCTTGTATTGCACTGCAAGAAAGTGTACCTGAAGGTCGCATTTTTTTATTTTATTTTTTGGATACAGTTGAAAGGGGTCAGAACATCTGTCACTTTTTCTTGCTGTCTGTGTCCTGCTAGGGAGATTCACTCTCTCTATTTTCTACTGTGTGTCCTTATCAGTGAGAGTGAAAGTACTAGAAAAACACACATTTTGTCTTGTCATTCAAACAATAATAGAGGGTGAATCTCACCAATAGGACACAGATGACGAAAACAGAATGACAGGGGTTTTAATACTCCATTACTGTATCCAAAATGAAAAAAAAGAACAGTTTGGCCCTATTTACACTTTCAAGTCATTTTGGATGTTCTATTTGGCAAAGTAATTGCTATATTTTGGCACATATGTGCTTTTTGAATATGGAGAATAGGGATTGGGTGCCATTTACTAAAACTGAAGCCCAGAGAATCAGGTGCAGCTGGTCCAGTGTTGCCAACCGCTCGTACATTTACAGGCATTTTTTTCATGCCTGTAAATATCTGTAGCAGCAGATATGTGCCAGTAAAAAATGGTGGTGACCGGCGAAGAAGAACTGGGCATGCACAGTTTGTGGAAAGAGAGTTAGTGATTCAGTCTCAGAGACAGTCAGTCGGGCAGGCCCCAGCCAACAATCCCTTCCCAGAGCAGGCTGACGGTGGAGGTGGACTGCATGGTGCACTGCAGCAGCACAGAGAAAGGGGCACAGGAGGGAGGACACTGATGTAGAGAAGTATAGTAATATGAAGGGGGACAGAGGAGGAAACTACCATGTCCACAGCCTCTGACCATCTCCTGTATCATGTCCACAGTCTCTGACCATCTCCTTTATCATGTCCGCAGTCTCTGATCATCTCTTGTATCATGTCCGCAGCCTCTGACCATCTTCTGTATCATGTCTGCAGCCTCTGACCATCTCCTGTATCATGTCCATATCACGTACCAGGTGCTGGAGGCCAATGGAGAAAGGGCTTCCCTTGCAGCTAAGTTCCAGACTCCCCTGAAGGTGAGACAGGAGGAGTCGGGCACAAAGTAGCACAGGTCGCCTGTGAAGTTGCTTGCAGAAAGCCCAGGAATACTGCTGATGAGATGAATAGAGTCTGCAGGCAGGTGGCACCTGTGAGGTGAGACAGGTCTGTAAAGTCACTGAGGTAATAGAGTAGTAATCACAAACCAAGATCAGAACCAGGTTTAAAGCAGAGCAGACATAGTCAGGTGGAAGCCGGGTCAAACACCAGAAGCAGGCAATGGGTATATCAATGAGATGAGCCGGGGTCAGGAACTGGAGACAGGCAGACAAGTCGGGAACAAGCCGGGTCAGAAACTGGGAACACAGGAGCAAGGAATCACAGGAACATAGGTAACAAGCTGAGATCAGATCAGTCAGCATCTTCAAGCACTGATACACTTCCCTATAAAGGCCAATGTGATGTGCTGCTGGGGATGCTGGGTCCTAGAGCCCTTCTCCTACTGTTGGTGCCTTGACAGATGCTAGGTCCTAAAGACCTTCTCCTGCTGTCAGCGCCCTGACAGTGCCCCCTCCCCCCCGACGGGCAGCCTCCGGATGCCCATTTGGACAATTTTCTCTGGGTATTTGACCCAAAACTATCGGAGGTATCTGGGGGCATGTAAATTGGCTTTGGGTTCCCAGGAGCTTTCTTTCGGTGGATATCCTTTCCACTTGATTAAGTATTGGATCTGCCTACCTCGTTTTCTGCAATCTAAAATAGATTCCACTTCATATTCAGTTTCCCCTTTAACAGTTACCGATGGTGGAGGTGGTTCCACTCTACCTGGAAAAGGATCCGGAATGGCCCGTTTGAGGAGAGAGACGTGAAAGACTGGGTGGATCTTGTATGAATCAGGCAGAGATAACTCGAAGACCACTGGATTTATTACACGCTTAATGGGAAATTGGCCAATATATCTCGGCCCCAACTTCTTTGAAGGTCATGTTAATGTTGGCTGTTGATAGATATACTTCATCACAGACTTTAAGGGAGAGATTCCCTCTTTGTTTCCTGTCAAAGAACCTCTTATAGTTGGACTGAGCCTTTTGTATACATTCTTGTAGGGATAGGTAATTCCTTTGTATGAAGGCAAGGCTGTCCTGTACAGCAGGAACTGCTGATTTGGGTATAGTCTCAGGTATAGCAGAAGGGTGGAATCCATAGTTGGCCCAGAACGGGGACTGGTTGGTAGCAAAGTGTAGCGAGTTGTTTTAGGCAAACTCTGCCAGTGGAAGCAGAGAAGCTTAATTGTCCTGGGAAAAGGCTGAGAAGCAACATAGGTACTGCTCCAAGGTTTGATTTGTACGCTCGGTTTGCCCGTTATTCTGGGGGTGGTAGGCCGAAGAAAGGCAGAGTTCCACACTCAGGGCTTTACAAAGAGCCCTCCAGAATCTGGAGGTAAACTGTACCCCACGAACAGAGACAATGTTGCTGGGTAGACCATGGAGTCTCACGATCTCTCTGATGAACATGTGAGCTCTTTCTGTAGCCGAAGGTGTGCCTACCATGGGCAAGAAATGGGCCATCTTTGACAGGTGATCCACCACCACCAGGATGGTAGTGAATCCTTCAGAGGGTGTGAGATCAACGATAAAGTCCATGGAGATCATCTCCCATGGATGGTTGGGGACATTTAAGGATCTCAATAATCCCCAGGGCTTAGTCTTGTCACCCTTGCTGCTAATGCACACCGTGCAGGTTCTAACATAGGCTCTGCAGTCGAGATCAAGTTTGGGCCACCAGAAGGACTGATGGATGAGCTCACTAGTTTTACAGGCTCCAAAGTGGCCAGCTAATTGGTGGTCATGGAATGTTTTGAGAACTGGAAGGCTTGCCTCCTGGGGTATGAAGACCTTATCTTGATGCCAGAGTAATCCGTCCTGTCTCCTTAGAGAAGCATGCTCTGTTTCAGGGCAAGATGCAGAGGCCTGTTTAATAGTCGATCTCAAGCTGGGCAGAATAAACAAAAAGTTCTGGGCAGAGAGAATGGTGCTCAGGGGAGCAGGTTCAGTCGATTCAGGGAACATCCGGGATAGGGCGTCTGCCTTCCCATTCTTAGATCCGGGTCTGTATGTCAAATGGAAGTTAAATCTGGAGAAAAATAAGGCCCATCTGGCCTGCCAGGGCCTTAGGTGCTTAGTGGATCTCAAATATTCTAAGTTCTTATGGTCAGTAAAGATCATGACTGGGTGAGTAGCGCCCTCCAACAGATACCTCCACTCTTCAAATGCTACTTTAATTGCCAGGAGTTCTCTGTCGCCTACATCATAATTCTTCTTGGCTTGGCTTAATTTTTTGGTGCAGAAGGCTACTGGGTGCAGCAAGGCCTTTGGGCCCAGATGCTGAGCGAGGACAGCTCCTGTAGCTATTTTGGAAACATCAACTTCCAGAACGAAAGGAAGTCCTGGGTCTGGGTGTTGCAATACTGGAGTGGAGGTAAACAAGATCTTCAGACATTCAAAGGCTGCCTGGGCTTCCTGGTTCCAGAGGAAACGGGTATGAAGGTAAGTAAGCTGGGTTATTGGGGAGAGAATGGTCGAAAAACCTTTAATAAACCTCCGGTAGAAGTTGGCGAAACAAACGAATCTTTAAACTCCCTTTCTATCAGAGGGTGCAGGCCATTCAAGGATTGCTGAGACTTTTTGGGGGTCCATTGAAATCCCCCCAGTGGAGATTATGAGCCCTAAGAACTGGATGGGCTGCTTCTTGAATTCACACTTTTCTGCTTTAGCATACAAGTTATGACTTCGCAGGGTGTTTAGTACTTTCTTGACATGGTCCTGGTGGAGTTCAAGTGAGGCTGAAAAGATCAAAATGTCATCCAGGTAAATGATCAGAAACAGGTCAAGGTACTCTCTGATATCGTTCATGAGCTGTTGAAACGTTACGGGGGCAATGCATAACCCAAAGGGCAGCACGAGGTACTCAAAATGACCGAAGCGGGTTTGGAAAGCCGTCTTCCATTCGTCCCCTCTCTAATGCGGACCAGGTTGTAGGCCCCTCTCAAGTCTAGCTTAGTGAACACTCGGGGGCTGCTCGGAACCTTTGGAACAACTCAGGAATGAGGGGAAGAGGGTACCTGTTCTTAACATTGATCTTGTTGAGCTCCCTGTAGTCAAGACATGACCAGAGGGAGTGGTCCTTCTTCTCAACAAAGAAAAGGCCTGCTCCTGCTGATGAGGAGGAGGGACGAATGAAACCCTTGGCCAGGTTCTCATCAATATATTGCCTGAGAGCTTCCAACTCCACCTCTTATAATGGGAAGATGCGCCCAAAAGGAATCTCTGCTCTAGTAAGCAACTTGATGGGGCAGTCGTAAGGCCAGTGCGGAGGCAGGGTATCGGCCTTCTTTTTGTCGAAGACGTCAAGGAAGTCATGGTAAGCTGAGGGAACAAGCTGACTGGTATCTGTTGAAGGTTGAATGGTTAGGCACGCAGGGGGGGTCAACTTGTATGGGATCGCCACAGTTTTGGCGACAGTAGCTGGAGGAAAAGTTGACCTCCCCTTTGGACCAGTTGATTAATGGGTTGTGGGCCTGCAGTCAAGGTATCCCCAGGATGACTGGGAAAATGGGAGATCTGATAATATCAAAGCGGAGTAATTCCTGATGACCAGTGTCTGAGGTTGCAAGAATGGGGACAGTCTCTTGAGTAACAGGCCCTGAGCTAGGTGGAGTGCCATCAGCAAGGTGTATGTCCAGTCTTTTTTTTCTTGAAAAGGAGAGGAATATGTAAGTCTTTTGCAAGGTTAATATCTAAGAAGCAGCTGCATGCTCCTGAGTCAACGATTGCCCATAATTTGACCTCCTTTCCAGCCACCTGCATAGAAATAGGAAAAATTATGTGAGAAGACACAGGCCTAGATAGCTGGAGGTATGAGGGATATAGGTGCTTGGACCTATATGGTCGAATGGGACAGTTCCGTAGGAAGTGGCCTGCAGCTCCACAATAGATGCATAGGTTGTTTAGGCGCCTACGTTCCCTTTCTTCCGGGCTCAAAGAGGGTCGGATAGACCTATCTGCATAGGCTCTTCATAGGATGTATTGGAGGTTGGAGGAATGGTGCCAGGAACAGCTGGGGCAAGGACTTTGGGTAGTACCTAAGTTGGCCTAAAGTTCTGGGATCGCTCGGAGCGCCGCTCCCGCAGGTGCCTGTCCAACTGGATAGAAACTTGAATGAGAGCCTCAAGTATAGCGGGAGCCCCAGACCTGGCTAAATCATCCTTGATGGTTTCGGACAGGCCTAAGTGGAATCGGAATCTTAGGACCGCATCATTCCAACCTGTATCAGCTGCCCACCTACGGAACTCTCCGACGTAGTCTTCCACTGCTCGTCTGCCTTGCACAAGGGAATAATAAGCTGATTCAGTAGTGGCGGTTTTCTGCCATGGCTTCAAAGAATGTGGTGACTGAGTTTACCACCTCATCCCTCTTTTCAAGCAGGTTATGAGCCCAGGATTGTGGTTCATCAGATAGGAGAGAGAGGATGAATCCCATTCGGACGGTCTCAAGTGCAAAAGTCCTAGGTTGCAGGGCAAAGTAAAGTTCACAGGCATTCTTGAAGGCCCTGAACCTTCGTCTGTCCCCGGAGAAACGTTCTGGAATGGGGACTCTGGGTTCTGGGAGAGGCAGTAACACAGCAGTTGGAGCACCAGCAGCTGAACTAGAGGGTGCTGTTGTGGAGGTGGAGCTTGTGGCTGGGTCGGGTTCGGCTGGAGCCATTGAAGTAGTGAGGGTATGGAGACGTCTCTCGAGCTGGAAGTATCCGTTTTGCAGGTTTTTGACAGCTTGTGTTAGGGCTGTCATCTGTTGACACAGCACTTCCAGCGCAGAAGCACCTCTCTCTCGGCCTCAGACATAATGGCTGACTGATACTATCATGTACCAGGTGCTGGAGGCCAATGGAGAGTGGGCTTCCCTTGCCGCTAAGTTTCAGACTCCCCTGAAGGTGAGACAGAAGGAGACGGGCACAAAGTAGCACAGGTCGCCTGTGAAGTTGCTTGCAGAAAGCCCAGGAATGCTGCTGATGAGATGAACAGAGTCTGCAGGCAGGTGGCGCCTGCGAGGTGAGACAGGTCTGTAAAGTCACTGAGGTAATAGAGTAGTCATCACAAGCCGAGATCAGAACCAGATTTAAAGCAGAGCAGACATAGTCAGGTGGAAGCCGGGTCAAACACGAGAAGTAGGCAGACGGTATCTGTGAGACAAGCCAGGGTCAGGAACTGGAGACAGGCAGACAGGTCGGGAACAAGGCGGGTCAGAAACTGGGAACACAGAAGCAAGGAATCACAGGAGCACAGGTAACAAGCTGAGATTAGTCAGCAACATCAAGCACTGATACACTTCCTTATAAAGGCCCATGTGATGTGCTGCTGGGGACACTGGATCCTAGAGCCCCTCCTGCTGTTGGTGCCTTGACAGATGCTAGGTCCTAAAGACCTTCTCTTGCTGTCAGTGCCCTGACAGTCTGCAGCCTCTGACCATCTCCTGTATCATGTCTGCAGCCTCTGACTATCTCCTGTATCATTTCCGCAGCCTCTGAAAATCTCCTGTATCATGCCTGCAGCCTCTGACCATCTCCTGTATCATGTCCGCAGCCTCTGACCATCTCCTGTATCATGTCCGCAGCCTCTGACCATCTCCTGTATCATGCCTGCAGCCTCTGACCATCTCCTGTATCATGACCGCAGCCTCTGACCAGCTCCTGTATCGTGTCTGGAGCCTCTGACCATCTCCTGTATCGTGTCTACAGCCTCTAACCATCTCCTGTATCATGTCTACAGTCTCTGAGGGGGAGTCTGGAGAGGAGTCAAGAGTGGGAGCGCCACCAGGATGGGGGTCATGGGAGAAGTCAGACATGTGTGGACTATGAAGAGGAGACTATAGGATAAAACCAGAGCCACCAAGCTGGAGCCATCGGACTGAGCCCTGCACGATGCACCTGAGAGGAGGTCAGTGACAGCATTGCCAGGCCAGTCTGAGGAGGGGAGGGGGGTTGCTGATGTAAGGGGGAAGTGAATAGAATAATGTAAGGGGCACTGATATAAAGGTCCCCCCTATATTAGTGACCTCCCCTTACCTTAGTGTAGTTACTCTACAGAAGGTTGTCACTAGTCACCAGAGTGCCCCCCACATCAGAGTTTCTGGCGTTCCCCTTTACATCAGAGTCTGCAGGATTCCCCCTTACAGTGCAAGGGGGAACTCAGTCTGTGGACCCTGATGTAAGTGGGATGATGTAAAGAGAAAGCAGTGGACTCTGATATAAGGTGGTCTCTGGTCACCAGAGTCCCCCTCTACATCAGAGTTCCCCCTTAGATCATGATCTGCAGCGTTCCCCTTTACATAAGAGTTCCCTTTCACTGTAAGGGGGAATCCTGCAGACTCTGATGTGAGGGGGAACTCAGTGCTGGCTGGGTTATAGTAACCAGACCTTGATGTCACTGGAGAAATATGTTTTTTTACTTTTGTTTAACTTAAGCACATTGCTACTAGCACTAGCTATATGTTTATAGTTTAAATAGTGATATTTACACTGTTTGGCAGCGAAAACTGTAATTTTAGGTACTTTTTTTGCAGTGTCAGTAAAAAATGTGGTTCTGCCAGTAAATTCCATCTTTTTTTTGCCAGAAAAAAATTGGTGCCATTTGTAAATTTCGGCATCCTGACAGTAAATTTCACTTTGGGGGGTTGGCAACAGGGGAGTTGCTAGGTGGCAAAAAGACCAGGGGCTTCAGCTCGAAGTCCGAGGCCGGCACGGGGGAGGGGTGTTGGGGCGGTAGTGGTGCAGGGTTTTTTGGCTGGGCAGCGGGGTTGTGTGGTTGTGTGGTGGGGGGGTAAGCTCACTTGCTGGTTGCTGCCTGGCTTACCAGTGCCCATCAATGCTGACCACTAAACTCACCTACCTGACATACACACACTGACCTACCTGACATACACACACACTGACCTACCTGACACACACTGACATACACTGACCTACCTGACATACATACACTGACCTACCTACCTGACACACACTGACCTACCTACCTGACATACATTGACCTACCTGACATACACTGACCTACCTGACACCTACACTGACCTACCTACCTGACATACACTGACCTGCCTACCTGACATACACACACTGACCTACCTGACCAGGAGACAGACTTCATGTGTCCTGCAGCAGCAGCTCAGCCGTGGTGTGCGAGGCAGCCAGAGGAGAGCCGCCCGCCCGATCGGGGATTGATGTGGTGCGGCGGCCGCATTGTAATTCCTACCTTTTGGACCCTGCAGCGCCTATGATGGACGTCACGCATCCGTGGTCCCGCCATTGGACCAGTGGGAAGTCCATCATAGGCATTGTAGGCTCCAGAAGGCGTGACCTGCTATGTGACTCAGCCGCACTCGGCGGGGCACTCAGACTGAGATCGATCCCCACTCGGCGGCAGGCGGCGGCGTTTGGGGCTAATAATAGAACAGTGCCCACCCGAGACCCGGGGCTTTTTAGGGACCCACTCGGGGCTTCAGCCACTGTCAGCCCCCCCCCTGCCGACGCCACTGGTTGGCAACACTGAGCTGGTTGTACCAACCAAACAGCTTCTAGATTCAACTTGTTCTATGAAGCTTGGACAATAGCACCTAGTAGCTAATTGGTTACTAGGCCCAGCTGCGCCAGATTATATGTGCTACAGTAATAGTACAGCTCCATCATTGTCATTCTTGACAATGTTGAGCCTAGTTCTTTGAGCCTAAACATCTCCTCATCATTATGAACCCTGCAAAGCCTTGGCAAGCAAATGGGAAAAAGATGGCTATGATACTCCAACCACCTCTCCTTCTTCTTCTCCTTGTCCTCATTAGAATTGTCTGAAACGCCAACAAATTAGCCTCAAAAAGCTCAATTAAGGATGTAGGGGGGAGAGCAATGCAATGTCCAGCTGCCAAATTTGAGTATACACTAGCCAAATGCTCATTAGATTGTGATTAGGTGCCCTTTTTTAAACATTTCCATGCCCTGCCTGTTAAGGTTTGGTGCTAAAGCCATCACTTCCATCATTACAGCATGCCTGGACCACTATTTAATTACCACATGCATTTATTTAATTATTTCCTTCTGTGAATAGAGTTTAACGCCTTTTCGTGTGGTGCTTACTGAGCATTTTCAGCGTTTTGCGGTAAATACAGCAAAATGCATAGTGAATTGACAGTTTCAGGATCGTATGCAGCATTTAGGGAAAATGTGTCCATACACCTACATACCGCATGCAATCTGCTTTAGTGAATGGAGCCCAGTGTGATATTCATATAAGAACATAAACTAACATATCATGATATCACCGGTGGGTGGTCTGTGGGGAGGGGAAGCAGAGGCCTGGAATAGATGAAGAATCACACCCCATCCAAAGATGGGTAGACACACATCATCTACCCATTACCTACCAGAGTAGAACATAGCGATAGCCTTAGCAGGTCCTGGAAAAGTAGTCCTGACAGAGAGAGGGGTGGGTATTCTGTGACAAATGTCTGCAGAGGACATTATGAGACTGTGTCCCAATGTTCCCGCATCTCTCTACCAACAACTGGCTGACAGGACCAGTAGGGATCAGGGTAAGTATCAAAGAAAACAACTGAAACTTAGAAATGAAAACAATTGTAACCAAAAGCCTTTCACGTGTTCAGTAAGCACTAGATGCTCACAGTTCCCTGGACAGGAGATCCAGTCGGGTTCTCCGCTGGATGTTGCATTGTGTTGAGGATGAGCATATTCTTTGAGGATGTGGAGGGGGTGTCTGTAACAGCTCCAAAGAGATCCAATCTGAGATAGTGGGGATAGTGGGCATTGTAAAGAGATCTGGCAATTGAGTGGGCGAGTATGAATGATGAATTCAAATATATAAAATACAGCGCTAGCAAATACAATGTAAGTGAAAATAATGAACATAAGAGTCCATATAAAGTGACTGAAGTGCTCTGATCCAAAAGTGCAGAAAGTGCAAAGTGCTTCAGAAATTTTCAGGTATACCACAACACCCCCTCCTGTGTCCCCACTCACTGAATCACAATGACCCCCAGCTTTTCAGTCTAGGGGTCACTTCAGGCTTAACAATGATGGCCAGGAATGGCAGGTTTGGCATCAGATCATCAGTTAAAACTTCCTTGAAAAGGTTCTCAGCCAGACAAACAGGTACCCAAAATGAAAAAGGAATGGACTGATAGTGAAGTACTGCTAAAAATGGATTTATTGCACAAGGGAATGGATACTTACAAAAAGTAAGATAAAAACAGGCATAAAAATGGTGCTGTGAATGCAAAAACGGCGTTCATGGCGTGCGTTCCACGAAACCGGAAGTGACGTCACTAGGAACTGGAAATTACGTCTATGCACTTCACCCTCCCACAGGGCGTCATCAAGGACTTCATTTCTGGTTAGCTGAGCCGTCTTTAAATACAGGAGGAGGGAAACCTCCCCTTAAAAGAACCAATCAAAATGGCATTGCGGCCATCTTGTTGGTGGAGTAAAAATGTCGCTCCTGAGGATAGAGCACAAACCACAGGAGAGACAAAACCGCCATATTACTGGCTGGATAAAATTCCAATTAATACTTCTAAGAACTTGATGTTAATTCTGGTTTAACGATGACACTAATAACACTTAAAAAAAAATAGCTACAACAAAAAAATTACCAACAACAAGACATGAAAATGAAAAAGATATAAATGAAAATGAAAACAGAAATAAAAACAATAAAAATAAAACATAATATATGTAAAAATAAATAAATATAAATGAAAATAACACCAACATGAAAAACAAAGGACTTTTTGGTTCATGCCTTAGATTTGGCTATGAGCCATAACTACTTTTGGCATGATAAGTATTACTTTAGGCAAAAGAAAGTGGTAGCCATGGGGGCTAAATATGCCCCTTCAGTGGCTAATTTATTCATGAGCCACTGGGAGAAAGATGCCATCTTTAGTGGAAATATACCCCAGCTTAAGTTTTATAAGCGTTACATCGATGACATTATTATTATTTGGGCAGGATCAAAGGAGTCTTTTTACATTTTTTTTCAAAAATTGGTGAGAATAGATATGGAATTTCCTTCTCAGCAATTTCTGACAACCAAAGCATCAATTTCCTGGAATTAATCATTTTCAAAGGTAACCATCAACTGTCCAGTAAAACCTATTTCAAGGAAGTGCACAGAAATGGTTACATTCCTCTGGGGAGCTGTCATCACCCCAGATGGCTCAGTGCAATTCCTAAGAGTCAATTCATGAGAGTCAAGCGCAATTTCGCTAGAATTGAGGATTTTGATGTACAGGCTAAAGTTCTATTTGAAAGATTTATAGAAAAGGGGTATACCCCACGGGAGCTGAATAAAACTTTGTCAGTAGTAAGAAGTATGAATAGAGATGATCTGTTTAGAAAGAAGGAGGCCAGTGAGAGAGGTTTTGGAATTGATTTCCCTTTCATGACAGGCTTCACTCGTCAACGCAAACAAGTAGAGGAAATAAATCATAAATATTGGTATTTGTTGTTAAAAGACAACGATCTTGCCAAAATTTTACCCAGTAGACCACAGTTTATTTATACTAAACCACCCACTTTACGGTTAAAACTTTCCCCCAATGTCGTTGATCCCCCTATAAAGACCTGCACCTTTTTGGATCAGGTGGGCTTCCTTAGCTGTGGAAGATGTGTAATGTGCAAAACATCTAAACATAGGGTGACAAAGACTACAGATTTTATAGCCCACTCCTCTGGTGAGTCAATTGTGTCTCTACCCACGTCACATATCTTTTATCTTGTCCATGTGGACTCCAGTACGTGGGCAGGACCACCTGAGCATTGGGAGTTAGACTATGGGAACGTGTTAATAGGATCAAAAAGGGATTTAAACATCATAGTTTGTCCAATCACTTTAGACTGATTCACGGAAGTGACCCAAGTGGTTTGACCTTTTGTGGCATAAACAAAGTTGAAGGACATTGGAGAGGTGGTAACCTCAAGAGAGCGATTTCTCATAATGAGACTCAGTGGATCCATCAGATTAGAACAATGAACCCCTTGGGGTTGAACATCGAATTGGATCTAAACTGTTTTTTGTCTAATTGGTAGTGTGTTATCATTTTTATCTTTATTCATGTGTTTCTGTTTTTTTTTTCTTTTTTTGTTTTGCTTTTTTTTTTTCTTTCTTTTTGTTGTTTTATTTGTTTTTGGGTTTATTTTCATTTATATTTATTTATTTTTACATTTATTATGTTTTATTTTTATTTTTTATTTGTTCTTTTTCATGTTTATTATTTTTTATTTTTATTTTTTTTCTATTTTCATTTTCATTTATATCTTTTTCATTTTCATGTATCATTGTTGGTAATTTTTTTTGTTGTAGCTATTTTTTTTTCAGTGTTATTAGTGTCACCATTAAACCAGAATTGACGTCAAGTTCTTAGAAGTATTTTTTGGAATTTTATCCAACCAGTAATATGGCGGTTTTTTCTCTCCTGTGGTTTGTGCTCTATCCTCAGGAGCGACATTTTTACCCCACCAACAAGATGGCTGCAATGCCATTTTGATTGGTTCTTTTAAGGGGAGGTTTCCCTCCTCCTGTATTTAAAGACTACTCAGCTAACCGGAAATGAGGTCCTTGATGATGCCCTGTGGGAGGGTGAAACGCATAGATGTAATTTCCGGTTCCTATTGACATTGTTTCCTTGACATCACTTCCGGTTTCGTGGAACCCACGCCATGAACGGCGTTTTTGCATTCACAGCACCATGTTTTTGCCTGTTTTTATCTTACTTTTTGTAAGTATCTATTCCCTTTTGCAATAGATCCATTTTTAGCAGTACTTCACTATCAGTCCATTCCTTTTTTATTTTGGGTACCTGTTTGTCTGGCTGAGAACCTTTTCAAGGAAGTTTTAACTGATAATCTGATGCCAAACCTGCCATTCCTGGCCATCACTATTAAGCCTGAAGTGACCCCTAGACTGAAAAGCTGGGGGTCGTTGTGATTCGGTGAGTGGGGACACAGGCAGGGGTGTTGTGGTACACCTGAAAATTTCTGAAGCACTTTGCACTTTCTGCATTTTTGGATCGAAGCACTTCAATCACTTACTGGACTCTTATTTTCATTATTTTCACTTACATTGTATTTGCTAGCGCTGTATTGTATATATTTGCATTTTCTCAAGTGATTAGCACCTTGTGTATAGCAGCTGCATTGGTTATTATTTGTTTATTTCATTTATATTTTAGACACCATTAGCGCGAGTATATATTTAGAATATATTTTCACATGAATGATCTATTGCCCTTGCGGATGATCAAATGGAATAGGTAGCCCCAACTGTATGTTGCATCTGCCTCCTGTATCTTATCCAGCAGAGGTTTCAGATTTTGGCGCATCTGCAGTGTCACTCTGCATAAGTCCGGGAGATTTTGAATTGAGGAGCCGGTAAAGTTCACAGATCCCAGATGCCATGCTCTTCAGAGAATTTGCTCTTTAATATTATAATAATGTACTCTGCATAGGGTATTTCCAGGGCCTTCCCACTTCCTTTAGATTTGGCCCCTGGATCCTAAGCACCTTATCCAGCTCAAATTCTGTGTTAGGGTCTCTGTCGAGGACCACATTCAAGATGGTGGTCAATGTGGAGCGGAGGTCATGGGCAGCCATGGCCTCAGGTATCCTACACAATTTCAAGTTGTTTCTTCTACTCCTATTCTCTAATGCCACGTAAACATGACCGGTATTGCCTTCAGAGTAAACTCCGAAGGTTTCTCTGACGGAACTCCATTCAAGCGGTCTTGCCTAAACACGGTCAACCCAAAGTCCGACCAAAGTCCGACCGTCAAGAACGCGGTGTCGTACAACACTTACGACGGGACTAGAAAAAGGAAGTTCAAAAGCCAGTAGCCAATAGCTTCCATCTCGTATTTGCTTCAGAGCATGCGTCGTTTTTGGTCCGTCTGAACAGCATACAGACGATCGGTTTTCCCAACAGGAATTAGTTCCGTTGGAAATATATAGAACATGTTCCATTTCTAGGTCCGTCAGAATTTTCGAAAAAAGAAGTCCGATAAGGCCTACACACGATCGGAATAGACGATGAAAAGCTTTTGTGACTGACTTTTTCTGTCAGACATTCCGCTCGTGTGTACGCGGCTTAAGATGTCCTGGTGCAGATTTGTAAAGGTGTTGTCTGTGTGAGGTTATTGTAGCTTCCAAGTGAGCCAAAAAACAACAAACAAAAATTTCCAGCTCACTTGCCAGCCTGCAACAAACTGAATTGACCCTGTTTAACAGTTCACATTAAAACCAAGGTGATTAGTTTGCACACATTTGCAAACACATGCATAATCTGCAGCGGCCACGTCACGGCACCCCAGTTTTACTGCAGTACTATTTTTTTGAATAGTGAACTGTTAGACAGTGTCAATTTGGTTTGTTGCAGACTGGCTGGTAAGCAAGCTGGGAATTTTTGTTTGTTTTCTCTTGCCCTTCCATGTGCTCCTTGATGCAAAGGCCAGGTATAGGTTGGGGTGCTTCCATTTATTTGGGTGTTGCCATTTGTTTGTACTGTTGGTGAATTGGTGTGTCCCTGTACCCAATGCAACCAACTGTACACCCAATTTAACTAACCGTGCACCCAATTCAACTAACTGGTTGCTATTTTTTTGTACAGTTGGTTGAATTTGTTGCAGGGACACACTGGGTGCCTTCGTTTCCACCGTGCCCTTGCTGGACATGACGTGAATCCCTATGCCTTTAACCTCTTGGCGCAGGCTGCGCGCAAATATGCGGCCTCTCAGCGAGTGGGGCTTGGCACAGAGCTGCCGCATATTTGCGTGCAGTAGTGAAAACACAGCTGTGCTGAGAGCGTGCGCCCTGCATACTTCTGGCGGCTAACGGAAAGCTTCTGATTGCTGCTTACGATTGGGAGCTTTCCGATCGCGTGACCGCCGTGATAGCCAATCACATTGGTCACATGATCATAAACCCCACCCTGCCTCCCGACATCCTAAATCCCTTAATGGGCCGGGAAGCGCCGGCTACATGGGGTTAAGGAGGAGTTTGCTCCCTCCAGGCACACATACCTCTATCCTACTGCTAAATGTGCTCCTACTTAGGAGACTCCGGAAATTTATAGAGTTAGGACTGCGATTTGCAGAGGAGCCTTGCTTACGCATATATTTGCAAATGTGTGCAAACAAAACCCTCTGTTTTTAACGTAAATTGTTAGAAAGGGTCAATTTGGTTGTTTTGCAGGCTGGCTGGTAAGTGTGCTGGGAAGTCTTCTGTTTGTTTGTGAGCTTAGATTGTAAGCTTCTTAAGGACAGGGACTGATGTGAATGTACAATATGTAAAGCGCTGGGTAAATTGCACGTGCTCTGTAAATACCTGTAACAAATAAAGTAATGAAAATTGACTATAGTTGCTGTTATTACTGCCTGATAGGAAATTCTGTTATCAAGGACAGTGATTGCTCTTTCCCCTTGGACTACAAATCTCTTAAACTTTAGAACGTGCACTTCTACTAAGAATTCAACGGCCCCAACATTGGCAGACTGGTTATGCACAGGCGAGTGGTTTAAATAGTATCACTTTTATATTCAGTAAGACTGCTCTGTCAGTTACTTTGTTTAATAGCAGATTAAATTCCACTATTCGTGTATAAAATCGTTTACTGTTCATTCACATGATGTTCATTGTTATTGTTTGCAGCTATTCATTTAAAACCTTTGCAAGTCTTTACTGCATATTAAAGTCCATTTTAACCCCAGGTGTGTCGCTGAGCTCATACTCCAACTGAGTGGATCATCACCTCTGGAAGCAGAAGGACACAATCAATCAGCGTGTTAGCATGTGGTTGTAGGAGGAAACTGCATTCAGACCACAAGACAATGTTTTATGTTTACTCTCGTGTGGGTTAGCACCATGTTGTGACTCTACCAGTGACTCTGGTCCTTACACTGACTACAGAGGCATTTTGAGGGAGACAGCGCTGAACACTTATCATCCTCCACCAGTTCTTCAGGACACTCACTACACGACTTACTGCAGAAATCCCAACCTGCAAAAACTAATTTCAGGGAGGTTTCAAACTCATTTAAGGGAGGTGACGCTTCGTGACGGCACTGATCCCCCCCCCCCCCCAATAAAATGCAGTCTTACCAGTGCCAGTTAAATGCAGCCTGATCAGTGCCAATTAAATGCAGCTATACCAGTGCCCAATTAAATGCAGCCTGATGACACAGCTGATGGGGCTGTGCTACTGGCCATGGGGTCTGGCTGCTAGAACTGGGCTGCTGGTCCTGGGATCTGGCTGCTGGGGCCAAGGGTCTGGCTGCTGCAGCTGGACTGCTGGTTCTGGAGACTGGCTGCTGGGGCCAGGAGTCTGGCTGCTGGGGCCAGGGGTCTGGCTGCTGGGACCAAGGGTCTGGCTGCTGGAGCTGGGCTGCTGGTCCTGGAGTCTGGCTGCTGGGGCCAGGGGACTGGCTGCTGGGGCCAAGGGTCTGGTTGCTGGTCCTGGAGTCTGGCTGCTGGGGCCAAGGGTCTGACTGCTGGAGCTGGGCTGTTGGTCCTGGAGTCTGGCTGCTGGGGCTGGAGTCTGGCTGCTAGAGCTGGGCTGCTGGTCCTGGTGTCTGGCTGCTGGGGCCAAGGGTCTGGCTACTGTAGCTGGACTGCTGGGGCCAGTAGTCTGGCTGCTGGGGCCAGGGGTCTGGCTGCTGGGGCCAAGGGTCTGGCTGCTGGAGCTGGGCTGCTGGTCCTGGAGTCTGGCTGCTGGGGCTGGAGTCTGGCTGCTGGGACCAAGGGTCTGGCTGCTGGAGCTGGGCTGCTGGTTCTGGAGTCTGGCTGCTGGGGCCAGGAGTCTGGCTGCTGGGGCCAGCTGCTAGGGCCAGGGATCTGGCTGCTGGAGCTGGGCTGCTGGTTATGGAGTCTCGCTGCTGGTCCTAGAGTCTGGCTGCTGGGGCTGGAGTCTAGCTGCTGGGGCTGGAGTCTGGCTGCTGGGGCCAAGGGTGTGGCTGCTGGAGCTGGGGTGCTGGTCCTGGAGTCTGGCTGCTGGGGCTGGAGTCTGGCTGCTGGGGCAAAGGGTGTGGCTGCTGGAGCTGGGGTGCTAGTCCTGGAGTCTGGCTGCTGGGGCTGGAGTCTGGCTGCTGGGGCCAAGGGTCTGGCTGCTGGAGCTGGGGTGCTGGTCCTGTGGTCTGGCTGCTGGGGCCAGGAGTCTGGCTGCTGGGACCAAGGGTCTGGCTGCTGGAGCTGGGCTGCTGGTCTTGGGGTCCGGCTGCAATGAGGCTGGTGAGCCATCCCAGTCAGAGAATTCCCCAGAAGGAAGGGGGTGGGCTGAGGCAGAGGGGGGACAGTCCATACTGCTGTCCCCAGCCTGCTGCATAGGTAATTTTTTTGGGGTCGGTCCAGCCGATTCAGCAGGGAAGGAAGGGGGTGGGCGGAGGCAGAGAGAAAACTGTGATCTGCAGGCAGTAGCAATTGTAAGAAAAAAAAACTTTCCCCTGTCAAGCAGACTTTTTCTCCACTTTCGGGTGCCGCTGCACAGTGATCTCCTGTGCAACAAGTACATGACAGTCCCGGTCTGCCCGGCGGATTGATATAGAAGGGATTGTCATGTATTTGTGAATCGGCCGGACGACCCCAAAAAAAGGTACCCATGCAGCAGCCAAAGCAGGCTGGTGGCAGCAGTATAGGCTGTCCTCCCCGCCTCAGCTCGCAGCACCTATCACTCAGCCACAGACAGAGCGACTGTCCACCATTCGGCCGCTCAGGCTGCTCTATCTGTGTGAGTGACAGACCCAGCCGGGAGGTCGTCCTGCACTCGGGGGTGTCTGGGAGCCAGCAGCCAAATGCGGGAGACTGCCGCGGCTCGCAGGAGACTTGAGACGTCTGTTATTGTTTTCCAGCCTGAAAGGCAAAGAGTGGTGCCACAAGGCCATGTATACATGTGGTTCAGGGCTCAGTTCCTAGGAGAATTCAGTACTGCAGCAGGCCCAACGATAGGGATTCTGCAGCACAGTAGAGAGCCCCATGCCTGGCCATCTCATCCTGCAGTATATCTGTCACTGGCCACCACTCCTCCGCAGTCTAACTGGCTACTCCTCCTCCTTGACACGCTCCACTTCACAATCCCAAGGGTTGACTATGATACACACTCTTTTCTATAACCGCAATGAATAATGCTGTAGTAACACACTTCACCGTATAACCCAGAGGATTAAAGCAGTAGTAAACCGCATCCTTTGAAAAAAAGAAAAAACCTGCAAGAGAATGGCACAATGGGCTAGTATGCATCGCATACTAGCCCATTATGAAATGCTTACTTCAGAATGAAGCCTTTCAACGGTGCGCTGTCATTACTGACAGGGCTTCCATCTTCACCCAGTCTTCCTTCCGGGTTTGCGTGCTCCGGGCGTCTGCTTGGCCCAGCCACGATGACGTCACTCCAGCGTATGCATGTGGGAGTCACGACCATGGCACAGAGCTCTGAAGGGACGTCACGGGTATGCCATCTCTTCAGAGTACATGTGCTGGTGACGTCACTGGATGCATGCAGTGTGATTATCCCCTAAACAGTGCAAGTTTATTAGATATTCACTGTACCTACAGGTAAGCCTTATTATAGGCTTACCTGTAAATACAAGTTTACAAAAAGACTTTACTACCACTTTAAGAAGACTTAAGTCTTCTTCATTCCCCAGTTATTTTGATACACTAGAAATACACTATTAAAGTACGCACTTGGTTCCTCTTCTCCAAGAAACTCTTTACTGCAGAAACTTTACTTACAGTCCCTTTTACATTTAAAACATCACTTTATAACATGTCATCTTAGTAGCATAATATATAGCAACATGGCCTGATATATTAAAAATGTAGATGCTCCACCAATATTTGACCAAATATGTGAATAAAATTAAACACACTAAGTCAATGGTCGGCAACCTATGGCCCAGGGGCTGCACCCAGCACTCCGCTGCTAATGTCTGGCCCGTCAGTCATGGGCGTCCGCAGAAGTTTTTTCAGGGGGGGGGGGGGGGCGCTTCGGCAGCGGCGATACATAGTCACATTTAACCCTTTCTTCGACCGCTAGCGGGCGGTTAAAAGCGCCCCGCTTGCGGCCGCATAGCACTGCTAAAACTATGGTAAAGCGCTGCTAAAACTAGTGGCACTTTACCAATAACGCGGGCAGATGGCAGTGTGGAATAGCTCTTGAGATAATTCAGCTTCACTCCATGCCCATATAAATATAGCCTAGAGAATGTACATCTTTCTATTTGCAATGCATTGCAATACATCTGTTGTGGCCATATTTTGATCTTGATAAAAACAGCCTATACTGTAAACGTTGTTTTCATTAAGATCAAAATATGGCCACAACAGATGTGATGCAATACATTGCAAATAGAAAGATGTACATTCTCTAGGCTATATGTATATGGGCATCATGGACTGGTATGCCTGAGAGACTGAGTAACTTCCATACAAAGTGAAGAAGATATTATAACACACAACACAAATATATTTTCCCAGCAATAGCTCAGCTGTCCAACTTTCCAAGAAATATATATATATATATATATTCTCCTCCTAACTGGCACAGTGGCACTGCAGTGCTGTTATCTGTGGTTCTTCAGTGATGCAATAGCACTGGCAGCGTATTCTCTCTCGGTCACTGCACGAACTGTGGAAGGAGTCGTCACCGGCTGGATCGGCATAGCGGCGTTAAACAGGCAGGCTGAGGCAGCCAATCACATTCCGGAACAGCCGAGATGTCGAGCAGAGGCCCGAGCGGCAGTTAGACCCCTTTCACACCGAGGGCGTTTTGCAGGCGCTATAGCGTTAAAAATAGCGCCTGCAATCTGCCCTCAAACAGCTGCAGCATTGTCTCCAGTGTGAAAGCCCGAGGGCATTCACACCGGAGCGCTGTGCTGGCAGGACGGGAAAAAAAGTCCTGCCAGCAGCTTCTTTGGAGCGGTGTGTTTACCGCTCCTCCACCGCTGCTCCCCATTGAAATCAATCTATTGCGGCGCATTGCGGGCGGTTTTAACCCTTTCTCGGCCGCTAGCGTGGGTAAAAGCGTCCCGCTACCGGCCAAAATACGCAGCAAATCCGACGGTAAAACGCTGCTATAAATAGCGGTGTTTTACAGCCGACGCTATGGGCGGCCCGGTGTGAAAGGATTCTTAGAGCCAATCCGATGATCGGGCCAGGGGTGAGGGAGGGAGGGAAGGATGTCTGTATCAATCTGTGATAAGTCGGAACAGACTGAGAGCAGCCCCAGGCCAGCCACGTAAAAAAAAAAGTCCACGGCTGCCGCGGAGGCAGCCGCGGCGGCCATTGCATTACACAGGGCAACTGTCTTCACTCTTTAACACCTTTTGATAGAGGTCAACCGATATGGGTTTTTCTCTGGCCGATGCTGATATTTAGAAATCAGGGCGGCCGATGGCTGATATACGATGCTGATTTTTGCGGCCGATATTTTAGGCCTATTTTTTTTTTTTGGCAGGTGGCACTGGCAGATGACACTGGTTGGCACTGGCAGGCGGCACTGACAGGTGACACTGGCAAGTGGCACTGGCAGGTGGCACTGATTGGCACTGGCAGGTGGCACTGATTGGCAAGTGGCACTAATTGGCACTGGCAGGTGGTACTAATAGGCACTTGCAGGTGGCACTGGATGGCACTAATTGGCACTGGCAGATGGCACTGCATGGAACTGATTGGCACTGGTAGGTGGCACTGACAGGTGACACTAATTGGCACTGGCAGGTGGCACTGGAAAGTGGAACTGGTTGGCACTGATTGGCAGGTTGCACTAATTGGCACTGGCAGGTGGCACTAAATGGCACTGGCAGGTGGCACTGGGTGGCACTAATTGGCACTGGCAGATGGCACTGGCAGGTGGCACTGGCAGATGGCACTGGCAGCTGGCACTGATTGGCACGTGGCACTGGCAGGTGGCATTGGTTGGCAGGTGGCACTGGTTGGCATTTGCAAATGGCACTGGCAGGTGGCACTGGATGGCAATGGCAGGTTTCACAGCCGATAGTGTAACTGTGTGAAACTGTATGGAGAGAGAGAGGGGAGCTGACAAATTCAGCGTGATGTCGGAGGTGGGCAGGACCCAGCAGCTATCCAGCCAATGATTGGGCTGTTTAAGAAAGGGGCAGGGCCACATACACGTAGCGGCCCTCCCAGATCCCATCTCATTGGTTGGTATTGGATAGCTGGGTCCCGCCCACCCCGACGTCCAACCTTAATTTTGACAGCTCCTCTCTCTCTCTCTCCATACAGTTTCACACACCGCGGTGCTGCTCTGCCAACAGCGTTCCTCCTCCCTTCTCGGATATATCGGTCGATGTCTACTTTCTTATGATTCCGGGGGGGGCATTGCCCCCCCCTTGTCTTATGCTGAGGACGCCCATGCTGTCAGTGCACGTGATGAATTCACATGCACCCGACCCGCGGACATTTTAAGTAAGAGCAGAACGGAGCAGAAAGCTGAATGAGAACACGGGAGAGACACACAGCAGTGCTAATAAGACAATGGGAGCTTCCGGAGTTAACTTTCCAGGTGATCAGTTGCTAGGTGCTCCTAGCAACCAGTCACCAGCTTGTTAATATGAAAAATTAACTCTGCTGTGTGTCTTTGCCGTGTTCTCATTCAGCTTCCTACTCCCTACTCCGCTATGCTCTGTCTCCCTCTCTGCATGGGAAGAGCTGGTGCAAGGATTTTCGACACGTTAGGCAAAACCTAATTTTGCCACCCCTGACTCCAACACCACGGTGGAGGTGGCTGACCTATCCCCGGTCATAGAGCCTCTATGACCGGGGGTAGGTCAAGACACATCTGAACTGGTGCACTCACTCACAGGGCTGCTGTTAGAAATTATTGGGCCCCGTACAGCCTGAGGAGGGAAAGAGGAAGGTGAGAGAGAAGCAGTAGTGGGGGGGGGGGGGGGTGAGAGAGGTGAAAGAGGGGGGTCTGGTGCACTCACTTACAGGGCTGCTGTAAGGCTGTACCGGTCAGACAAAAAAGAGGGGGGTTAGACAGAGAAGAGGGGGGGTCAGACAGAGAGGAGGGGGGGTCAGACAGAGAGGAGGGGGGGTCAGACAGAGAGGAGGGGGGGTCAGACAGAGAGGAGGGGGGTGATCAGAAAGAGAGGAGAGGGGGGGCAGACAAAGAGGAAAGGGGGTGGCAGACAGAGAGTAGAGGTGGGGCAACAGAGAGAGGAGAG
This sequence comes from Lithobates clamitans, assembly GCA_037952925.1. Lineage (NCBI taxonomy): Eukaryota > Metazoa > Chordata > Amphibia > Anura > Ranidae > Lithobates > Lithobates clamitans. The sequence goes on along the minus strand of JBBGZY010000135.1, from coordinate 18,029,640 downwards.
GGGGGTGGCTGACTGAGAGGAGGGGGGGTCATTCAGAGAGGAGGGGGGGCGGCAGACAGAGAGGAGAGGGGGGGTCAGACAGAGAGGAGAGGGGGGCGGCTGACAAAGAGGAGAGGGGGGGGGGTGGCTGACAGAGAGGAGAGGGGGGTCAGACAGAGAGGAGGGGGGGCGGCTGACAAAGAAGAGGGGGGGCGGCTGACAGAGGGAGGGGGGCAGCTAACAGAGAGGAGGGAGAGGCGGCTGACCCAGAGGAGGGGGGGGCGGCTGACAGAGAGGAGAGGAGGGGGCGGCTGACAGAGAGGAGAGGAGGGGGCGGCTGACAGAGAGGAGAGGGGGGGGCAGCTGACAGAGGACGGGGGGCGGCTGACAGAGAGGACAGGGGGGGCGGCTGACAGAGAGGACAGGGGGGGCGGCTGACAGAGAGGAGAGGGGGCGGCTGACAGAGAGGAGAGGGGGCGGCTGACAGAGAGGAGTGGGGGGGCGGCTGACAGAGAGGAGAGGGGGGGCAGCTGACAGAGGACGGGGGGCGGCTGACAGAGAGGAGAGGGGGGGCGGCTGACAGAGAGGAGAGGGGGAGCGGCTGACAGAGGACGGGGGCGGCTGACAGAGAGGAGAGGGGGCGGCTGACAGAGAGGAGTGGGGGGGCGGCTGACAGAGAGGAGTGGGGGGGCGGCTGACAGAGGACGGGGGGGCAGCTGACAGAGAGGAGGGGGGGCGGCTGACAGAGAGGAGGGGGCGGCTGACAGAGAGGAGGGGGCGGCTGACAGAGAGGAGGGGGCGGCTGACAGAGAGGAGAGGGGGGGCGGCTGACAGAGAGGAGGGGGGGGCGGCTGACAGAGAGGAGGGGGCGGCTGACAGAGAGGAGGGGGGGGCGGCTGACAGAGAGGAGGGGGCGGCTGACAGAGAGGAGAGGGGGAGCGGCTGACAGAGGACGGGGGCGGCTAACAGAGAGGAGGGGGGGCGGCTGACAGAGAGGAGGGGGGGGCGGCTGACAGAGAGGAGAGGGGGGGCGGCTGACAGAGGACGGGGGCGGCTGACAGAGAGGAGGGGGGGCGGCTGACAGAGAGGAGAGGGGGGGCGGCTGACAGAAAGGAGAGGGGGGGCGGCTGACAGAGAGGAGAGGGGGGGCGGCTGACAGAGAGGAGAGGGGGGGCGGCTGACAGAGAGGAGAGGGGGGGCGGCTGACAGAGAGGAGAGGGGGGGCGGCTGACAGAGTGGAGGGGGGACGGATGACTGAGAGGAGGGGGGGGCGGCTGACTGAGAGGAGGGGGGGGCGGCTGACTGAGAGGAGGGGGGGGCGGCTGACTGAGAGGAGGGGGGGGCGGCTGACTGAGAGGAGAGGGGGGGCGGCTGACAGAGAGGAAGGGGGGGGCGGCTGACAGAGCAGATGACAGAAACGCACAGGAGCATGCAGGGCTGGCGCGATAACTCACAGACACTGGTGTCCGTTTATGAAGCAGTGAAATCTATTCACTGCTTCATTCTCTGGCATTCACAGTGAAGATTTTTCTCCTCTGTGTGCAGTTTATGAAGCGGTGTAGATCACTTCACCTTTGGAGGAGTGAAGAGATCTACAAATGCTTCAAATAGTGGAGAACGGCCCCTGATACTGGAATCTCGTGAGACTTTATGAGATTATAGTACCAGATGTCAGTTTATCAAGCAGTGATAAATTATCACCGCTCAACGGCGTGGATTAATGTTAATAAAATAATGTGTCCCCCTACATTATACACATATGTATACACACACACACACTATATATACATGTATATACACACACATGATATATATATACATATACACATTATATGTATATATGTATAAATATGTATACACATAAATATGACAGGGGGACATGCTTACAGTGTTGGGGGGTCTGAACGAGGCATAAGGAAGTTAAAAAACTTCCTCCTTCCCCCTCAGATCCCCCCAGATTTCTTCTTCACTCCCCGATTCACCACCTCTGAGCTGGTGAACCTGGGAGTGTGAATTCTGACACAGATCGCCAGTGAAGCGGTGAGATCACCGCTTCATAAACTGGCCGTTACTGTGTCATTCATGGGGATTCTCCGTGTGTAGAGATAATCGGCGGGAGAACAAGTTCAAACATGTTCTCCCCCGATTATCACTGTTTCATAAACTGTTTATGGACTGTGATCAGCGGTGATCCTCGGGATCACCGCTGATCACTGCTTCATAAACGGACACCACAGTCCAGCCCTGCATCCACATGTGACCCGCTCCTCCAGGCGAATCATGTCCTCCGTCTTTCCTGCACATGACCTGCTCGGCCAATCACAGGACACCCACCGCTGCCCATTGCTGAGCTCGGCTCAAACACACAGTGCATGGACGTTCTGGTCTTCTAGAAAATGGCGGCCGGCAGCGGACCACTACCGGAAAAAAAAATCGTGGAAAAAGGGACTTCCCGAGACATTTCCCAGGATACACTAAAATTGGGAAAAGGGTCTAAATCCCCTGAATGTCCTGGGAAATTCAGGACTATTGGCAACTATGCCAGTGCCCAATGTGGCCTGTGTGTTCCCAATGCAGCATGGTCTGCCCATGCCCAATACAGCCCCACCTGTGCCCAATAGTGCCTCACCTGTGCCCACTTGTGCCCAATGCATTGTGTCCAGTGCCCAATGCAGCCTCATCTGTGCCCAATGCAGCGTAACCTGCCTGTGCCCAATGCAGCATGTCTAGTGCCCAATGCAGCCTCACCTGTGCCCAATGCAGCGTAACCTGCCTGTGCCCAATGCAGCATGTCTAGTGCCCAATGCAGCCTCACCTGTGCCCAATGCAGCGTGGCCTGCCCGTGCTCAATACAGCCTCACCTGTGCCCAATACTGCCTCACCTTGCCCACCTGTGCCCAATGCAGCCTCACCTGTGCCCAATGCAGCATGACCTGTGCCCAATGCAGCGTGACCTGCCTGTGCCCAATGCAGAGTGACCTGCCTGTGCCCAATGCAGCGTGTCCAGTGCCCAATGCAGCCTCACCTGTGCCCAATGTGGCCTGCCTGTTCCCAATGCAGCATGGCCTGCCCGTGCCCAATACAGCCTCACCTGTGCCCACCTGTGCCTAGTGCAGCCTCACCTGTGCCCAATACTGCCTCACCTGTGCCCAATGCAGCCTCACCTGTGCCCAATGCAGCGTGACCCGTGCCCAATACAGCCTCACCTGTGCCCAATGCAGCCTCACCTGTGCCCAATACAGCCTCACCTGTGCCCAATGCAGCCTCACTTGTGCCCAATGCAACGTGACCTGTGCCCAATACAGCCTCACCTGTGCCCAATGCAGCCTCACCTGTGCGCAATACTGCCTCACCTGTGCCCACCTGTGCTCAATGCAGCCTCACCTGTGCCCAATACTGCCTCACCTGTGCCCAATGCAGCCTCACCTGTGCCCAATGTAGCGTGACCCGTGCACAATGCAGCCTCACCTGTGCAGAGAAAGAGGCGAGCCAGTGGCGGAACTACCGAGGAGGATGAGGAATGCATACTGCAGCCCTGTGTCCAGTGCCCAATGCAGCCTCATCTGTGCCCAATGTAGCCTCACCTGTGCCCAATGCAGCGTAACCTGCCTGTGCCCAATGCAGCATGTCTAGTGCCCAATGCAGCCTCACCTGTGCCCAATGCAGCGTGGCCTGCCCGTGCTCAATACAGCCTCACCTGTGCCCAATACTACCTCACCTTGCCCACCTGTGCCCAATGCAGCCTCACCTGTGCCCAATGCAGCATGACCTGTGCCCAATGCAGCGTGACCTGCCTGTGCCCAATGCAGCAGGTCCAGTGCCCAATGCAGCCTCACCTGTGCCCAATGTGGCCTGCTTGTTCCCAATGCAGCATGGCCTGCCGTGCCCAATACAGCCTCACCTGTGCCCACCTGTGCCTAGTGCAGCCTCACCTGTGCCCAATACTGCCTCACTTGTGCCCAATGCAGCCTCACCTGTGCCCAATGCAGCATGACCCGTGCCCAATACAGCCTCACCTGTGCCCAATGCAGCCTCACCTGTGCCCAATACATCCTCACCTGTGCCCAATGCAGCCGCACTTGTGCCCAATGCAAGGTGACCCGTGCTCAATACAGCCTCACCTGTGCCCAATGCAGCCTCACCTGTGCCCAAGACTGCCTCACCTGTGCCCACCTGTGCCCAATGCAGCCTCACCTGTGCCCAATACTGCCTCACCTGTGCCCAATGCAGCCTCACCTGTGCCCAATGTAGTGTGACCCGTGCACAATGCAGCCTCACCTGTGCAGAGAAAGAGGCGAGCCAGTGGCGGAACTACCAGGGAGGATGAGGAATGCATACTGCAGCCCTCAAATGGATGTTGGTGAGCGTGGGGCTGCCTCAGAGTAGGGGGGCGAGCACTGCCCGCACGGTCCCCCAGCCAGGGGAAGTGAGGAGAGGAAGAGGCGAGCTGTCCGTATGAGCAGAGAGCTCAGCTGTAAGAGCTTTCATTTGAATTTCCTGTGTTCCCAGGGCTCCCCGTCACATAGCCCCACCTCTTGGCCTGGCGCCTTTGATGACGTCAAATGTTCCGCATTGGACCGGCCTTCTGTCTATCAAAGGCGCCGGGCCAAGGGGTGGGGCTATGTGACGGGGAGCCCCGGGAACACAGGAAATTCTAATGAAAGCTCTTACAGCTGAGCTCTCTGCTCGTACAGACAGCTCGCGTCTTCCTCTCCTCACTTCCCCTGGCTGGGGGACCGTGCGGGCGGTGCTCCCCCCCCCCCTGCAATATGCATCCCTCATCCTCCCCACAGGCCCCTTTTGGCTGCGGGCCCCATAGCGACCACGTGGCTCGCTATGGCGGTAGTTCCGCCACTGGGAACACTCACATTTGTGAAGATAAAAAAGCGCTTGATATAAAAGATATGGAATGTGACTCCATAGTAGCATTAGCAGAGCCTGTCCCGACAGTCTAATAAGACATCATCTGGGGTCTGCCACTGCGTCACATTCCATATCTTTTATATCAAGCGCTTTTATTATCTTTTGATCCAGCCCCTGGTCATTTCCCCTTTGAAGGGTACTCACTAGAAGCATTGCTGTGAAGGAGTCTATATCCCTAACTGGATGCCGTGTATGCTGATACCGGTTCCCCTTGGTGTATTACACCACAAGCTCTACTGACTCATTAGGCGCATGCCTATTTGGGTTAAATTTTTCCGGTAAGCCGTGTACCTGGTACTGGTATTGGTGGTGGATCATCTACTGGCAAATTGTGCCTGCACAAACGTTATACTTCAAGTCACCATGTCACTATGCACATTGTTTTATGGACTTTGAATTATTCACTTTTTGGATTTTTATGTTTTATTTGTTTCAAATGATTATTTTTAGAACTATATTGAATGTCAGGTATCTCATGATTTTTCAACAAATTATATGAGTAGTGTTTGACTTTCTGATATAGTGTATAGACATTTTTTGTTGTGTAAAAACTCAATCGCTGAAATGGACTTTGTGGTGAATAGTGATTGAAAAATAACTAAATAATCAAGCTGCAATCAATCATGAGTGTTCAGGCACCCTAATGTGAAAAAATAAAAATAAATGATGCACTCTAATTAACTTTGCAATCAGTGCACGGCTCCCCTAAATATATGCAATTAATAATAAAAACTACATAAACAAAATACCATATGTGGGTACAAACATCAAACATCAAATACATGTGATAAACCGCAATCACAATATAATCAAATAAAAAATGTGCATATATACCTATCAAAAGGAGGAGGAGCTAGTGACAAGCACTGCCGTTGTGAGACACCAGCACGGCAGCAGCGGTTTTGAGGAGTCACACTCGTAGCGGCTGATTGTTTTCCATTTTGTGCCTGACTTACAATTTGGTTATGTGAGTGTATCACCTTGAGTATTCCCCTTGGTTTCTTTCTAATCATTGCGCAATGATGTGTATTGTTTTATGTACATGAATAGAGGTCGACCGATATGGGTTTTTCTCTATGCCGATATTTAGAAATCGCGGTGGCCGATGGCCGATATGTGATGCCGATTTTTTTGGGCTGATATATTTGGCCGATTTTTTTTTTTTTTCCTTTCTTTTTTCCCTTCATCTCATAAAATCTAACAGTTAGACCCCTTTCACACTGGGTCGTTTTTCAGGAGCTTTTGGGCTAAAAATAGCACCTGTAAAGTGCCTGTAAAACGGCTCCCCTGCAGTCTCAGTGTGATATCCCGAGTGCTTTCACACTGAGGCGATGCGCTGGCAGGATGTAAAAAAAAGTCCTGCAAACGGCATCTTTGGAGCGGCGTATAACACCACTCCTGCCCATTGAAATGAATGCGCACCGCTGCCGAAGCACCTGCAAAGCGTTTTGGCAGCGGCGCTTCAGGGGCGCATTTAACCACTTAAGGACCGCCTCACGTCGATGTACGTCGGCAAGGCGGCACGGGCAGGCAAAATCACGTACATGTACGTGATTTGCCTCCCGTCGGTGGGGGGTCCGATCGGACCCCCCCCCCGGTGCCCGAGGCGGTCCTGTTTTGTCCCCAGGCGATCAAAGGTGAGGGGGAGGCCATCCGTTCGTGGCCCCCGCTCACGATCGCCGCCGGCCAATCAGATCACTTCCTTTGCTGCTGTATGCTAAACAGCAGCAAAGGAAATGATGTCATCTCTCCTCGGCTCGGTATTCCGTTGCAGCGCCGAGGAGAGAAGACTTCACTGTGAGTGCACCAACACTACACAACACAGTAGAACATGCCAGGCACACAAAACACCCCGATCCCCCCCCGATCCCCCCCCCCCCCCCGATCCCCCCCCCCCCTCCCTGTCACAAACTGACACCAGCAGTTTTTTTTTTTTTTCTGATTACTGCATTGGTGTCAGTTTGTGACAGTTACAGTGTTGGGACAGTGATTATTACCCCCCTTTAGGTCTAGGATACCCCCCTAACCCCCCCTAATTAAGTTTTAACCCCTTGATCACCCCCTGTCACCAGTGTCACTAAGCGATCATTTTTCTGATCGCTGTATTAGTGTCGCTGGTGACGCTAGTTAGTGAGGTAAATATTTAGGTTCGCCGTCAGCGTTTTATAGCGACAGGGACCCCCATATACTACCTAATAAATGTTTTAACCCCTTAATTGCCCCCTAGTTAACCCTTTCACCACTGATCACCGTATAACCGTTACGGGTGACGCTGGTTAGTTCGTTTATTTTTTATAGTGTCAGGGCACCCGCCGTTTATTACCGAATAAAGGTTTAGCCCCCCGATCGCCCGGCGGTGATATGCATCGCCCCAGGCAGCGTCAGATTAGCGCCAGTACCGCTAACACCCACGCACGCGGCATACGCCTCCCTTAGTGGTATAGTATCTGAACGCATCAATATCTGATCCGATCAGATCTATACTAGCGTCCCCAGCAGTTTAGGGTTCCCAATAATGCAGTGTTAGGGGGATCAGCCCGGATACCTGCTAGCACCTGCATTTTGTCCCTCCGCCCGGCCCAGCCCAAGTGCGGTATCGATCGATCACTGTCACTTACAAGGCACTAAACGCATAACTGCAGCGTTCGCAGAGTCAGGCCTGATCCCTGCAATCGCTAACAGTTTTTTTGGTAGCATTTTGGTGAGCTGGCAAGCACCAGCCCCAGGCAGCGTCAGGTTAGCGCCAGTACCACTAACACCCACGCACGCACCATACACCTCCCTTAGTGGTATAGTATCTGATCGGATCAATATCTGATACGATCAGATCTATACTAGCGTCCCCAGCAGTTTAGGGTTCCCAAAAACGCAGTGTTAGCGGAATCAGCCCAGATACCTGATAGCACCTGCGTTTTGCCCCTCCACCTGGCCCAGCCCAGCCCACCCAAGTGAAGTATCGATCGATCACTGTCACTTACAAAACACTAAACGCATAACTGCAGCGTTCGCAGAGTCAGGCCTGATCCCTGCGATCGCTAACAGTTTTTTTGGAAGCTTTTTATTGAACTGGCAAGCACCAGCGGCCTAGTACACCCCGGTCGTAGTCAAACCAGCGCTGCAGTAACACTTGGTGACGTGGCGAGTCCCATAAGTGCAGTTCAAGCTGGTGAGGTGGCAAGCACAAGTAGTGTCCCGCTGCCACCAAAAAGACAAACACAGGCCCGTCATGCCCATAGTGCCCTTCCTGCTGCATTCGCCAATCCTAATTGGGAACACACCGCTTCTGCAGCGCCCGTACTTCCCCCATTCACATCCCCAACCAAATGCAGTCGGCTGCATGAGAGGCATTTTCTTTATGTCCTCCCGAGTACCCCTACCCAACGAACCCCCCCAAAAAGATGTCGTGTCTGCAGCAAGCGCGGATATAGGCGTGACACCCGCTATTATTGTCCCTCCTGTCCTGACAATCCTGGTCTTTGCATTGGTGAATGTTTTGAACGCTACCATGCACTAGTTGAGTATTAGCGTAGGGTACAGCATTCCACAGACTAGGCACACTTTCACAGGGTCTCCCAAGATGCCATTGCATTTTGAGAGACCCGAACCTGGAACCGGTTACAGCTATAAAAGTTAGTTACAAAAAAAGTGTAAAAAAAAAAAATATATATATATAAATTTAAAAAAAATAGTTGTCGTTTTATTGTTCTCTCTCTCTCTCTCTCTCTCTCTCTCTCTCTCTCTCTCTATTCTCTCTCTCTATTGTTCTGCTCTTTTTTTTTTACTGTATTCTATTCTGCAATGTTTTATTGTTATTGTTATTGTTATTATGTTTTATCATGTTTGTTTTTCAGGTATGTAATTATTTATACTTTACTGTTTACTGTGCTTTATTGTTAACCATTGTTAACCATTTTTTTGTCTTCAGGTACGCCATTCACGACTTTGAGTGGTTATACCAGAATGATGCCTGCAAGTTTAGGTATCATTCTTTTCAGCCAGCGGTCGGCTTTCATGTAAAAGCAATCCTAGCGGCTAATTAGCCTCTAGACTGCCTTTACAAGCCGTGGGAGGGAATGCCCCCCCCCCCACCGTCTTCCGTGTTTTTCTCTGGCTCTCCTGTCTCAACAGGGAACCTGAGAATGCAGCCGGTGATTCAGCCAGCTGACCATAGAGCTGATCAGAGACAAGAGTGGCTCCAAACATCTCTATGGCCTAAGAAACTGGAAGCTACGAGCATTTTATGACTTAGATTTCGCCGGATGTAAATAGCACCATTGGGAAATTGGGGAAGCTTTTTATCACACCGATCTTGGTGTGGTCAGATGCTTTGAGGGCAGAGGAGAGATCTAGGGTCTAATAGACCCCAATTTTTTCAAAAAAGAGTACCTGTCACTACCTATTGCTATCATAGGGGATATTTACATTCCCCGAGATAACAATAAAAACTAGAAAAGGTACAATTTCTGGGGAAATTGTGAAAGTGTTCTTGCCTCTACAACTGGAGTGGGCGGAGTAACTGGGTGGAGGGGCTTGAGTAACTGTGAAAAGTGTTAAAAAGCTTAATATTTTAAAAAGTATAAATAGTAGTAAAACAGTTGAAGTCCCATCATTAGCTGAAAGAGCTGAACATTTTTTTCAAAAATGATTTTTTTTTTCAAAAATGATTTTTTTATTTTTTCAAAAATATTTTTTTTTCAAAAATAATTTTTTTTTTCTCAATATTTTTTTTTTCAAAAATATTTTTTTTTTCAAAAATGATTTTATTTTTATTTTTTTCAAAAATTATTTTTTTGTGAAAAGGAAATTGTGAAAAGTGTTCTTGCCTCTACAACTGGAGTGGGCGGAGTAACTGGGTGGAGTGGCTTGAGTAACTGTTGTGTGGTTGGAGTGGCTGGAGTAACTGTGAAAAGTGTTAAAAAACTTAAGATTTTAAAAAGTATAAATAGTAGTAAAAAAGTTGTCTCATCATTAGCTGAAAGAGCTAAACATTTTTTTCAAAAATTATGATTTTTTTTTTCAAAAATTATGATTTTTTTTTCAAAAATTATGAATTTTTTTTCAAAAATTATGAATTTTTTTTTTCAAAAATGATTTTTTTTTCAAAAATGATTTTTTTTTTTTCAAAAATATTTTTTTTTTTCAAAAATAATTTTTTTTTCAAAAATATTTTTTTTTTCAAAAATGATTTTATTTTTATTTTTTTCAAAAATTATTCATTTTTTTCAAAAATTATTATTTTTTTTTTCAAAAATTTTTTTTTTTTTTTCAAAAATTATTTTTTTTTTTTCAAAAATATTTTTTTTTTTACATGGGGCGGTCATAATGTTTTGGCTGATCATGGGGTGGTCATAATGTTTTGGCTGATCATGGGGTTGTCAGCTTTTGTCACCTCCCACTCTAGTTTTGAACATTTCGCCATTCATTCCTATGGGACCAATTTCGCCGCAAAAACGACGATATTTCGTGGACCATTCGGCGAAACGTTCCACAAAGTGATAGCACACCAATCGGGAACAATCCGCACGTTTCGGTATATTACTTGTCAGTGTAGTGTAAAAACTGTGGGAGGAGTCTACAAGCATTATCAAGTCTAGCAGATGAAGTCACATGCATTTGGAGTGTCTCAGCATCTTGTGTTTACAACCACTGTTTCCTAGCAACGCTCATGCCCTGTTTATGCTTCCCAAATACTACTTCATCAAAACTGCCCCATCAGAATTACCCCATCAAAACTGCCCCATCATATTCCTCTATTATAAATCAGTACATGGTGTGTCTGTCCCCTCCCCCGGGCTCTGTAATCAGCTGAGATGCTCCAGCCACCTTCCCCCCCTGTGTATAACAGAAGCTTTGGTAACCATGGCAACAAAACAAACACTAACAGTACACTCTGATTAATGGCTAAAATTTCCTGAAATGACCTCTAAACAAATGGCCGTATTTTAAAAACTATACATCCTACAGCGAAGATCTTTATATTGTGAGAATCACAAGACCCAGACCTAGATTTTGATGTATAGTATGTCTGTGAAATATTAAAAATGAAGGCACGGTCGCAGTTTAGAAATTGCCCTTCAAATTTGGAGGGGGCTAGAGTGTAGTTTCAATGAATGTCAATGGACGGCGTGAGTTACAAACAAATGGTCATATTGTGAAAACTATCAGGACTATGGCTTAGCCGTGGACATGTTTAGTGGCAGCAGGGATAGCTGAACGTTTTGATATAAGATTTGTGTAGGTGGGCTTGAAAATGAGGGAGTGGCGGCAGTTTAGAAATCATGTTCTGATTTTTCAGCTTTTGTCATCTCCCACTCTAGTTTCCCCATTCATTCCTATGGGACCAATTTCGCCGCAAAAATGACGATATTTTGTGAACCATTCGGCGAAACGTTCCACAAAGTAATAGCACACCATTCGGGAACAATCCGCACGTTTCGGTATATTACTTGTCTATGTAGTGTAAAAACTGTGGGAGGAGTTAGGGTGGTAAATTTGGCTATAATAATAAGAATAATATATATGTGAGATAACAGTAAGTGGTCTTGCTATGCAAGAACACTTAATGATTTAAAAAAAAAAAAATGAAAGGAACAGTTTAAAAATAAGATAAAAAAGAAAAAAAATAATAAAAAAAAAAAAAAAAAAAAAGCACCCCTGTCGCCCCCTGCTCTTGCGCTAAGGCGAACGCAAGCGGCGGTCTGTCGTCAAATGTAAACAGCAATTGCACCATGCATGTGAGGTATCTCCGCGAAGGTCAGATCGAGGGCAGTAATTTTAGCAGTAGACCTCCTCTGCAAATCTAAAGTGGTAACCTGTAAAGGCTTTTAAAGGCTTTTAAAAATGTATTTATTTTGTTGCCACTGCACGTTTGTGCGCAATTGTAAAGCATGTCATGTTTGGTATCCATGTACTCGGCCTAAGATCATCTTTTTTATTTCATCAAACATTTGGGCAATATAGTGTGTTTTAGTGCATTAAAATTTAAAAAAGTGTGTTTTTTCCCCAAAAAATGCGTTTGAAAAATCGCTGCGCAAATACTGTGTGAAAAAAAAATGAAACACCCACCATTTTAATCTGTAGGGCATTTGCTTTAAAAAAATATATAATGTTTGGGGGTTCAAAGTAATTTTCTTGCAAAAAAAAAAAACTTTTTCATGTAAACAATAAGTGTCAGAAAGGGCTTTGTCTTCAAGTGGTTAGAAGAGTGGGTGATGTGTGACATAAGCTTCTAAATGTTGTGCATAAAATGCCAGGACAGTTCAAAACCCCCCCAAATGACCCCATTTTGGAAAGTAGACACCCCAAGCTATTTGCTGAGAGGCATGTCAAGTCCATGGAATATTTTATATTGCGACACAAGTTGCGGGAAAGAGACAATTTTTTTTTGCACAAAGTTGTCACTAAATGATATATTGCTCACACATGCCATGGAAATATGTGAAATTACACCCCAAAATACATTCTGTTGCTTCTCCTGAGTACGGGGATACCACATGTGTGAGACTTTTTGGGAGCCTAGCCGCGTACGGGACCCCGAAAACCAAGCACCGCCTTCAGGCTTTCTAAGGGCGTGAATTTTTGATTTCACTCTTCACTGCCTATCACAGTTTCGGAGGCCATGGAATGCCCAGGTGGCACAAAACCCCCCCAAATGACCCCATTTTGGAAAGTAGACACCCCAAGCTATTTGCTGAGAGGTATAGTGAGTATTTTGCAGACCTCACTTTTTGTCACAAAGTTTTGAAATTTGAAAAAAGAAAAAAAAAAAAGTTTTTTCTTGTCTTTCTTCATTTTCAAAAACAAATGAGAGCTGCAAAATACTCACCATGCCTCTCAGCAAATAGCTTGGGGTGTCTACTTTCCAAAATGGGGTCATTTGGGGGGGTTTTGTGCCACCTGGGCATTCCATGGCCTCCGAAACGGTGATAGGCAGTGAAGAGTAAAATCAAAAATTCACGCCCTTAAAAACGCTGAAGGCGGTGATTGGTTTTCGGGGTCCCGTACGCGGCTAGGCTCCCAAAAAGTCCCACACATGTGGTATCCCCATACTCGGGAGAAGCAGCTAAATGTATTTTGGGGTGCAATTCCACATATGCCCATGGCCTGTGTGAGCAATATATCATTTAGTGACAACTTTGTGCAAAAAAAAAAAAAGTGTCACTTCCCGCAACTTGTGTCAAAATATAAAATATTCCATGGACTCAATATGCCTCTTAGCAAATAGCTTGGGGTGTCTACTTTCCAAAATGGGGTCATTTGGGGGGGTGGTTTGTGCCACCTGGGCATTCCATGGCCTCCGAAACTGTGATAGGCAGTGAAGAGTGAAATCAAAAATTTACACCCTTAGAAATCCTGAAGGCGGTGATTGGTTTTCGGGTCCCGTACGCGGCTAGGCTCCCAAAAAGTTTCACACATGTGGTATCCCCGTACTCAGGAGAAGTAGCTGAATGTATTTTGGGGTACAATTCCACATAGGCCCATGGCCTGTGTGAGCAATATATCATTTAGTGACAACTTTTTGTAAATATTTTTTTTTTTTTGTCATTATTCAATCACTTGAGACAAAAAAAAAAAATATTCAATGGGTTCAACATGCCTATCAGCAATTTCCTTGGGGTGTCTACTTTCCAAAATGGGGTCATTTGGGGGGGTTTTGTACTGCCCTGCCATTTTAGCACCTCAAGAAATGACATAGGCAGTCATAAACTAAAAGCTGTGTAAATTCCAGAAAATGTACCCTAGTTTGTAGACGCTATAACTTTTGCGCAAACCAATAAATATACGCTTATTGACATTTTTTTTACCAAAGACATGTGGCCGAATACATTTTGGCCTAAATGTATGACTAAAATTGAGTTTATTGGATTTTTTTTATAACAAAAAGTAGAAAATATCATTTTTTTTCAAAATTTTCGGTCTTTTTTCGTTTATAGCGCAAAAAATAAAAACTGCAGAGGTGATCAAATACCATCAAAAGAAAGCTCTATTTGTGGGAAGAAAAGGACGCAAATTTCGTTTGGGTACAGCATTGCATGACCGCGCAATTAGCAGTTAAAGCGACGCAGTGCCAAATTGGAAAAAGACCTCTGGTCCTTAGGCAGCATAATGGTCCGGGGCTCAAGTGGTTAACCCCTTCCTCGGCCGCTAGCTGGGTTATAAGCGCCCCGCTAGCAGCCGAATAGCGCCTCTAAAATGACGGTAAAGCGCCGCTAAAACTAGCAGCGTTTTACCATCAACGCATGCCCGCTCCAGTGTGAAAGCAGCCTTAAGTAATACAGAAATTTTTTTTCATTTAAACATTAAACAAAACAAACCTTCAATCAGTTCACTTGTATGTATAATTTAGAAAAAAAAACAAAAAAACTATCAAATAATAAATACACAAAAACAGGTAATCAAAACTTTTGGACGAAAAAAAATGGGCTAACTTTACTGCTTAGGTTTTTTTTTAATTCATTACTGTTTTTTTTTTTTTTAAATTGCGTTTGAAAGACTGCTGTGCAAATACCGTGTGACATAAAATATTGCAACAATCACCATTTTATTCCCTAGGGTCTCTGCTAAAAAAATATATATAATGTTTGGGGGTTCTATTTGATTTTCTAGCAGAAAATACAGGATTTTGACTTGTAAGCAACAAGTGTCAGAAAAGATTTAGTCTTTACATGGTTAAACTGAGAACTTCTCCACGGAGTTCAGTCTATTGATAAAAAGAACCTGAAAGATACAAATGTATCTTCTTATCAGACTTGGCAGGCTGCCCAGAGGAGGAGAGAATCCTCTCCAGAGATAACTTAAGGAAACTTGCATTAACTTCTCTTACAGAAGTCATTTGCAAGTCACAGCTGAAGTTATAATCGGCCTTTTTTATCAGCACAATCGGCCGATACCATTTGCACGTTGAAAGTGAAACAAAGCACAAGCCACTATCTATGAATGACCTGGGAAAAAAGATATATCTGATACTGAAAATTTTGGAGGCATAGTTCAATGCAGGCTAGGGTTGCCACCTGTCTGGGATTCACCTGGACAGTTCAGGTTTGAAATCATGCATCCGGGTTTCAGACTGCCTGAAACCCGAACACATTATTCAGACCGGACTATGGCTTGTGTAAGCCAAGAGTGTCTGTTACACTCTCTTTCACACTTCCCAAAGCCAGTACTAACAACACATACAGACGGGAGAGGAGATCCACTCCTCTTCTTCCCACCCTTACCCCTCTGTGTCTGCCCACATTCCAATCACCTGCGCTGTGCCTCAGAAAAGCAAAGTGGGGGCCGGGAATTTGACGTCCAGCAGCCTCAGATGCATCTGGATGGGAGGTGCTGAATGCCAAGGGGTGAGTGAGCTCACCATCCATCCTGGTCTGTGAAAGTCACCCCCCTTCTCTCTCCTGCCTTTGAGTGAGTACACTCAGGTAAATCAGGTTCTCAGAGCACCCCTTACATCAGAGTTCCCCTTTACACCAGAGGCCATGGTGTCCCCCCTTACATCAGAGTCCTATCTGTACATCAGAGTTCACAGAACTTAAATCAGGGTTCGCAGAGCATCCCTTATGTTAGAATCCCCAGCATTCTCCCTTACATCAGAGTCTGCAGAGTCCCCCCTTACAGTGTAAGGGAACTCTGTGGATTCAGATGTAGAAGGGGAACTCTGTGGATTCAGAAGTAAAAGGGGAACTCTGTGGACTCTGATGTAAATTGGGACTCTTGTGATTAACTTCATATGATTAGAAATGTTATTTAATTGCAAAATATATGTATAGTTTATGCTATAAAAAAAATTGCTGTGCACCGCTTAAGTGTTAGGGTTTGACTTGAAGAAAAGGTGGCAACCCTAATGCAGGCTAAAAAATACAAAACACAAACCATCTCCAGTGATCAAGTGAAGATGATTAATAGACTTGGTATTAACTAATATTGTTTGTGTTTGGGGCTCAGTTAGCTGGATTACCACACTTTATTAGCCCTTTGCATGATTTTTACTATGCATATCCAGTCATTATGACAGCTCATGAGTTTTGATAGGTATATATGCACATTTTTTATTTGATTATGTAGCGGGCACCTACTTTTAGGTAGATGACCCTTCTTGGTAGTTTTCTATGTCAGGAAAATTTAGACAGGCTTGTGCTATTACAGCAGGCCTGTCTGTTGTTAATTTTCTTTTGAGTGGCAGGTAGTTTGTATGCTAATCTCGGCCAATCGTTAATTTGCTAGGTAACACCCGGGACTTGCATATAAAAGGGGAGTCACGTGGTTCCGGGAGGAGTTCGAGTTGGAGTCCTGCTCTGAGGAGCGAGGGAAGCCAGCCTGGTTCCCAGAGGGGGGGTGGAGGTTTTCCCCTTCGGGGGACCGACGGAACTTTACCCCTGCAATAAGGGTGGAGAACGGGTCCTCATGGAGCAACAGACGACATCTCACAGAATGTAGTCGCTGGTGTCGATGGCCGCCCCTGCGGGGAGGGAAGCGGGCCATAAAGGAGAAAGGGAACTAAGAATCAATGTGGAAGAAGTAGCAATAAAGCGGAAGGAAACTGGGTGATCGATCGTTTATGAGTGGCACATGGACTGTTGATCACGTGAGTGAAAGCCCAAGGGAAGGGTACTACCAGAGGCTGAGGGTTGTTGGTACGCAAGTCAGTGAGATGGGCAGTGATGGCCTATGACTTTGGGTTCAGCAATGCCCCGGGGATTCCAATCAGTCAAGCGGGAGGAGTTATTCAGAGTGACTTTTCTTTAGCTCAACTTGGAAGTACCATGTAGATGGGAAGTAGTGGTAAAAAGGTAGCGGTGAAGCTGCAAGCACACATATAGAGATACAGACTGTTCTTTAAAAGTCATGCAGATGAAGAAGTTATTCAGAGTGACTCTTTATCAATTATTCTCTATTAAATCTACTTCCATCTTCCCTGATTGAAGAAATTACACAAAGTGATTTACCAACTATCCGCAATTGATTATAGTTCTCCTGTAAGAGCAATTGAAAGATGATAATGTAACAAAGAGCATCTCAAAGAAGTCCTTCTTCCATCCCAGTTTATGTTGATGAATAAAGCAAGAGAAAAAGCATTAAGGACTGTGAGTTTTGAATCTTTGGGCTGCGAGGGTTGGGTGGTGAACGTGAATTATGGATATGGCAATTGTTCAGCCGCTCCTTCGAGGGTAAGTGCTACAATTATATTGTGACTGCGGTTTATCACATGTATTTGATGTTTGTACCCACATATGGTATTTTGTTTATGTAGACATTTTTTGTACACATTTATGCACTTTTCCCGTTATAGGGGTTCACTTTATTGAGCATTTCTTTCAATATGTATCGTGGTTTATTCTATAGATATTATATTAGCGCTGCACTTTTTTATATACATAGTTTTTCACTTTGCAAACTGACCCTTTGCTGTGCCGGCTGCTACCATACAATTTAAAGAGACAGCGCGGTTTATCCGTTTTAAATTTTACACTAGTAGTAGTACCGGCCCTGTGCATGGGACAAGGTAGGAAAGGGCAGAACTGCGGGAGGGGGCTGTGTAATATGCAGGGTGTGTGTGTGTGTGTGTGTGGGGGGGCTGTGTAATATGCAGGGGGGTTGTGTAATATGCAGGGGGGGCTGTATAATACGCAGGAGGGCTGTGTGATGTGCAGAGGGGCTGTGTAATATGCAGGGGGGGCTGTGTAATGTAAAGGGGTCCAGATTATTATCTTCATTTATTAGCAGGTGAATGCGGCCCTCTATGCATTCACATACATTGAATCTGGCCCTTAAGTGAAAAAAAGTTGCTGACCCCTGCACTAAATCATGTACAAAATGATATATACACATTTGTGAGTGAATCAAGTCTCCTCCAACCTATTCGCAGCTACTTCACTTTAAAAAAAACCTCTGTATACAAAAGTGCAACAATAACAAACACAACTCTTTCCCGTATATTGTGCAAAATATATGACATAAAAGTGCTAAATTATTATTAAAGTTCATAAATGCGAAGGGTAGCGTATTTAGTGCAACCCCTTCACCGCTACTTTCACTTCAATCATTATAAAAGCGACTTGTGCAATTAAGCAAAAAGTTCATCCAAATATTGTAGCTAATCAACCACCACCTCTTAGCAGCTACTTTTATAAGCCTTCACCGCACCAGTGGCCAAACAGGTCACTTACCAGAAACAAAAATAATTTTAAATAATTTACTTTAAATAAGTTTAATGTCCACTGCTCACTTGTTTTATTGAGTGGAGCAAGTTTTCCCATGAGTCACACTAATGGGAAAAGACAGCAAAGTTTTCTATAGACTGATCAATTAAATGACAAATAAATACCAGCTGTGCCAAATACAGGTGTGGGTGCACTTTTATGCCCCATACACACGGTCAGATTTTCCGACGGAAAATGTGTGATAGGACCTTGTTGTCGGAAATTCCGACCGTGTGTACACAAATCCGACACACAAAGTGCCACGCATGCTCAGAATAAATAAAGAGATGAAAGCTATTGGCTACTGCCCCATTTATAGTCCCCACGTACGTGTTTTACATCACCGCGTTCAGAATGATCGGATTTTCTGACAACTTTGTGTGACCGTGTGTATGCAAGACAAGTTTGAGCCAACATCCGTCGGAAAAAATCCTAGGATTTTGTTGTCGGAATGTCCGATCAATGTCCGACCGTGTGTACGGGGCATTAGAAAGCAGAGTAGTTTTGCCTGATATTGAGCCCAGTGATCAGCCTTCTTACATTAGTAAATCAGGTTCTAATATTGAAGAGAATATGCTCTACTTGATTTGCCTCAGCCAGGATTGTATTTACCATAATAGAACTTGTGGGCCAGTGCCTAGGGCAACAGGGTTAGAGCGGGTAGCCCCGTGCCTCAAAGTTTACAAATTGAAGCAGCTTTTTTCTTATTTAATTTGAGGAGAAACGGAGGGTTTTTAGAGGAGTCACAAGACTCCTTATAGGTCAGAACACATTATAAAATCTCTTTTCTTTTGTTTGTTGGTTTGTTCAACTGAGAATTAGCTCTGCATATAAAACAGAACATATGCTGCTAATAGCTCATTTTAGCATTCGATTTTTCTAAAATAACCACGACACAGAAAATGGCATTTGTACAAAAAATGTATCATCAACCAGGTGCTCCTGAGGCAGCATAACATATAAAACAGCTAAATACAGCTCTGATCTTAGCCAGTTAGAAAATATATTTTATTTAAAGCAGAACTGTACTCAGAAAAGGGCTGGATTTATCATTAGGCATGGCGGGCACATACCTATAGGTTGCTAATCTGGCAGGGGCATTGGACTTCCTGCTGTTATTTTGACACCACCCGCACTGCTCCAAGAATTCCATACCTCCCAACTTTTTGAGATGGGAATGAGGGACACCTATCTGCAAATGTATGCAGGCATAGGACACACCCCTTGTCACGCCCCCTTAAAGGAGATTTGTACAAAAAAACAAGATTGGTTAAACCCTCAAGTGCTTTTTTTTACCATTACTATTACTTTATACTGACTTTTGGAATTTACAAATGCAGCAATTTAGAAATCAGATGAAAGGTTTAGCACCGGGAAACACTTTTTAATAGATAAAAAGTGGATTTTATATACATTTATATAGATCAGACTAAAATGAGGGACAAATGAGGAGGAAAGAGGGACAGAGGGTCATTGCTCCAAATCAGGGACAGTCCCTCGAAATCAGGGACAGTTTGGAGCTATGGAACTCCTCTTTGCCCCAAGTGCTCAAATTTAGCTCCATAATCCCTGCCAGTAGGAGGCTCAGACTGCTGCTGTAGACCTTGAGCGGCCATTGTTTCCTAATGTGTCCATCTTAACCTCAGCTCTATTAGGCAGCCTATTGATTCTGTAAACATTATACACAATATTTGTTGAAATGCTTACAACCCATTATATTTCACATAGCTCTTGCTAGATTATGGCATTGCCAATATACATTCCAATGCAAGGATGCTACATTCACATCAAGTTTATTTGCACAAAATGTGAAATGAAAATTGACATAAAAACAATTTTAAGCAAGCAGCACAACAGTGGGGTAGCTTGGGTGTGAGGTCTGTTTATGGATGGGGTTTAAAGGGCCAGGTCTGTGCTGATAGGCTCCTGAGATGTGAATCTGACCTTGACTCAATTTAAACTTATCCAGTAAATTTACCCAGTATCAGGCTATGTCCTTACCATTTTGTTTATAGTTACAAGTTAACCACTTAACCACTTGCCTACTGGGCACTTAAACCCCCCTCCTGCCCAGACCAATTTTCAAAGTTATATAAATAATTGTGTCTGCGCTGGGAAGTAGATAATATAAAAAATGAAAAAAAGTATGTGATAAATAATAAATATCAATAATTCAATAAGAAAACTATGTCAATAATCAAAGAAAATCAAAAATATATACTAAGCAATAATATGTGCAATTTGTCTGTGATATATGACCAAAGTGCAACATGCAAAAAAATTATTAATGTAAAATCCAAGTGCTGATTGCTTAACAATAGAGTATCCACGTCTAAGTTCAAAAAAGTTAATAAGTAACAAACGTAAAGTGCATAAATATAGTGTCCATAAAAACTGGTATCCATCATGCTCATCCTTAACGGTGTACAAAATAAAGCATGCTTCAGTGCTCTTCTGTGACCCCCAACCGTGTATGCGCTCACCTCTGAGCGTGTGACACAGTAACTAAACAGTGTCTAACACGCATTGGAGCCACTCCTGGGCTCATACAGGGTATGCTGATGCTGATCTCCAACTCGCTCAGATAACATCAATGATTTCACATATAAGAAAGAAGAAACTGCATAGCGTAATATAGTCAGGGATTTATTAAATAAACTAAACAATTCCCCTCATGAGGGTACTCACAATGTACAGGTGCGTGAGTGCACCATCCTATCCAGACTATAATGTGCAGGGAATGCTCGTATGGCGTGTGGTGTGGTGTGTTAGCCTCCTCTGCTTCTCCATGCTGACAGCTCCGTCCTGGCCCCTCCCCTACGCGTGTTCGGCACAGGGATCACGTGCCTTCATCTGGGGGATCTAATTGGACGGACGCTCTATGTTCAATATATACTGACGGCGGCCATTTTGCCTAGGACCGCCTCTGTCAGCACGGAGGAGCAGAGGAGACTAACACACCACACCGCACGCCATACGAGCATTCCCTGCACATTATACTCTGGATAGGATGGTGCACTCACGCACCTGTACATTGTGAGTACCCTCATGAGGGGAATTTAGTTTATTTAATAAATCCCTGACTATATTACGCTATGCAGTTTCTTCTTTCTTATATGTGAGATCATTGATGTTATTTGAGCGAGTTGGAGATCAGCATCAGCATACCCTGTATGAGCCCAGGAGTGGCTCCAATGCGTGTTAGACACTGTTTAGTTACTGTGTCACACGCTCAGAGGTGAGCGCATACACGGTTGGGGGTCACAGAAGAGCACTGAAGCATGCTTTATTTTGCACACTGTTAAGGATGAGCATGATGGATACCAGTTTTTATGGACACTATATTTATGCACTTTACATTTGTTACTTATGAACTTTTCTGAACTTAGACGTGGATACTCTATTGTTATGCAATCAGCACTTGGATTTTACATTAATAATTTTTTTGCATGTTCCACTTTGGTCATATATCACAGACAAATTGCACATATTATTGCTTAGTATATATTTTTGATTTTCTTTGATTATTGACCTTTATAGTTTTCTTATTGAATTATTGATATTTATTATTTATCACATACTTTTTTTCATTTTTTATATTATCTACTTCCCAGCGCAGACACAATTATTTATATAACTTTGGTATGCACACGAAATAAAATGTGGTTAGTGTTTGCAGCTTATCTCTAATTGGAACTCATTCCAGAGGCATTAATACATCTGTGGCTCGCAAGACCTTTTTATTACTTTCCAGACCAGCTTTCAGTGCTCTCACCATTTGAATGACAATTACTCAGTCATGTACTACTGTACCAAAATGAATTTTTTGTCCTTTTTTTCATACCAATAGAGCTTTCTTTTGGTGGTATTTGATCACCTCTGGGGTTTTTTTTTTTTTTTTGCGCTATAAATGAAAAAAGACCGAAAATTTTGAAAAAAAATGCATTTTTCTTAGTTTCTGTGATAAAATTTTGCAAATTATTAATTTTTTTTTCATAAATTTTGGCCACAATTTATACTGCTACATATGTTTGGTAAAAATAACCCAAATTAGTGGATATTATTTGGTCTTTGTGAAAGTTAGAGAGTCTACAAGCTGTGGTGCAAATCATAAAAAATTGATCACACCTGATGTACTGACGACCTATCTCATTTCTTGTGACCCGAACAAGTCAGGAAAGTACAAATACCCCCCAAATGACCCCTTTTTTGAAAGTAGACATTACAAGGTATTTAGTAAGATGCATGGTGAGGTTTTTGATGTTGTCATTTTTTTCCCACAATTCTTTGCAAAATTAAGATTTTTTTCCGCCCCACAAAATTGTCATTGTAATAGGTTATTTCTCTCACATGGCATGTATATACCACAAATAACACCCCAAAATACATTCTGCTACTCCTCCTGAGTATTACAATACAACATGGTGGGACTTTTTCACAGCCTGGCCACATAGTGAGGCCCAACATGCAGGGAGCACCATCAGGTGTTCTAGGAGCATAAATTACACATCTAACTTGTTGACTACCTATTACACTTTTGAAGGCCCTGGAGCACCAGGACAATGACACGTGACACTGACGTGGCACTGATGACAGATGGCACTGATACGTGGCACTGATGACACTGATGTGGCACTGATGATAGATGGCACTGATATGTGGCACTGATGACACTGATGTGGCACTGATGACAGATGGCATTAATACGTGGCACTGATGACAGATGGCACTAATATGTGGCACTGATGACAGATGGCACTAATACGTGGCACTGACAGATGGCACTAATACGTGGCACTGATAACACGTGACACTGATGACAGATGGCACTAATATGTGGCACTGATGACAGATGGCACTGATGACAGATGGCACTAATACGTGGCACTGATGACACGTGGCACTGATGACAGATGGCACTAATACATGGCACTGATGACAGATGGCACTAATACGTGGCACTGATGACACGTGACACTGATGACAGATGCCACTGATACGTGGCACACATGACACGTGACACTGCTAACAGATGTCACGTGACACTGACAGGTGGCACTGATGACAGATGGCAATAATATGTGGCACTGATGACAGATGGCACTTATACGTGGCACTGGGGACAGATGGCAGTGGGGACAGATGGCAGTGGGGACGGATGGCAGTGGAGACAGATGACAGTGGGGACAGATGGCACTGACGTCACTTTTTTTCGTTTTTCTTTTTTTACTCATGCTGCAGCGGTTCGCTCTCCCTCCTCACACGCTGTCTCTGTGTGAGGAGGGAGAGCCGGCGATGAGAGATGATCTCATATGTTTACATATGAGATCACCTCTCATTGGCACCGCCGATCGCACTGTAAACGGCCGCTGTGATTGGCCGTTTACAGCAATCTGTGACTGGCTGTGTTCAAGGGACACAGCCAGCACAGAACTTCCCCGATGTGCGCCCGCGGGAGCGCGCATTGCGGAAGTAAACAGGAGGACGTCCAGGGACAGCCTCCCGGCAATTGGTGTCCGCGCTGTAGCCGTCTTTCGGCTATAGCGCGGGCGCGAAGTGGTTAAGGACCGAGCCTCCTTCTGAGATTTGTTATTTACAAATTAAAAGCAAGGTTTTTTTGCTAGAAAACTACTTAGAACCCGCAAACATTATACATTTTTTTTCTAACACCCTAGAGAATAAAAGGGTGGTCGTTGCAATACTTTCTGTCACACCGTATTTGCGCAGCGGTCTTACAAGCACACTTTTTTGGAAAAAATACACTTTTTTGAATTAAAAAATAAGACAACAGTAAAGTTAGTCCTTTTTTTTAACATTTTGAAATATAATGTTACGCCGAGTAAACATGTCACGCTTCAAAATTGCGGCCACTCATGGAATGGCGACAAACTTTTACCCTTAAAAATCTCCATCTCTGTTTTCATCTGCGGGCGCTAGTCACGTATGCGTTCGCTTCTGAACGCGAGCTCGTCGGGAAGGGGCGCGTTTATAAAAAAAAAATTTTTTATTTATTTTACCTTTTTCTTTTAGATTTTTTACACTGTTTTTTTTTTTTTTTTTTTTAAATGTGTCACTTTTATTCCTATTACAAGGAATGTAAACATCCCTTTAAAAACATGACAGGACCTCTTAAATATGAGATCTGGGGACAAAAAGACCTTTTTACATTTACATTAAAATTGAATAATAAAAAAAAAATTGTCATTTAAAAAAATGAAAAAAAAAATAGCCTTTTAAGAGCTATGGGCTGAAATGACGTTTTGACGTCACTTCTGCCCTGCAATGATATGGAGACAGGTGGGGGCCATCTTCCCCCCACTCGTCTCCATGTCAGGCCACGAGAAGGACGCGATCACCTCTGCCGCTGCCGACAGCTCCAGTAAGCGGCGGAGGGCAACGGATTGAGGCGGGAGGGGGGGCCACCGCCGATAAAAGTGATCTTGCGGCGAATTCACCAAAGAGACCACTTTTATCTTAAACCAGACCGCTCACTGAAGAAGAGGATACCGGGGTTATGGCAGCTAGCTGCTGCCATAACAACGATACTCTCCTTCAAAGTACCGACGTATAACGACGGTGGGCGGTACAGAAGTGGTTAAAGAAATGGTTTTTACTGTGCAACACACAAAAGTGAGTGAGTAGCATCATTTACTGTCTCAGGCCCAAAACAACACAAAACATTTTTCTTACCAGTTTATCAAAGCTAAGAATATTGTAAGCATAATGCTGTAAAAATTGGATTTTTTTTGCTTCTGCCATTTTGTTGATTTAGCTTCTTTTTTTTACATGGGCTTTCTGATTAGGTCTACCTAGGGCTTTCTTTCTAAGAGAATAAGTGCAGGAACCCATCCTCCCCAGTCAACTCCCTGCCCCCCCCCCCCAATCAATCCCCCCCTCAATCCCGCCATTTCGCTGGGAGTAAAGTGATGCCAAATAATGGATGTGGTCAATGCTCACCTTCTCCTCCCTGTTCACAGCTCACTCTCTCCTTTCCATCCACATCTCACCACCCATCCACATCTCACCTCCCCCACCAACCACAGCTTACCTTCTCCCCCTTGTCCACAGCTCACTCCCCCCATCCACAGCTTACCCTCTCCCCCCATCCACAGCTCACCCTCCCCCCCCATCCACAGCTCACCCTCTCCCCCCATCCACAGCTCACCCTCTTCCCCCTGCCCACAGCTCATTTCCCCCAACATCCACAACTCAAGCTCTCCCCCCATCCACAGCTCACTATCTTCCCCCTGCTTACAGCTCACCTCCCCCGCCATCCACAGCTCACTCTCTCCCCCTCTCCAAAGCTCACCCCCCCATCCACAGCTCACTCTCTACCCCAGTCCACCACTCACTATCCCCCCTCCTATCCACAGCTCACCCTCTCCCCCCTCCTATCCACAGCTCACCCTCTCCCCCCTCCCATCCACAGTTCACCCTCTCTCCTCACTAGTCCATAGATTCACCCTCTCTCCTGTCCATAGCTCACCCTCTCCACTCCCTGGTCCACAGCTCCCCCTCTCCCCCCATTCACAGCTCACCCTCTCCCCCCATCCACAGCTCGCCCCCCCCATCCACAGCTCACCCTCTGCCCCATCCACAGCTCCCCATCTTCCCCCTGCCTACAGCTCACCTCTCCTACCATCTACAGCTCATCCTTTCCCCCTGTCCACAGCTCACTCCCCCATCCCCATCTCACCCTCTCCCCTAGCATTCACAGCTCACCCTCTCCCCCCTCCTATCCACAGCTCACCCTCTCCCCCCTCCAGGCCACAGCTCACCCTCTTCCCCCCTCCACAGCTCACCCTCTTCCCCCCTCATTCACAGCTCACCCTCTCCCTCCCCCGCCCCCCATCTACAGCTCACCCCCCCCATTCACAGCTCACCCTTTTCCCTCCATCCACAGCCCACCCTTTTCTCCCTGGTCCACAGCTCACCCTCTCCCCCATTCACAGCTCACCCTTTCAGCCTGCCCACAGCTTACCCTCTGCCCCCCTGTCCACAGCTCACCCTCTCCTCTATCCAAAGTTACTCCCCCCCCATCCACAGCCCCCCCCCACATTCCAAAGTTCATCTTAACATGCACCCACCCCCCCCATCCACAACTCACCCTTTTACCCTCTGTCAACATGTTACCTCCTGATCCCAACCCCCCCCATCTTTGACCTCTGCACCCCCAGCTCCCGAACAGCTCTTATAACTCTGTACAAAGCTCCCCACCCATAGCTCTCACTATAAACAATCTACCACCCAATCCCCTCCCATCCCTCCTGCTTTGACCTCTGCAGAACATTCACAGCTTCTCCACAGCTGTCTCTCTGCACAAACGCCCCCTCCCTCCTCTCCCTTTCCCTCTGCAGCTCTCTCATCTCTTCTTCACAGTTGCATTAGAGCAGTTCAGCCAGCTCTGTTCTATTAGGCGGGGCAGGCTTTTTTTCTCGCAGCCTCCTCTGTGCAGCTCCACCTGTCAGATCTGTGTAGCACACAGCCGAGGAGGAGTTTAAGATGGCTTCATTCAGCTCTGTGCTACACAGATCTGACAGGCAGCGCGTGGAAATAGAAGTTGCCTTCAGAATCCCCTATCAGGCTGGGTTCACACTGGTGCGACACGACAGCCGTCCTACTTTGGATCCGACTTTGCCCTGCGACATGAAGCCGGCATGTGTTCGACTTTCAATGAACGGGGATCCGACTTGGATCCCCGCCAATGCCGGCACTGTGTTTGGTATGGATCTTTAGGGGGGAACTCCGCGCCAAATTTTAAATAAAAAACCGGCATGGGTTCCCCCTCCAAGAGCATACCAGGCCCTTGGGTCTGGTATGGACCTTGAGGGGAACCCCCTACGCCGAAAAAACGGCGTGGGGGTCCCCCCCAATCCATACCAGACCCTTATCAGAGCACGCAGCCCGGCCGGACAGGAATGGGGGTGGGGACGAGCGAGCGCCCCCCCCCTCCTGAACCGTACCAGGCCGCATGCCCTCAACATGGGGGGGTTGGTGCCTTGGGGGAGGGGCGCGCTGCGGCCCCCCACCCCAAAGCACCTTGTCTCCATGTTGATGAGGACAAGGGCCTCTTCCCGACAACCCTGGCCATTGGTTGTCGGGGTCTGCGGGCGGGGGGGCTTATCGGAATCCGGGAGCCCCCTTTAATAAGGGAGCCCCCAGATCCCGGCCCCCCACCCTATGTGAATGAGTATGGGGTACAGCGTACCCCTACCCATTCACCTAGGAAAAAAGTGTCAATTTAAAAAAAAACACTACACAGATTTTTAAAGCATTTTATTAGACAGCTCCGGGGGTCTTCTTCCGACTTCGGGGGTCTCTCCGGTTCTTCTCCACGCTCTCCGGATCTTCTGCCGGGCTCCTCCGCTCTCTTCTGCTCTTTTGCCGCTCTTTTGCTAAAGCGGAGGAGCCTGGTCTTCTGCCTTCTGCCTTCTGCCCTCTTCTCCTGATGTTGACACGACGCTCTCTCCGGCTAGAATGCTCTCTGTGCGCTCTGCTCTGACTTATATAGGCGGTGACCCCGCCCCCTTATGCCGTCACAGTCCCTGGGCATGCTGGGACTGTGACGTTTTAGGGGGCGTGGTCATCACCCGATGACCACGCCCCCTGTATGCCGTCATAGTCCCAGCATGCCCAGGGACTGTGACGGCATAAGAGGGCGGGGTCACCGCCTATATAAGTCAGAGCAGAGCGCACAGAGAGCATTCTAGCCGGAGAGAGCGTCGTGTCAACATCAGGAGAAGAGAAGAGGGCAGAAGACCGAAGACCGGACTCCTCTGCTTAAGCAAAAGAGCGGCAAAAGAGCAGAAGAGAGCGGAGGAGTCCGGCAGAAGACCCGGAGAGCGCGGAGAAGAACCGGAGAGACCCCCGAAGTCGGAAGAAGACCCCCGGAGCTGTCAACATCAGGAGAAGAGGGCAGAAGATTGAAGACCGGGCTCCTTCGCTATAGCAAAAGAGCAGAAAATAGCGGAGGAGCCCGGCAGAAGAACCGGAGAGACCCCCGAAGTCGGAAGAAGACCCCCGGAGCTGTCTAATAAAATACTTTAAAAGTCTGTGTAGTGTTTTTTTTTTAAATTGACACTTTTTCCCTAGGTGAATGGGTAGGGGTAACATGTACCCCATACTCATTCACATAGGGTGGGGGGCCGGGATCTGGGGGCCCCCTTATTAAAGGGGGCTCCTGGATTCCGATAAGCCCTCCGCCCGCAGACCCCGACAACCAACGGCCAGGGTTGTCGGGAAGAGGCCCTTGTCCTCATCAACATGGGGACAAGGTGCTTTGGGGTGGGGGGCCGCAGCGCGCCCCCTCCCCCAAGGCACCAACCCCCCATGTTGAGGGCATGCGGCCTGGTACGGTTCAGGAGGGGGGGGGCGCTCGCTCGTCCCCACCCCCATTCCTGTCCGGCCGGGCTGCGTGCTCGGATAAGGGTCTGGTATGGATTGGGGGGGACCTCCACGCCGTTTTTATCGGCGTAGGGGTTCCCCTCAAAGTCCATACCAGACCCAAGGGCCTGGTATGCTCTTGGAGGGGGAACCCATGCCGGATTTTTATTTAAAATTTGGCGCAGAGTTCCCCCTCAAGAACATCTGAGCACAAGTCGCGTGCCGAAGTCGGATCATGCAAGACGGCAATCCGACTTTAATCCGACTTCAATGATAGTCAATAGGCTGAAGTAGGATCAAAGTCGGACCAAAGTAGTACAGGGAGCATTTCTAAAGTCGGAACGACTTGTGTCGGACCAGTTAGGACGGCCCCCATAGGGAAACATTAAATTTCACACGTCATGCGACATGAGCTCCCAATGTCGGAGCGTTTGTCGGACCAGTGTGAACCCAGCCTTAAAAAAATTTAGACAGTTGCAGCGTTTAAACACCGGGAACCCATCAACTGAACAAGCTGAAGTTAGAAGCTGATTGGCTACTATGCACAGCTGCACCAGATATTGCACTCTCCAGTTTTAGTAAATTAACCCCTGTGTTTTAGGTTTTCCCAGGTAAACCTGATGGTTTGGAGGAAGCCTGTTGCTAACAGAAGTCTGTTTTCATCTGATCACACATAGATCAAACATGGGTCTACAAAGGTCTCAATGTGAAATGCAGAAAAAATGAAATGGGCACATACAAAAGTGACATCTATTCCATTCTGTTCCAATTCAGTTTCACTTGGACCAGAGGATGGTTATGTGAAAGGACCCTAATTTTGAACAGTTTGTAAATCACAGGGTTGTTCTACTAGATCAAGCATCACTAAAGGGCGGACCGTGGTCCAGATGCAGACAGAGTCACTGTCCCATCTGGACAGCCATGGTCCCGCCATTTAGGAGCCTTTTCTTCCCCCAGCCATCATGCTGTCATCCTCACAGAGCCGACAGTGGTAGGCAGGACAGTTCTGGATGGAGGGCTGGAGCTGCTCAAGGTTTACAAGTGCTAACTAGTGATTGGTTTCTAGGATGAAGGGCGGTCTTAGCAACTAAACACTATCTTGCAGCTCCCTCCCTCCAGACCTGCTGTGCATCCTGTCCTTCGATCTGTCTGTATAAGGTAGGACAGTTGGGGGGGCAAGTTAAAGGGAGCTGAGGACACAAGTGTAAAGTGGGGCTGATATGAAAAGTTGCTGAGGACTGAATGTGGGGAGGGCTGAGGACTGTGATGTGGGGGGGGGTGAGAATAATAAAGTGGGGGCTGAGGACTGTGATGTGGGAGGACTGAAAACATTAAAGTGGGGGGGCTAAGGATGGTAATGTTGGGAGGGGGGGTGCTGAGGACAATTTAGAGGCTAAAGATGGTGATTTGGGAGGTTGAGGACATTAAAGTGGGGGGCTAAGGACTGTAATGTGGGGGGAGGGTGGGGGGGGCTGAAGACTGTAATGTGGAGGTTGAGAACAGTAATGTGGAGGGTCTAAGAATAGTAATGTGGGGGGGCAGAGGACTGTAAAGTGGGGGGGGGCTGAGGACAATAATGTGGGGGAGCTTAGGACTGTAAAGTAGGGGGGGGGGCTGAGGACTATCATGTGGGGAGGCTGAGAACTGTAATGTGGAAGGGGGGCTGAGAACTGTAATGTGGGGGCTGAGGACATTAATGTGGGGTGGCTGAGGACTGTAATGTGTGTAGGGGGGCTGATGATAGTAATGTGGGGGGGTGATGTAAAAAGGGGCAGAGTACTCTCTGGTGAAGAGGGACAGAGGACGGTACTGTTGGGAGCTTGGGAGGAGATGTCAAGGGAGTGTGAGAACACTACTGTGAAAGGGGTGGAGGGTGATGTAAAGGGGAAGCTGAGGAGACCCATCAAGAGGGGATCTTTATGTGAAAGTGGAGGGGACTGTAATGTACAGTGGGGATTGAGGACACTGATGTAAGAACTGGTTCAGATCTGTGCATGTGCATTCAGTGCACACATCATGGGTAGGTCAGCCCATTCATTTTAATGGGCTGCACTACCCACGAATAACAAGGAGAAAGAAGTCCCCAACCCTTTTTTATAACATTGCACCGCACCAAGCCGCATGGTGCTGCAGCAACATGCAGTTTGGCGGAGGTGAAAACGCACCACAGGTGCCGATGTATTATTCTAACCTCTGCTGGAAGAAACTTTTACTGACTAGACCTCGGTGTATATTAAGTCAATACACCTACACTAGATCAATACTCATCACTTTTCGTTGTTCTTTCATCTCTTAAAAACATATTCGGATTGATTTGCTAAAGGACTAGAGGTTGTTCTCAGTAAGTAAGGTGAAACTTTAATCATCCAATGCGGTGCCTGTGAAAAATGTTCTTTTAGATTTCTTTTAAATATCCTTTGCATGTGATACTGTCACTTTATTTGCTAAGCTAACTTAACATTTATTTTGCTCAATGAACAGTCTCTACTCCTTTAGACCCCTTTCACACTGGAGGCATTTTTCAGTCGCTTTAGCGCTAAAAATAGCGCCTGTAAAGCGCCTAAAAAATGCCTCATCTGTAATCCCAGTGTGAAAAATTTGCGGGGCTTTACAGCCGACGCCCCCCGTGCTGGTAGTGTGAAAGGGCTCTTAGTAAATCCACCTCTTTATTTTTTAAGGTGGCATCTTTGAATTTTATGTGATCAGGTTTGAGACTTAGAATATACATTGTATAACTTACTATTAGTCGTTCATGCTATCGATTGAACTTAGCCATATGTGCGATATTGCCTGTTTTGGTAAAATTTGGACATTCTCATCTGTATTTGAAAATGTAACTGATCATTTAATTCATCAAATTTATTTGACTTACTGATCCTTTTAAAATGGCTAAGAGTCAATAACTGTGCTTCTCCATGAGATGGTGCTAAAGTACCCAAAATGATGCTGTGATTAAGCTAAGCATAAAAAACCTTTGGAACAAATGTGTACTGTATGTCATATACACTATATTACCAACAGTATTAAGATGCCTGCCTAATGCTTATTATTCAGATGGATGCTTTCTTTTAACTAGTATTAACCACTTGAGCCCTGGACCATTATGCTGCCTAAGGATCAGAGGTCTTTTTCCAATTTGGCACTGCGTCGCTTTAACTGCTAATTGCGCGGTCATGCAATGCTGTACCCAAACGAAATTTGCGTCCTTTTCTTCCCACAAATAGAGCTTTCTTTTAAAGGTATTTGATCACCTCTGCGGTTTTTATTTTTTGCGCTATAAATGGAAAAAGACCGAAAATTTTGAAAAAAAATGATATTTTCTACTTTTTGTTATAAAAAAAATCCAATAAACTAAATTTTAGTCATACATTTAGGCCAAAATGTATTCGGCCACATGTCTTTGGTAAAAAAAATGTCAATAAGCGTATATTTATTGGTTTGCGCAAAAGTTATAGCGTCTACAAACTAGGGTACATTTTCTGTAATTTACACAGCTTTTAGTTTATGACTGCCTATGTCATTTCTTGAGGTGCTAAAATGGCAGGGCAGTACAAAACCCCCCCAAATGACCCCATTTTGGAAAGTAGACACCCCAAGGAAATTGCTGAGAGGCATGTTGAACCCATTGAATAATTATTTTTTTTGTCCCAAGTGATTGAAAAATGACAAAAAAAAAAAAAAAATATTTACAAAAAGTTGTCACTAAATGATATATTGCTCACACAGGCCATGGGCCTATGTGAAATTGCACCCCAAAATACATTCAGCTGCTTCTCCTGAGTACGGGGATACCACATGTGTGGGACTTTTTGGGAGCCTAGCCGCGTACGGGGCCCCGAAAACCAATCACCGCCTTCAGGATTTCTAAGGGTGTAAATTTTTGATTTCACTCTTCACTGCCTATCACAGTTTCGGAGGCCATGGAATGCCCAGGTGGCACAAAACCCCCCAAAATGACCCCATTTTGGAAAGTAGACACCCCAAGCTATTTGCTGAGAGGCATATTGAGTCCATGGAATATTTTATATTTTGACACAAGTTGCGGGAAAGTGACACTTTTTTTTTTTTTTTTTCATAAAGTTGTCACTAAATGATATATTGCTCACACAGGCCATGGGCATATGTGGAATTGCACCCCAAAATACATTTAGCTGCTTCTCCTGAGTATGGGGATAGCACATGTGTGGGACTTTTTGGGAGCCTAGCCGCGTACGGGACCCCGAAAACCAATCACTGCCTTCAGGATTTCTAAGGGTGAAAATTTTTGATTTCACTCTTTACTGCCTATCACAGTTTCGGAGGCCATGGAATGCCCAGGTGGCACAAAACCCCCCCAAATGACCCCATTTTGGAAAGTAGACACCCCAAGCTATTTGCTAAGAGGCATGGTGAATATTTTGCAGCTCTCATTTGTTTTTGAAAATGAAGAAAGACAAGAAAAAACATTTTTTTTTTTCTTTTTTTAATTTTCAAAACTTTGTGACAAAAAGTGAGGTCTGCAAAATACTCACTATACCTCTCAGCAAATAGCTTGGGGTGTCTACTTTCCAAAATGGGGTCATTTGGGGGGGTTTTGTGCCACCTGGGCTTTCCATGGCCTCCGAAACTGTGATAGGCAGTGAAGAGTGAAATCAAAAATTCACACCCTTAGAAAGCCTGAAGGCGGTGGTTGGTTTTCGGGGTCCCGTACGCGGCTAGGCTCCCAAAAAGTCTCACACATGTGGTATCCCCGTACTCGGAAGAAGCAGCAGAATGTATTTTGGGGTGTAATTTCACATATTTCCATGGCATGTTTGAGCAATATATCATTTAGTGACAACTTTGTGCAAAAAAAAAAAAAAAATGTGTCTCTTTCCCGCAACTTGTGTCGCAATATAAAATATTCCATGGACTCGACATGCCTCTCAGCAAATAGCTTGGGGTGTCTACTTTCCAAAATGGGGTCATTTGGGGGGGTTTTGAACTGTCCTGGCATTTTATGCACAACATTTAGAAGCTTATGTCACACATCACCCACTCTTCTAACCACTTGAAGACAAAGCCCTTTCTGACACTTATTGTTTACATGAAAAAGTTATTTTTTTTTGCAAAAAAATTACTTTGAACCCCCAAACATTATATATTTTTTTATAGCAAATGCCCTACAGATTAAAATGGTGGGTGTTTCATTTTTTTTTTTTCACACAGTAATTGCGCAGCGATTTTTCAAACGCATTTTTTGGGGAAAAAACACACTTTTTTAAATTTTAATGCACTAAAACACACTATATTGCCCAAATGTTTGATGAAATAAAAAAGATGATCTTAGGCCGAGTACATGGATACCAAACATGACATGCTTTAAAATTGCGCACAAACGTGCAGTGGCAACAAAATAAATACATGTTTAAAAGCCTTTAAAAGCCTTTACAGGTTACCACTTTAGATTTACAGAGGAGGTCTACTGGAAAAATTACTGCACTCGATCTGGCCTTCGCGGTGATACCTCACATGCATGGTGCAATTGCTGTTTACGTTTGACGACAGACCGCCGCTTGCGTTCGCCTTAGCGCGAGAGCAGGGGGCGACAGGGGTGCTTTTTTTTTTTTTTCTTTATTATTTTTTTGCTTTTTTAATCTTACTTTTAAACTGTTCCTTTCATATTTTTTTTTTTAATCATTTTTATTGTTATCTCGGGGAATGTAAATATCCCCTATGATAGCAATAGGTAGGGACAGGTACTCTTTTTTGAAAAAATTGGGGTCTATTAGACCCTAGATCTCTCCTCTGCCCTCAAAGCATCTGACCACACCAAGATCGGTGTGATAAAATGCTTCCCCAATTTCCCAATGGCGCTATTTACATCCGGCGAAATCTAAGTCATGAAATGCTCGTAGCTTCCGGTTTCTTAGGCCATAGAGATGTTTGGAGCCACTCTGGTCTCTGATCAGCTCTATGGTCAGCTGGCTGAATTACCGGCTGCATTCTCAGGTTCCCTGTTGAGACAGGAGAGCCAGAGAAAAACACGGAAGATGGTGGGGGGGGGGCATTCCCTCCCACGGCTTGTAAAAGCAGTCTAGAGGCTAATTAGCCGCTAGGATTGCTTTTACATTAAAGCCGACCGCTGGCTGAAAAGAATGATACCAAGATGATACCTAAACCTGCAGGCATCATTCTGGTATAACCACTCAAAGTCGTGAATGGCATACCTGAAGACAAAAAAATGGTTAACAATGGTTAACAATAAAGCACAGTAAACAGTAAAGTATAAATAATTACATACCTGAAAAACAAACATGATAAAACATAATAACAATCAAACATTGCAGAATAGAATACAGTAAAAAAGAGCAGAACAATAGAGAGAGAGAATAGAGAGAGAGAGAACAATAAAACGACAACTATTTTTTTTTATTTTATATATTTTTTTTTTTTTACACTTTTTTTGTAACTAACTTTTATAACTGTAACCGGTTCCAGGTTCGGGTCTCTCAAAATGCGATGGCATCTTGGGAGACCCTGTGAAAGTGTGCCTAGTATGTGCAATGCTGTACCCTACGCTAATACTCAACTAGTGAATGGTAGCGTTCAAAACATTCACCAATGCAAAGACCAGGATTGTCAGGACAGGAGGGACAATAATAGCGGGTGTCACGCCTATATCTGCACTTGCTGCAGACACAACATCTTTTTTGGGGGGGTTCGTTGGTTAGGGGTACTCGGGAGGACATTAAATGCCTCTCATCCAGCCGACTGCATTTGGTTGGGGATGTGAATGGGGGAAGTACGGGCGCTGCAGAAGCGGTGGGTTCCCAATTAGGATTGGCGAATGCAGCAGGAAGGGCACTATGGGCACGACGGGCCTGTGTTTGTCTTTTTGGTGGCAGCGGGACACTACTTGTGCTTGCCACCTCACCAGCTTCAACTGCACTTATGGGACTCGCCACGTCACCAAGTGTTACTGCAGTGCTGGTTTGACTACGACCGGGGTGTACTAGGCCGCTGGTGCTTGCCAGTTCAACAAAACGCTACCAAAAAAACTGTTAGCGATCGCAGGGATCAGGCCTGACTCTGCGAACGCTGCAGTTATGCGTTTAGGGTTTTGTAAGTGACAGTGATCGATCGATACTGCACTTGGGTGGGCTGGGCCGGGCCGGGCGGAGGGGCAAAACGCAGGTGCTAGCAGGTATCTGGGCTGATCTCGCTAACACTGCGTTTTTGGGAACCCTAAACTGCTGGGGACGCTAGTATAGATCTGATCGGATCAGATATTGATGCAATCAGATACTATACCACTAAGGGAGGTGTACGGTGCGTGCGTGGGTGTTAGCGGTACTGGCGCTAACCTGACGCTGCCTGGGGCTGGTGCTTGCCAGTTCACCAAAATGCTACCAAAAAAACTGTTAGCGATCGCAGGGATCAGGCCTGACTCTGCGAACGCTGCAGTTATGTGTTTAGTGTTCTGTAAGTGACAGTGATCGATCGATACTGCACTTGGGTGGGCTGGGCTGGGCCGGGCGGAGGGGCAAAACGCAGGTGCTAGCGGGTATCTGGGCTGATCCCGCTAACACTGCGTTTTTGGGAACCCTAAACTGCTGGTGACGCTAGTATAGATCTGATCGGATCAGATATTGATCCGTTCAGATACTATACCACTAAGGGAGGTGTACGGTGCGTGGGTGGGTGATAGCGGTACTGGCGCTAACCTGACGCTGCCTGGGGCTGGTGCTTGCCAGTTCACCAAAACGCTACCAAAAAAACTGTTAGCGATCGCAGGGATCAGGCCTGACTCTGCGAACGCTGCAGTTATGCGTTTAGTGTTTTGTAAGTGACAGTGATCGATCGATACTGCACTTGGGTGGGCTGGGCCGGGCCGGGCGGAGGCGCAAAACGCAGGTGCTAGCGGGTATCTGGGCTGATCCCGCTAACACTGCGTTTTTGGGAACCCTAAACTGCTGGGGACGCTAGTATAGATCTGATCGGATCACATATTGATCCGATCAGATACTATACCACTAAGGGAGGCGCATGCTGCGTGCGTGGGTGTTAGCGGTACTGGCGCTAATCTGACGCTGCCTGGGGTGACGCATATCACCGCCGGGCGATCGGGGGGCTAAACCTTTATTCGGTAATAAACGGCGGGTGCCCTGACACTATAAAAAATAAACGAATTAACCAGCGTCAACCGTAACGGTTATACGGTGATCAGTGGTGAAAGGGTTAACTAGGGGGCAATCAAGGGGTTAAAACATTTATTCGTTAGTATATGGGGGTCCCTGTCGCTATAAAACGCTGACGGCGAACCTAAATATTTACCTCACTAACTAGCGTCACCAGCGACACTAATACAGCGATCAGAAAAATGATCGCTTAGCGACACTGGTGACGGGGGGTGATCAAGGGGTTAAAACTTTATTAGGGTGGGTTAGGGGGGTACCCTAGACCTACAGGGGGGTAACAGTAACTGTGCTAACACAGTAACTGTCACAAACTGACACCTAGCAGTAATCAGAACAAAAAAAACAAACAAAAAAAAAAAACTGCTGGTGTCAGTTTGTGACAGGGGGGGGGGGGTGATCGGGGGGGATCGGGGGGCGATCGGGGGGGGATCGGGGTGTAATGTGTGCCTGGCATGTTCTACTGTGTGTGTGTTGGTGCACTCACTCACATGTCGTCTCTCCTCGGGCCGGAACGGAAACTACCGACCCGAGGGGAGATGACATCACTTCCTTTGCTGCTGTTTAGCATACAGCAGCAAAGGAGTGTTCCCATTGGCCGGCGGCGATCGCGAGGGGGGGGCCACGAACAGATGGCCTCCCCCTCGTCTCCGATCGCCGGGGAACTAAACGGGACCGCCT
This sequence comes from Lithobates clamitans, assembly GCA_037952925.1. Taxonomy (NCBI): domain Eukaryota; kingdom Metazoa; phylum Chordata; class Amphibia; order Anura; family Ranidae; genus Lithobates; species Lithobates clamitans. The sequence goes on along the minus strand of JBBGZY010000135.1, from coordinate 17,992,322 downwards.
CAGGCGGCGGGGGGGGTCCGATCGGACCCCCCACCCGCGGGAGGCAAATCACGTACATGTACGTGATTTTGCCTGCCTGTGCCGCCTTGCCGACGTACATCGGCGTGAGGCGGTCCTTAAGTGGTTAATCTAGTCACACAGACAGTTTGATTCTCATTAAAGTTCAGAGACTTTGAGACATTTAAATGTTGAGAGGAGTTGTGTGTTTTTTTACCATCTACCATGGAATATTTTGTTGTTTTCCCTGTTTGTTTTTTTAATGTTCTCTATTGTTTTCTATCAATTATAAGCCTTTTAGACACGATTTAATAATAGAGATGTACTGTGTGCGCACACTTTGGTTCTGTTCCATATAAATAGTATAGTGCTATGACATGGTTTGGGGTTCTGAATGAAGAGGTTTCATTAGGAAGATTTCCTTTCACTTACCGACTGAATTAAAAATCAACAGGAAGCAAGAGAAATGACTCTTAAATCAGGAAAACCCCTAGGGTTGCCACCTGTCCAGTATTCACCCAGACAGTCTGGGTTTTGAATCATGTGTCCAGGTTTCAGGCGAACTGAAACCCGGACACATTATTTAGACCAGGCTGTGGCTCCCCAAGTAACCAAGATAGTCACACACAAATCTGTTGCCATTCGGGAGCTATAGGTAGCTGTCTGGGGGCAGGTTCGGCATCACTGGGGGGCAGGCCAATGATGTCAGCAAGAGCAGTTTGGCCACACCCATTGTTCACTGCATCACGCTATGCGCACAGCATTAGTACTCTCCTTGGGGGCACCCAAAGGTGTCCCAGGCTGCTAAAATGTTCAGGTTTGGCTTGCAGAAAAGGTGGCAACCCTAAAAACCCCTCCCCCTAGATTGTTGGCACTGAAACAGGTGTTTCCTTTGCAAGATTTTCCCTCACATACTGTTCTGGTGACAACTCTAAAATTTTAGATTTCCCAAAGCATTTCTATCCCAATGACAATGGTCATAAGGATGAATAGTCAGAGTAAATATCCCCAGCAGGGACACAACATCCAAAGCTTGACCAAGGTTCTTACCTTTCCATGCCACGACTAAGTCTGGTTTTAGATACATTTGTAAGCTTTTTGTTTAGTTTTCTCACTGAATGCTACATTTTTAACTAATAGAAAACTATGTGTTTTTCTTGTTTAATATGTTTATTTTAGTAAAGCTTTAAGTATATTAAATGTATGTACAAAAAAATAACAAATGCAGAAGAAACAAGACATTTCAATAAGTAACGCAACATATCAGAATGTAGCAATCTACAATCTCAAAGCGGAGCTCCAACCAAAAAGGAAAGCTCTACTTGTTTACACCCTCCCCCCTCCACTGCCACATTTGCCAGGGGGCGGTGGATGTTTACCTGACATGTTTTGACAGGTACCCACTCCCACTTTCAGCTCAGATCGCTGAGGTGATCTGAGCCGCCAATTTGGCCCCCTCCTTCTCCTGCAGCATTCTGGGACACATCACGGGTCCCAGAAGTCTATGGATCATTCACAAGGTGCAGCGAGTCTCGGGAATGCGCAGTAGGTAACAGGCTGTTTCCCTTTCTAGAGATGCCTGCACCTGAAGCCGATTGATAAATCGGTTCGGGTGAGGACATCGCTGGATCCCTGGATAGGTAAGTGTCCTTATATTAAAAGTCAGCAACTACAGTATTTGAAGCTGCTATCTTTTAAAAAAAAATAGAGCTCCTCTTTAATTTTCAGAGAAATATGTGTCTTTCACCCAGTAAGGGACTGTCTCTATTGGGGAATAATATTGAGATACAATTAAAGCGGAGTTCCACCCAAAAATGGAAGTTCTGCTTTAAGTGAAGGTGACCCCCTGACATGCCACATTTGGCATGTCATTTTTTTGGGGGGGGGGGGATACCCTCTTTTTAGAGGCATCCAGCTCCCACTTCCTCCGGGGGCTCCGCAGTGCTGGCAGGAAGTTCACCTGTCTCCCCTCCCTCCCTGCAATCTTCTGGGACACGTCACAGGTCCCAGAAGATTTCCTGGCCATTCACAGCCAGGCTCCCACAGAAAGAATGCTGGCCCCATGGAGAGGAGGGGGAGAAGAGTGGGGTTTTCGTACACCTGCATCGCTGGACTGTGGGACAGGTGAGTGTCGAAAAAAAAAAAAAGTCAGCAGCTACAAAAAGTGCAGCTGCTGACTTTTTTTTTTTTTTTGGCGGAACTTCGCTTTGATAAAAGTTTTTTGTTGTGGTGTTTTTTTAGTTAATGATTTTTATTTTTTGGAATGTGATCTTTTTGAACATTCTAGTGTTTGTTTAAATTCAATATTAGATAAAATGCTCTTAATAATGTGTCCATTTTATTTCCCTTAGCTAGTGCATAGCTTTAACAAAATCAAATTCCTTAACCAAACCGTCTACTACAAGAAATAAGTAGACTGCCATTACTGATCTTTTCTTTTGAAAATTCTAGTTGCCTGGGTGATATTCTAGGTAAAACAAATTATTGGTTCAGCATAAGTATGTGTTACAGGATTATCAGTGATCTGAGTGGTATGACAAAGATGCAGCCTGCAGTATCTGTATCAAAGAGGAGACACAATACACTGTTGCTTACTTGCTTTTCAAGTTTATATATTAAACAGAAATGGATCACATTAGACAGTTGCGGTAGTGGCTGGTGCTCCATTTTATGGGGGGGCGGCAAACAAACCCCCCCCCCACGTCCACATTTACCCCATCCATGGTCGCGGCTTTCCCACAGCAGATGGACGAAGCAGTAAGAGAGCAGCCAGGTGGACAGATCCAGGCTGCGGCACACTCCAATGACAGACATTGCCATCTTTCTTCTCCCAGCTCATGCTACACAGAAAATCTGCCTCTGCACTGCATATGTCACCGCCAGAGACTGCTTGCTCATTGACTGCTGCCAGCTCCCCTGCCTCCTCCTCCTCGGCTCCTTTACTCCTCCTCTCTGCTGCTTATACGCTCCAACCACCGCCACACGCATCACACAAGTGGGTGGGCTTGGGGCGCAGTGCACACATCATTAGAGCTCCCTCTAGCTGCAGCCTGGTAAAATCATTACTGTGAGTTTTATTTATTTACTTGATTTACTTGCAGATCAGAAATTCTGAGATAATTTCAATTTCCTTTGGTGCATGCATGCATCTCATAATATTGAAGTCAGAGAGAGCCCCGCAACTAGCATTCTTAGAAGGAAGTATTCAATAGCAGCTTCTGTATTTCCCTCAGTAGAGGATACCTTTAAAAATAAAGATGAACAAAGCCAGTAGCTTCTTTTATGAACAATAGTTTGATAACTTCAGCTTTGTTTTATTTATTTTTTTCAACCATGGGTAAGAGATGCCAGAAGCATGTTTTACTTTGTTGGTTGTATAGATTGAAAAGGTGCACACCCAGCCTGATTACTGACTGACTGTATAAAATAATATTAAGAATGATGTCAGTAATGTTTAAGCTGATCTTCTCCAGATACTTTATGATAATTCAGACATACCTTTATACAATATGTCATCTTTATAACTGTTTTATTGCTTTAGATTTTAGATGTGGTTTAAGCAGCTTGAAATGTTATATTACTTTGGCTTTAATGAGTCCAATAAGGGTAGCAGCAGCCGTGTTGCTTTATGATTTCCTGCAATGGTATGCAGTCATCCTCCTAAAAGACTGCTAAGTGAATTTCATTTTGCACACATTTGTTATTTCAAATCTTATTCTGTCACCCTTGGCAAATTTTCCTTTCTCATTTAAATGTCTTTGCTTATAATTAATTTTGAATATAAAGGGTTAAAAAAAGCAGTAGATATTAATATAAAACATATATTTACGTATTCTTTTTTAAATTCCTTAGTTAAAATTTAGCAGGTACAACCCCAAATGGGTAGTTAATCATATACTGCACAAGCACTGCCAACATGAAATACAAACAGCTATGCAACATTTAAACTTCACATGGTAAAAATGAGAATAATATATTTAAGTGTCAGAACTTCTAGACTCTTTTAGGGTGTAGATCCTATATAGGAATTAAGGAGGGAACTCCAGTCATGTGAATTGGGGAAATGTTGGTGTACTCTTGGTGGGAAGATCCATTGTGAATCTTATGAATCTTAAATCTGCCCAGAGTTGAAATTATTTTTTTTTTTAAATTGTTTATTTATTAAGTATATTCAAGTATACAGAAACAGAATGTTCATTCTCATAGAAAAGACATTGATAGCAGCATGTTTTCAATGAGTTAAAACATTTTTTGTAGCTTATTGTATATCAAGAAGAAGTAACATTGAGTGTCAAATGATTTTCAGACAATACTTACACATCATGGTAGAAATAAGAGGGTCAGTAAGTGAAATAAAGTAGTGGCTTGGTCTTTGTACCTCATTAACTCTGGACTACCTAGGGGTTCTCTATGTTATATTCAGAGGAGTCCCAGTGTCTCCATATAGCCTCAAATCTGGGAAGGGAATCATCAATTATGGCTGTGATACGTTCCATCCTGCGAATATCTGTAATGACTGACAAAAATTGTGCAAAAGTAGGGGGGGTGTTGGCTAACCAGCATTGGGGTATAACCCGTTTAGCCGCTAATAAGATGAAAGCCATCAGTTTCCTAAGCGTTTTTGGCATCTTAGGGAGGGGCAAGCCTAGCAAGAGATGTATAGGTTGGTGGGGTATAGGGAATTCTAGGATTTTTTCCAATAGGGCATGGATCTGTGACCAGTATGGCGTTATTAAGGGACATTCCCAAAACATATGGAAATGGGTGCCCAGAGATGAGCCACATCTCCAGCATTGTCCGGATGTAGTCAGTTTCTGTCTTAAAAGAAACTCCGGGGTTCTATACCAGAACATCAGTATTTTATAGGTTGTTTCTTTCTGAGCCACACATCTAGATGTCTTAGATGCATTTTCCCAGATATTCTTCCATTCACTTAATTGGATAGGTCTGTTTAAAATATGGGACCATTTGCGCATATATGTGTGAGTCTGTTCCGTGACAGGGGAGGCAGCATGTAGTATTTTGTAAATAGTGGATTTAAGATGAGGATCATGAGGGCCTCTGGAGCATACCATTTCAAATTCAGTAGGGATAGTTAGGGTCAATTGTGGTATTTTGGTGGAGAAAAAATGTTGGATTTGTAGAAAGGAGTAAAAGAGGTTTTTTGGGATTTTATATTTGGTTTGTAGGTCAGTAAAAGTGAGGAGTTTACGGGTCACTGGGTTAACCAGGTGGCGTAGTTGAAAAATACCGGCTTTCGTCCATGGCAGCATGGCTTCATAAGAGAGGCTATCAGGGATTTCCGGATTAAAGGTAATATTTGTTAAAGGAGAGCATGGGGATGAAAGCTTATATTTACCGGAGCAGCTATTCCATATTGAGAGGGTAAATAGCATCGGGTTTAAGCTGATTTTACGTAACTGAGAGATGAATTTATCCGAGGATGGCCATAACATATAGCATGGATGTGCGGGTACCGTGATGCCCATCTCTATCTCAGACCATCTGTTAGGGGCATATCTAGACCAGAATTGCAATTATTAGGAGTGCGGCCATTACTTTTTTGTGGCATTATAAAGCAATTCTGATAACCACAAGCATAAATTCAAATGGCAGCTGGTATAAAAAGGTGCCACACCCTATTATTAGTTACAATCACAAAACATCTAAGCACTTGGGTTTTTCAGGCACCAGATATCAAATAAATCATAACCAAATATCAACATTCATAATTTTATTTTTACATAATATAAAAAGAATTTGTATATAAAACACAAATTTTAAAAAAATATTCTGATAATAATTGATATAGGTGTACCCAAAACAAATAGACATCCCTCTCCAAGCTTATTGCATTATTAAGTCAAGGTAACCAACTGTTCTGTCCCCGAATGGACCTTATATAATGCTGTGGACAAATAGATTCTTTGGAAAGAGGGAGGAGAAAAGAAGGGTCACTGTGACAAACTAGGAGTGCAGAGAGAGAGAGGCACACAGAGACAAATCACAAAAGACTAGATGTGTGAGGTTTTTTTTGGGTAGCTTGGATATACAGGAGGGGGTAGCAATATGGCACAGCAAGGAGAAATAATCCACAGCCAGGCCCAGATTAAGAGCATCATGGGCCTGGTGCTAAGGATGTTGGTGGGCCTATTTATGAAAATAAATAAAATGAAAACGCAAACAATTTTTTGTTAAATTTAAATTTAAGAGAGAGAGGGGTGTGAGATAGTGGTTGAGAGAGAGAGAGGGGGGAGGGGTGATAGCGAGATAGGGGGTTGAAAGAGAGGGGATGAGAGGAGGGGGGAAAGAGAGAAAAAGTGGGTGAATGAGAGAGAGAGAGGGGGTGAGAGAGAGAGAGAGAGAGGGGGGGTGAGAGAGAGGGGGGGTGAGAGAGAGGGGACAAGAGAGAGAGAGGGAACGAGAGAGAGGGGGTGAGAGAGAGGAGACGAGAGAGAGGGGACGAAAGAGAGAGAGGGGACGAGAGAGAGGGGACGAGAGAGAGGGGGTGAGAGAGAGGGGACATGAGAGAGAGAGGGGACGAGAGAGAGGGGGTGAGAGAGAGGGGACGAGAGAGAGAGGGGGTGAGAGAGAGGGGACAAGAGAGAGAGAGAAGGGGTGAGAGAGAGGGGACGAGAGAGAGAGAGGGGGTGAGAGAGAGGGGACCAGAGAGAGAGAGGGGGTGAGAGAGAGGGGACGAGAGAGAGAGAGAGGGGGTGAGAGAGAGGGGACATGAGAGAGAGAGGGGACGAGAGAGGAGACAAGAGAGAGGGGGGGTCAGAGAGAGGGGACAAGAGAGAGAGAGGGGTGAGAGAGAGGGGACATGAGAGAGAGAGGGGGTGAGAGAGGGGACAAGAGAGAGAGGGGGGTGAGAGAGAGGAGACAAGAGAGAGAGAGAGGGAACGAGAGAGAGGGGGTGAGAGAGAGGAGACGAGAGAGAGAGGGGGTGAGAGAGGGGACATGAGAGAGAGAGGGGACGAGAGAGAGAGGGGGTGAGAGAGAGGGGACGAGAGAGAGAGGGGGTGAGAGAGAGGGGACAAGAGAGAGAGAGAGAAGGGGTGAGAGAGAGGGAACGAGAGAGAGAGGGGACGAGAGAGAGAGGGGGTGAGAGAGAGGGGACGAGAGAGAGAGAGGGGGTGAGAGAGAGGGGACAAGAGAGAGGGGGTGAGAGAGAGGGGACGAGAGAGAGGGGGGTGAGAGAGAGGGGACAAGAGAGAGAGAGGGGGTGAGAGAGAGGGGACATGAGAGAGGGGACGAGAGAGGGGGTAAGAGAGAGGAGACGAGAGAGAGGGGGGGTGAGAGAGAGGGGACAAGAGAGATAGAGGGGTGAGAGAGAGGGGACATGAGAGAGAGAGGGGACGAGAGAGAGAGGGGGTGAGAGAGAGGGGACAAGAGAGAGAGAGGGGGTGAGAGAGAGGAGACATGAGAGAGAGAGGGGATGAGAGAGAGAGGGGGTGAGAGAGAGGGGACGAGAGAGAGAGGACAAGAGAGAGAGAGGGGGTGAGAGAGAGGGGACAAGAGAGAGAGAGAGAGGGGGTGAGAGAGAGCGGACGAGAGAGAGAGAGAGGGGGTGAGAGAGAGGGGACGAGAGAGAGAGGGGACAAGAGAGAGAGAGGGGGTGAGAGAGAGAGAGGGGGTGAGAGAGAGGGGACATGAGAGAGAGAGGGGACGAGAGAGAGGGGGTGAGAGAGAGGGGACGAGAGAGAGGGGGTGTGAGAGAGAGAGGGGGTGAAAGAGAGGGGACAAGAGAGAGAGAGGGGGTGTGAGAGAGAGGGTGTGAGAGAGAGGGGACAAGAGAGAGAGAGGGGGTGAGAGAGAGGGGACAAGAGAGAGGGGGGTGAGAGAGAGGGGACAAGAGAGAGAGAGGGGTGAGAGAGAGGGGACATGAGAGAGAGAGGGGATGAGAGAGAGAGGGGGTGAGAGAGAGGGGACAAGAGAGAGAGAGGGGGTGAGAGAGAGGGGACAAGAGAGAGAGAGGGGTGAGAGAGAGGGGACATGAGAGAGAGAGGGGACGAGAGAGAGGGGGTGAGAGAGAGGGGACAAGAGAGAGAGAGGGGGTGAGAGAGAGGAGACATGAGAGAGAGAGGGGACGAGAGAGAGGGGGTGAGAGAGAGGGGACGAGAGAGAGAGGACAAGAGAGAGAGGGGGTGAGAGAGAGGGGACAAGAGAGAGAGGGGGTGAGAGAGAGCGGACGAGAGAGAGAGGGGGTGAGAGAGAGGGGACGAGAGAGAGAGGGGGGTGAGAGAGAGGGGACAAGAGAGAGAGAGGGGACATGAGATAGAGAGGGGGTGTGAGAGAGAGGGGGTGAGAGAGAGGGGACAAGAGAGAGAGAGGGGGTGAGAGAGAGAGGGGGTGAGAGAGAGGGTACGAGAGAGAGAGAGGGGGTGAGAGAGAGGGGGTGTGAGAGAGAGGGGGTGAGAGAGAGGGGACAAGAGAGAGAGAGGGGGTGAGAGAGAGGGGACAAGAGAGAGGGGGGTGAGAGAGAGGGGGTGAGAGAGAGAGAGAGGGGGTGAGAGAGAGGGGACAAGAGAGAGAGAGGGGGTGAGAGAGAGGGGACAAGAGAGAGGGGGGTGAGAGAGAGGGGGTGAGAGAGAGAGAGAGAGAGGGGGTGAGAGAGAGGGGATGAGAGAGAGGGGGTGAGAGAGAGGGGATGAGAGAGAGGGGGGGTGAGAGAGAGAGAGAGGGGGTGAGAAAAAGGGGAATAGAGAGAGGGTGAAAGAGAGAGAGGGTGGTAGGGGGTGAAGGGGGTTATAGAGAGAAAACAGGGTGAAAGAGAGGGGATGAGAGAGAGAGGGTGGGTGAGAGAGAGGGGACAAGAGAGAGAGGGGGTGAGAGAGAGGGGACAAGAGAGAGAGAGAGAGGGGGTGAGAGAGAGAGAGAGAGAGAGGGGGTGAGAGAGAGGGGACGAGAGAGAGAGAGAGAGAGGGGGGGTGAGAGAGAGGGGACGAGAGAGAGAGGGGGGGTGAGAGAGAGAGAGAGGGGGTGAGAAAAAGGGGAATAGAGAGAGGGTGAAAGAGAGAGAGGGTGGTAGGGGGGGAAGGGGGTGAGAGAGAGAACAGGGTGAAAGAGAGGGGATGAGAGAGAGAGGGTGTGAGGGGGTGAAAGAGAGAGAGAGAGGGGGGTGGGAGTGAGGGTGTGAGTCTGTGGGGGGCACAGCATAGTACATTACACGGGGGGGTACAGCACAGTACATCACATGGTTGGCACAACACATTACATGGTGGATACATGGATAAAGCACATTTAATGGTGGGCAAAGCACAGTACATTACATGGTGGGCACAGCACATTACGCGATTGGCACTGCCAATACAGCACATTACAATGTAGGCACAGTACATGACATGATTGGTACTGCACAACACAACACATTGCATGGTGGGCACAACACAGCACATGCACACAATGGACACAGGACCTTATATGGTGGGCACAGCACATGACATGGCAGGCACAGCTGAGCACATTACATGGTGGGCACTGCACATTACAAGTGGGCACTGCACAGAACATTATATGGTGGGCACAGCACATTATATGGTGGGTACTGCACAAAGCATGGTGGGCACTGCACAGCACATGACATGGTGGGCACTGCATGACACAGCACAGCACATTACATTGTGAGCAGAGCACATTAAATGGTGGACACCACACATGACATGATGAGCCCTGCACACCACATTCCATTGTGGGCACTGCAAGGCACATGCCATGGTGGACAATGTACAGCACATTACATGGTGAGTACAGCACATTACATGGTAGGCACTGCATGGCGCAGCACATGACATGGTGGACACAACGCAGCACATGACATGGTGGGCACTGCACATGACATGGTGGGCACTGCATGACACAGCACATTACATGGTAGGTACAGCGCATTACATGGTGGGCACTGTATGGCACAGCACATGACATGGTGGGCACAGCGCATTACATGGTGGGCACTGAATGGCACAGCACATTACATGGTGGGCACAACACATTACATGGTGGGCACTGCATGGCATAGCACGTTTCATGGTGGGCATGTGCACATTACATTTTAGGAACTGCACATGACATGGTGGGCACTGCTGAACAGCACAGCACATTACACAGTGAGCACAACACACTACATGTTGGGCACAACACATGGTAGGGTGGGCACAGCATAACACATGACATGGTGGGCACTGCATGGCACAGCGCATTACATAGTGGGCACTGCACATTACATGATGGGATCACTGCATGGCACAGCACATGACATGGTGGACACTGCAAATTACATAGCGGGCATTGCAAGGCACAGCACATGACATGGTGGGCACTGCACATTATATGGCGGGCACTGAATGGCACAGCCATTGCATTGCACATGACATGGTTGGCACTGGATGGCACATGACATGGTGGGCACTGCACATTACATGACGGGCACTGTATGGCACATCACATGACATGGTGGGCACTGCACATTAGATGGCGGCCACTGCAAGGCACAGCACGACATAGTGGGCACTGCACATCACATGAAGGGCAATGCAATGCACAGCACATAACATGGTGGGCACTGCACATTACATAGTGGGCACTGCATAGCACAGCACGACATAGTGGGCACTGCACATTACATAGTGCGCACTGCAATGCACATGACATGGTGGGCACTGGGCACAAGAGAGCACATTACATGGGGGAAGCAGCACTCTGTCCCCTAGCACAATAATTACACAACATCCCCCTAACAAATGTACTGACCTTATCTCAACAGCATGGGAGATGTCCTTCCTCCCGGGCTCCTGCTGGTTAGGACATCAGCGCCCCTCCCCCAGACATGGAGGATCTGTGTGAGTGAACAGATCCTGTGATAGGAGTCAGGCATCGGCAGAGACAGGACTTGGCTGCACTGACTTGTCTCCTCCATGTGTGCACAGAGGGCTCCTCTTCCTTCAGGAAGGCACACAGATATTGATAAGCCACTGGCATGGGCCTATATTGAGGGAGGGGCCTGGAGCTGCAGCTCCACCAGCCCCTATGTTAATCCGGCCCTGTCCACAGCATAGCAATATGGCACAGCAAGAAGAAATAATCCACAGGGCAGCAATATGGCACAGATCGAGAAAGAGTTCATGGGGTAGCATTATGGCACAGTAAGTTCCATAACTAAGCAGGATAGCAATATTGTACAGCAAGGAGAAATAAGCCACAGGGTAACAATATTATACAGCAAGAGCAAGTCTTGAGGGGCAATATGGTATAACAAACAGTATGTCCAGGTGTACAAAGGACAATCGAAAGAGAACAAGCCACAAACAATGGTGATGTAGGGCAATAAGCAAAGGAGAACAGTCACTGGACATTTATTCACAAGGCAGCAGCCAAAGGAAAATGGTTCATATGGCAGTAATCCCAGGGTATCAGAGAAGACTACTACAACTGGCAGCTTCTGAAGGTCATACAGTGTTCAACAGCAGGTGAAGGTCATATATATGGCTTACTTTACACACAACCCCAGTATTAGAGGTTGTTGATTTCAGAAAAATATAATATTTCTGATGTTACAGTCACCAATGAGCTCTATGCATTTGCACCATGTACAACCCTCAAAGTGAGACCCCCGGAGCATACAGGGACACACGGGGTCAACATTTCACAAGTCTCCAACACACACAGCTTGCTAAGATGAAGCAGACTGCTAGGACATTGGCATATCAGGAAGAGGTTCAAACACCATCAACATCAGGGACATGCAACATGGCTGGGGGTTTGTATTGCACCTGATGAAGCGGGTTTGGCTGCAAAACACGTAGAACTAATTGATGACCCTTTTTTTCTTCTCCCTCTTTGAGAAAAATCTATTTGTTCTCAACGTTACATATGGTCCATTCTGGAACAGAGAAGTTAGTTACCTTGAACTATAATTCAATACATTTGGAGAGGGTATATTTGCTTTGGGTACACCTATATCAATGATTATCAGAATCCTTTTTTAATAATAGGTGTTTTATGTACAATTTCTTTTTTATATTATGTAAAAGTAAAATTATGTATAGTAATATATGGTTGTGATTTGTTTGATGTCAGGCGCCTACAGAAGCCAATAGATGACTCGATTTTCTTTACAACCACCACGAGGGGGGGTGCGCAGGGGGGTCTTCCCAGCTGGCTGAAGGTGGTAAACACTGCTAGCAGCTATAACTGCCGGCAGTAATCACATGTAAAAAAAGTCTGACAGGCTGGTTGTACCCAAGTCGATCAATGGATTGACTTGGGTACAATCAGCCTGCCCATAGATGGATCAAATCCCTGCTAAAATGGCCAAATTTCACTTCGTGTATGGCCGGCTTTAAAAACCCAAGTGCTTAGGTATTTTATGATTGTAACTATTAATAGGGTGTAACACCTTTTATACCCCCACCATTTGGAGTTATGCTTCTGCATTCTGGATCAGAATTGCTATATTGGGCTGTGTGGAGTCATAGGTGTGATAGAGGCGACCAGGGTGCAATGGAATCACTGGATGATACTGGATACCCAGGGGTCACTGAATGACACAGCATGCCTGAGGTCACTGGAGACGGAGGATGTTCTAGGGTCACTGAAGACAGTGGATGCTTTGGGGTCACTGGGTGACACAGGCAGCTTGCGACACAGAGGTTACTAGAGACACTGGGGTCTCAGAGTTAAGGAAGCACAGAAGTGCAGAGATCCATAGAAATACTGCGATCAAAGAGTACACAGGAATCAGAGGGTCAGAGGAGTCAGAGGATTTTGAGGTCTCTGAAAATTCTGAATTGCAGGGATTTCTGGAGACAGGGGGTTGACAGTATATGGCGTTCGGGAGAGCAGGGGTCACAGGAGGCACAGAAGTGCAAGGGTCTCTGGAAGCACATGGGTCACAGACTGTGGAACACAGAAGTGCACGGGTCACTGGAAGCACTGGGGTGCCAAAGTCTGGAGACTTAGAGGTCACAAGTGGCACAGAATTGCAGGAATACTGGAGACACTGCGGTCATGGAGTGCACAGAATTCAGAGGGTCACAGAAGGCACATGGATACAAGAGTAACTGAAGACTGAAGTGCCTGACGCTGGAAGGGGGAGCAGGTGAGTGTAACACTGACTGTGCTAAATATACATATTGGTAAATTTACATAATTTATATGTATTTGTTTTCTGTTTTTTTTTTAGATATTTTAGGGCTTAGAACAAATATTATTTGCACAATAAATTGTTTTAAGTGTTAAATGTATTATTTGATCCCACAAGAGCAGTAGTTTTCAGCTCAATAATTGCAGTATTCTAGTATGCATCTCCCCAAGGTAATACTTAAAATCTGGCCTGTTAGTGGGTCCTGAGGACAGGAGTTGAGAACCACTGCACTAGAGGATCGTATGGCAAATTAAATTGGCAGTCTGACATGGCCTCAGGCATAATAAAGTGGCCATGTGTTGAAACAAGCAGTTGCATTATGGGGGTGATCAACTGCTAATTTTGTAATTTTTATTAAAAGACTTTCTGAAATAAAAATAAGGTTAAATAGTAACACACAGATCATGATTACATAAAGTTTTGGTGGGTGGGGAAGAGGTAGGGATGTTAGTCCAAGACTGCTGTACACGAATCCATTGAGGTTCATATAAAAGCACTAGCGAAAATGTCCAAAAGTAACAGTGTAATGAATTCCAACTGGGATGTTCAAAACCACTGCTGGTCTCCACCTGATTTGTGTTAAACAGAAATTTGGATCAATGAGTAATAACCTGAGTAATAACTCAAATCTACAAACAGGGAACCTTGGGGGTGTTAGGGAATATGTTGGGTTGGGGCTATTGGAGTTAAAGACATGGATAGGGTCAGAGATCTTTGGATTGATGACATGTTGATGAAGGGGGGGTGGGGGTCTGAATTAAATGGGAATGGAAGAGATGTGTTGGACTGTGTAGAGCAGAAGGGGGAAGGAGGGGAGGCCTGCTGGATCAGGTTCTGGGAAAGAAACCACAGCAATGATCCACTTCAGACCCCAGTAACCTGTGAGGTAAGAATTCATCACCTATTCTCTAAAGCCGGCCATACATGTTTAGCGCCCTGCTCCTGATGGGCAGGTGCTATCTATGTAAATTTAAGTTTGTCTGAAGCTGTAGTTTAGCTCAGACTAATTATGGTAAATTTGCTGGTTTCTGTACCAGTTCAGCTGGGTTGTGTCAGTTTCCACTTGGCCGTGGGTGTCGCTGTAGCCACCGGTAAGTGCTGGTGGGAGTGGTTCACTCGCCGTGCATTCTGGGTAAGGGTACTTAAGGGCGCAAATTTGTCGGGGTTCGTTGTTCCCGACCTGAAGGCCCTTCTGGCCCAAGGTGTGCCGTGGCAGCTCTGCTGTCTCGGGGCCGGTCGGCCCGAGGCTTTGTTACTACAGAAGTAGGCCCAGGAGTTCTGGGGCCTGCTGATCCAGAGGGTAGTCCTGTGCTGTCTTGCCTGTGGGGAGAAGCCGATCGATTGAACAAAACCAGGGGAGGACTTTCCTGGAGGTGACCGAGCAAAGTATGCTGGTATTTCAGGAGAAGCCTGGAAACTCAATTGAAGGATGCAACCCGGGTCACCTATCTCACAGTATCGCCGGATAGGCTGAAAGAAACTGTTACTGTGCAGTTATGCTTTAATCTTGCAAAACTTTGGTTACACCATCCTGTGGCAGAGGATTGTGTAAGGACCGTAATGTAATTTTTCAAGTCTGTGGCAGAGACTATGTCCGAGCCTTGCACCGGCTGCTAGGTCAGTGAGAGAGGCCTATCCGGTGATTGCTATATCCAGTTGAGGAAACCGTTTGTCCTCTAGATTAAAGAAATACCCTGACCCGCAATACAAGGTACATGAATCTCCCTTAACCCTCCATCCCTCTATCTGACTTTGTTAAATAAAAGAGTTGAAGAAAAAGAAACTAAGTTTTTGGTGCAGACATCTTTGAACATATTTCTAATGGGACCCCTGTGATGGACATGGTGAAACATTGAGGAAACGGTAGGACTTAAACAGCAGCTCCTTCGGGGGGTAAGTGCTACACATGTATCTAATTTTGGCCAGTTCAGCAGGGACTGGCCGAGATTCGATCCATCTACGAACAGGCTGATTGTACCCAAGTCAATTGTTGGATGGACAACCAGCCTGTCGGATTTTATACATGTGATTATAGCCAGCGACTATAGCCTGTGGTGGAAGCAAAGAAAATCAAATCATCTATGGGCTGCGCTACTGCCAAGTTGCTGACCTCTGTCCAAGTCATTCCAGGTACAACCACGGAACTGGGGTTGAATAGATTGTCTTTGATTGTAGTGGTGGGTTATTGGATGGATGCATGAGTCGTTTGTATGTCTATGAGTATTTGAAAAGATGCAGGTCCAGGTTTTATGACATTGTGACAAGTGGTACTAGCTGATGTGGATAAGTTCCTCCATGATGGCGTCATTGTTGATACAAGTAAGCCATTACTTTTTAGTTTGAAGTTGGAGCAATTTCCAATGTCTTGGTATTAAAGAATTTTCAGGATTCAATAAAAGTAATTGCTTTATTATGTATTGCAAATGAACAAAATAATCAGGAGAGCAGCATCTGAACCACATGGAATTCAACAGGATGGAGAATTTTTGTCTAGTTATTCATTAATCCCTGTTGATGAAAGAGTGTTGAAAATCGATTAACTGGGTCCAGGTCAGAAACAGGGGATTGTTCAGTGGTCTAACTGCATAGATAGACTTACACATAGCCAACCCTAATGGCCAGACATGCATAGATGTGAGAAAACATTACGATGAGCTACGTGAAAATTTTAGGAAATTTGTGTTGCAAAGGAAAAATAATCTAGTTTCCTGGCTGCAATCAATTTGTAGAGTGACCATCCTTTGGTCAATGACCTATAAACATTTCTCCAGCTTCTCTATATCTGTTAATCAAAAAACATACAACAATCTCTTTATATGAAGAGAGCATAGTAGTACATTTTCAAGGGCATGATCTCTCTACAGCAAATTCATAAACATTTATGATTAAAAGTAAATGAAACATTTGTTCTGACTTTGATAAATATGCCAAAGACACCAAAGGAAATTGTAGGCTTATTGCTAAAATTAACGCTTCCACGAAATGATTATTCTATGAGATTAATCCTGTGTAATTTGTACGGCTGTAATCACCCATTGCTGGGCATTGATCCACATAATTTGTAGATCAAACTGTGAGGTAACCTCAGACAACCTTTTCAATTGGCTGATGCTGATTGGGACAAGCGCACACTCATGCATCTATATGCCAATATTTCTCTTTGCTCGCAAAAACTTGCTATCATTAAGTCAAGTTAGCCAGATTATTTTTGGCAAGGCATGAATTCATTTGTTTAACAGTACACTACATGCTAGTCTTTAGAGGAGAACTGCAGCCTATATTAGGTAATCCTATTGGTAAATAGGTTTCTAATGAACCTTTAACCCTTTATTAGGCTAGACAGTGTTCAAATTCAGTGTACAACTGATAATTAAGATCTGACTATATAGTACAGACGGGGTTAATTATCGCAAACGCAGTACTTGAGTTTCCAGGAAATGTCATCTAAAAAGCGTAAGCTGCATTTTTTACATTTTCTTTTAAGCTTTGCTATGCAAATGAGGACATGTGACAAATATAAAGTAGGCATTATTCCAATTTGGCTGCAAAAGTAGAAATACGCTGTAAACTTCAACACCAGGAAAAAACTATTTTTTAGATATTTGTTTGAAAAAATAACCTGTAATGATAGGTGTCCCACGTGCAGGGATACTGCTGCATCATGTAAACATGTGGCTACATGTTTCAGGGCAACAGGAACGTCCCTTTATCAAACCTTCTGAAAAAAGAGCCATGCCCCCTCCACTTCCTGTCACCATCACCCAGCTGAGATAGGTGCTGTTTGGTGCCATCGCCATCTTGCCCCTTCTGGAAGCTGCTGTTGCCTATGTTCCAGCCTGAAGCCTGTCAGCTGTACTTCCATCCAGAACTCTGCTTCAGCCAGCCACTTGCCTGCAGAGCTCTGCAGCCTCGTGGTGATCCTATGGAGGTCTATATTGGTTTATGACAAGCCTTGATCCACTTTTATTTAGTGAGTGCATTTTGTCTTTTTAATAAATTGCTACACCTAAATGGAGGCACCTCGAATGCTGGTTTTAGCATTGCATAACTAATATGCTGAAGATTTTCCCAGGTATGTTTGGTATATAAATAGTTGCAATAATTGCACAATATTGGTTAGGATGTTTATAGTGGTGTTTCGTATTTAGGTGGTCAGTGCATACTTTTTTCTTGTCCTTGAGAACACTATTGCTATTACTTTTATACATTTGTGGTAAGTTTAGAGAACCCAATTTCTCCCCTAGCAGAGCACCTTATGTGTTTTACAAGTACAATCAATTCATAGTGTTATTAAACCTATAATGAAAATATTCCTAATCATATGTGCTTGTTGGTTTATACACTGATTTTAACTGGTATTTACAATTCAGAGGACTCCTTTATGAGTTACATGGGATTTGTAATCGTTCTTAGGTTTTTTTTCATATTATTGTATTTAATAATGAAATATTTGTTACAAGAGCAGTGCGGCTGATTTCTTCGATGAGGAGACTGTGGTGATTTCATATTGTTATTCATAGTGTTATTTTTATCAACATCACACGCATTTTTATAGGAACAGCTGCTTTGCTTTTCTGCGATTGAATAGGTAGAAGACTGGCTTGAACAAAGGTGTATTTGTCCTTAACAAATGTTCTTCACTGTCCATATGCACTGGCATGTAACAATTTAGTTGTGCTGATGCCCCTATAGTAATAACACTTATCCCATTGCAGAACTGACAATTTTGGGAATATTGCATGGTGTATACTGGAGACAGTTGCAGATGGTATGAAACAGGCAGTATGTGCGTGAGAATTATGGAGCATATGACAGTGAACAGTTTGTACATGAGAGGAGCGCAGGGTATAAAAGAGGGGGCTGTATGGGAAGGAGATGAGTGTGGAGGTATGAGAGGCGACAGTATGCATAGGAAAGTGCAGAGGGTAGGTAGGACAATGAAAGTGTGTGCAGGAGAGGAGTACAGAAAGTATGAGAGCAGATAACATACATAAGAGAGGAGTGAAGAGAGTATGAAAGCAGGCAGTACATGTAGGAGGGGAGTACAGGGGATAATACTGCAGTCAGTTTGTAGAGGAGAGGAGTAACAAATTGTATAAGAGTAGACAGTATGTGCAGGAGAAAAAAACAGGGGGTGGATGTAATATGTACAGGTGAGAAGTGTGGGGCCTATGAGGACAAGCAGTATATGCAGAAGAGGAGTGTAGATAGCATGAGAAGTGGACAGCATGTGCTGGAAAGAGCTCCAGAAGGTTATGCACAGCATCAGTGCAGAGGTTATGGCGGAGGGCTGTATGTGCAAGAGAGAATTGTGAAGGGTGGGTAGTTTGTGTAAGAGTAGAGTGTGGAGGGTATGATGACAGCTTGTCAGGATCCCAGCAACCAACAATATATGGAGACTGGAAACTGCTGGGAGACACCAGCTGTTGGACACTGGAAATGAAACTGTTCCACCTTAACAGGAAGCACAGTGCCACCAGCAGGTGATTCAGATCCTGACAGTTCCCCTCCCTTATGGAGCAGCCCCTGGACACTCCATCATGCCCCACCACCGGGGTCCAGAAGCTGACTGGGTATGCCACCAACAATACCGCCAAGTCTAGCTGGGCAGCAGCCCGGGAATCAACGTAGTCTGGCTGGACAACGGCCCGGGAGCCAGCATAGGGCACTTGGCAAAGGCCTGGGCACCAGCATAGGGTGGCTGGGCAACGGCCCGGGAACCAACATAGGACGGCTGGGCAACAGCCCAGGAACCAGCATAGGCCGGCTGGGTAACAGCCCAGGAGCCAGCAAAGGCTCACCAGGCAACAGCCTGGGAACCAGCAAAGCCCTGCTGGGCAACGGCCCCGGAACCAGCAAAGCCCCACTGAGCAACGGCCCGGGAATCTGCAAAGCCCCACTGGGCAACGGCCCAGGAATCAACAAAGCCCCACTGGCCAACGGTACAGGAACTAGCAAAGCCTCACTGGGCAATTGCCCAGGAACCAGCAAACCCCTCTGGGCAATGGCCTGGGAACCAGCAAAGTCCCACTGGGCAACAGCCCGGGAATCTGCAAAGCCCCACTGGGCAACGGCCTGGGAATCAGCAAAGCCCTGCTGGCTAACGGCCCGGGAACTAGCAAAGCCCCACTGGGCAATTGGTCAGGAATCAGCAAAGGCCCTCCTGGGCAATGGCCAGGGAATCAGAAAAATCTGGTTGGACAATGGCCAGTGGAACCAGCACCAGCTCACCAGACAGCTGGCAGTGGATCATCACAGGCCAACTTGGCAGCAGACAGCAAACAGGCATTGAGGCAGACTAAACCCCATCAGCAGGCATTGAGGCAAACTGAACCCCCATCAGCAGGCATTGACGCAGACTGAACCCCATGAGCAGACAGCCTGGAAGCGGACTGTACCCCTTCAGCAGGCAACATGGAACCGGACTGGACCCATCGGCAGGCAACATGGAAGCGGACTAGACCCTATTGGCAGGCAGCATTGAGGCAGACTAGACCCCATTGGCAGGAATTATGGAGGCAGACTGGACCCCATCAACAGACAGCATGGAATCTGGAACTGGCTGAATAATGGTTGAGGCAGCAGTGGATAACCCCAGAGTTGTATGAGCAGGAAAAAAATGTTTGTTTCTTTTTTGGTTTAGATGCTGGAATCCTGCAAGTGATCGTAGTGTGCTGACCAGATTGTGCTGCTGGTGGATAGGTAGTAACAGCCTGATGCCCCCCCCCCCCCCCCCCAAATAAACAGAGTTTACTATACTTCAGTTATGAATGAACACAGTGAGTAATTGGTACGGATGTGTTCATTCAGGAAAGGAAGGGGCTGGTAAATGTGACATTTGGTACAGTAGGGGGCATGTACTGGAACTATCCCCTGTATGGCTTTCTTTGCAGCAGCTGAAAGTTGGTGGGAGGGAGAGGAGACGAATCCAACTGTTTCAACTGCTGCTGAGAGAGCCATACAGGAGATCGGTTCCAATAATTGCCCCAATCACCCTCCCTGCCCACATGCGATTTACCCAGTTGCCTGGGCCTACCTGCTGGCCTGGGTCTCATACAGTAGGACCGGTGGCACCCCTTATCCACAGCCCCAAGTAGCAGTACTGAGGAGCATAGAGGAAAAGTTTGCAGAAGCAGAGGAAGGTATCTGAGAGGTTGCTATGGGTGAAGTACTGTAACTGTAGGGGGATCCCTCAATGGGTTAAATGCAGGGGAAGTGTGGTTAAAGAAGGCAGTGAACTAATCTACTGAAGGCAGGGAACACTCAGTAGCAGCTGTGGTTGCTAAAGGTAACGAAGGAAGGCAGATCTGAATTGGTGTGAATCAACTGAAACTGGGGATCCCTGACCAGGCTTAGAGAAAAGGCTGAACAAGGTTTAGTTTACAGCTCTCTTTTCTGACTAGAAAAAGCACATCAGTAATACAAACTAACAGCACCTGTTGTGAACAAGCTGAGTACAGGCACATCCCACTTTTAAGTACACAATGGGGTTTATTTACTAAAGCTGGAAAGTGCAAAATCGGGCTCACTTCTGCATAGAAACCAATGATCTTCTAACCCCAGCTTGTTCAATTAAGCTTTTGTAATAAAACCTGGAAGCTTGTTGGTTTCTTTGCAGAAGTGAGCCTGATTTTGCACTTTCCAGCTTTAGTAAATAAACCCCATTGTGTACTTAAAAGTGGGGTATGCCTGTAGTGTTCAAAGAACCTGTCCCATTTTCCAGCAACCTCACCAAAACCTAGCCTGAGGCACATTAAAGGGAGCAGGGCCGCCTTTAACACAGGGCAAAGGGGGCAGCTGCCCAGGGCCCAGTGATTATTATTGGGCTCCAAAGCAGCTGCCCCTTGAGCCCCTTGTCATGGAGAGTCCCAGTCTGGTGGGGTGCAGGGCAGGATGATATGCCCGAACCCCGCATATAATCATACAGCGAGTGGGCGGCCCCGGAGGCTGCGGGGAAGGCAAGCAGTGCAAGGCTGACTAGAACTGAGAGCCCGGGAGGGAGAAAACCTCCACCACAACCCTGACCTGAGCAGCAGGGGACGCAACATCAACAGCACCCCCCATAGCCTGCACTTCAACCTCCTCTCCTAACCTCCTCTCCGCTCCCAGTTGTAACAAGGCTAGAGAGGTAGAAAGGTAGAAAAGCTAACTGAGGGCCCAGAGGACGAGGATGGGTGGGAGGTAGGCACATCACACACACCTACCCACAAACAGGGGCTGGGACAGAGGGGCACAGGAGGGACTGTGGGCAGGGCTAGATGGTCGGTCTCTCTCTCATCCCCCACCCCCCTCTCTCCCACCCCCCTCTCTTACCCTCCCCCACCCCCTCTCTCTCACCCTTCCTCACCCCCTCTCTCACACCCCCTCTCTCTCACACTCCCCTCTCTCTCACCCCCCTCTCTCTCACCTCCCTCTCTCTCACCCTCCCTCACTCCTCCTCCCTCACCCCCCTCTCCCACCCCCTTTTTCTCTCTCTTCTCTCACCCCCCTCTCTCACCCTTCCTCACTCCCCTCTCTCCCACCCCCTCTCTCTCTCACCCCATCTGTCTTCCAGCCCCCCTCTGTCTCCCACCCCCCTCTCTTACCCCTCTCTCTCTCAACACCCTCTCTCTCACCCTCCCTCTCTCCCCCCGCTCTCTCACCCTTCCTCTTTCCCTCACCCCCTTTCTCCCACCCCCCTTCTCTCTCTCTCACCCCTTTTTCCCACTCCCTCTTTCTCCCACCCCTCTTTCTAACCCTACCTCGTCCCCTCTCTCTCACCCCCTCTTTCTTCCCCCTCCCTCACCTCTCTCTCTCACCCCCTCTCTCGCACTCACCCTCCTCTCTCTCACCCTCCCACTCTCTCACCCTTACTCTCCCCCTCTCTCTCACCCCTCCTTTTCCACCCCCTCTCTCTTACCTTCTCTCTCAAAAAACCCCTCTCTCACCTCCTCTCTCTAATCTCCTCTTTCCCACCCCTTTCTCTCTCACCCCCTCTCTCTCACCCTCCCTCACTCCCCCTCTCTCTCTCACCCTCCCTCGCTCATCCTCCCTCACCCCCCTTTCTCTATCTCACCCCTTCTCTCTTGCCTTTTTTTCTCTCAACCCTCTCTCTTTCTCACTTCCCCCCTCTCTTTTACACCCACCTCTCTCTTACCCCCCTTTCTCTCCCCCTCTCTTACCCCATCTCTGTCTCCCCCACCCAACTCTCTCTCTCACCCCCCTCTTTCACCCCTCTACCTCTCACCCTCCCTTTCTCTCTCACACCACTCCCTCTCTCTTTCCCTCTCTGTTATGCAGGCAGGGGGAACCAAGTGGTCACTGACTGACAGGTGACAGCAAGTGAGAGTTACTGATCCCATCCCCCCAAGCACTGCTACTGATCCCATCTTCCCAGCACTGCCGCTCACCCCCCCTACCCCCAGCACTGCCACTGATACCATCCTCCCCACCACTGCCACTGATCCCATCAACCTCTCAGCACTGCCACTGATCACACCCACCCCTTTTCTTCAGGGCCTCCATTGATCCCCCCAGCACTGCCACTGATCCCCCCTCCCCCCACCACTGCCACTGGTCACACTCCGCCCCCTCCCTCCAGCCCTAGAAACCAATTGGTGAGTGGTAATGATGTGCAGTAATCTCTAACCAATCAACAAGCAGAAATTATGTGTTGTAACCTCTAGTAACTAATCAGTGAGCTGTAATGTGTGCTGTAACCTATAGCACCTATCAGTGAGCGGAGGGAACACTTTCTTCAGCCGCTAGCAGGAGTTAAAAGCGTAAACCTCTATGCATTTATTATTTTTTAATAAAAAGTTGAACAAAGGCACTTGGGTCAGGCAGGCACATAAATGGGTGGTTTTATGTACATATATGTGAGTATTTGTGTGTGTGTATATACAGTATGTGTGTGTGTGTGTGTGTGTGTGTGTGTGTGTGTATATATATATATATATATATATATATATATATATATATATATATACGCCTATGATACAGGCATACCCCACTTTTAAGTACACAATTGGGTTTATTTACTAAAGCTGGAAAGTGCAAAATCAGGCTCACTTCTGCAAAGAAACCAACAAGCTTCCAGGTTTTATTACAAAAGCTTAATTGAACAAGCTGGGGTTAGAAGATCATTGGTTTCTATGCAGAAGTGAGCCCGATTTTGCACTTTCCAGCTTTAGTAAATAAACCCCATTGTGTACTTAAAAGTGGGGTATGCCTGTACCTATCTAGAACTTGTACACAAATTTGGCTCATGCTGCAGCACTTTTAGAATGCATTTAAGACACTTTAGCAAAATCTGTCTGAGACAATTTTTCTCTCTGTGTGCCAAAAGAGAGTTGGTCTTAATTAGCTTCACTTTTACATTTAGTACATTAAATGTTACACAATGTAAAGGGGTGCATTCAATGCAACTCAATGTAAAAGTGGCATGTTTTAGAACTACCTGAATTTGGTGCACGAGTATTGCTTTATGAACTTTGCGCAATACATTAACAAGAGGGATTAACGTCAGAAAAGTGGCACAGTAGCTTAATTGAATGCCCCCCAATATGTGCAGGAGAGGAGTGTGGGTGTATGAAAATAGGCAGTAAATGCAGGAGAAGAGTGCACAGGATATAACAGTGAGCAGGATGTGCCGAAGAAGAGTGCTCAAGAGTATGACAGTGGGCAGTATGGCAGTGTGTGGGAAAGTGTGAAGGGTATCAGAGTATGTGCAGCAGAGGAGTTTTGGAGGAGGTCATGATGGTAAGCAATATGGAGGGTATAATGGCAGCCAGCATGTGTATGTAAATAAGAGAAATTTGGAGTGCATTAGGGAGGCAGTATGTATAGGAGAGGAGTACAGAGGTTGTGATTGCAGGTAGTATGTACAAGAGAGGAGTGCACAGGGTATGAATGTGGCAATATGTGCAGGAGAGGAGTAAGGAGAGTATAAACGTAAACAGAATGTGCGACAGAGAAGTAGGAAGGCCTAGAACAATGGGCAGCATGTGCAGGTGTTAGGACACTACATGCTAGCGGGACCAGCTATGTTGAGCTACACAGAGGAAACTGGACTCAAATCTAAGTAAAAATGAAATATAGATAGTAGTTGCCAATATCCCTTGACTATATATGTATAGAGAAACCCTCATGTATGGGACTTTTGCCGGCAACAAGTAAACTTGCACAAAGAATTGTGACTTAAAGTAGATTCTTAAAATTATACAAAATCTTTATTGCTATTACAAAAAAGATAAAAAAAATACATTACATAGTATTAAAATGGTTATTACAGAATTCCTTGGTGTTTTAAAGTATGCTCAGATTTCCATTTGAGATCACCAAACAGGAAATTAAAGTGGTGAACACTCAACGTGTTTTCAAATTTACTTTTTTAATCTTCTTCAGGGATGCATAGACAATACGAAAAAGGAGTTACTTTCGTTGTGCCTATTATCCTCCAAGCATCACCGAGGGGCAATGAGGCCGGCGCCTAGCCCGTGATTCACTGGGATCGGGTGGCTCACAGCAAGCACAGATTGTGTATTTGAGCATTTGAAGTGCCTATACAGTGCCAACAACTCTCAAGCAACTTCCATTTCACAGTCATCAAAGATTGGGGAATATCACTTTAAATGGAGTAGAGGTAACACCATCTGTTTAGTTCAATCCACATACTTAGATGCAGCAGTTTTGAAATTAATTTGAGTTGTTCAAAAATGTCATAATGGATAGATGGAAGAGAATCTTCCTAAAAATAAAACTTCCACTATCTAAGATCTAAGCGGTGATGAAAAAAAAAAACCTTTGCCAGAGGAGAGGTGGATAGGTACTTACCACACAATACCAGCATACTGTATGTGATCGTCACAGAGATGCCTGCTTTTTTATCATCTCTGTCTTAAACAGATACTAGGATTCACATGGTTCGGAGTATATTGCTATACACCGGATATTTATTTCCCCTCTTGGATATTTATGTTTACCTCTACCTTTATATGTCCGGACTATATCCCATGGGCTGATAGGCAAAACATCTAAGACAGATCCTGTATTTCTCTCCTCTCCTCTCCTCTGTTGTTGTGATGGTTTATGAACTCTGTATATAACACACTTGCAATATATGTATGGTCCTGAAGAAGTGGGGGATCCCGCGTGATGCGTAGACCAGTTACAAGTACATTTATCCACCAGATTTACATATTTTTGCATTTATTGCAAAGTTTCTCTCTGCATATCTATGTTTTTAATATTGTGTCTATGATAATGTTTTATGTGTAATAAAATTTATATAGATTTTTATTTTGGTTCTGTTCTCATTTGGCATATTTAACCACTTGCCAACCAGCCGTCACAGTTATACTGCGGCAGAGCAGTTCTATCGCGCAAATCGCCGGCGCTTCATGTAATAGTTCCCCCATATATCAGAGTCTGCAGGATTCCCCCTTACAGTGCAAGGGGAACTCTGATTTAAAGGGGAATTCTGTGAAACATGATCTAACGGGGAATTCAGCAGACTTTGGTGTGAAGGGGAACTCTGATGTGGGGGGGGGCTCTGGTGACCAGAGATCACTTTATATCAGAGTCCACTGGTTCCCCTTTACATCAGAGTTTCCCTTTACATCAGTGTCCACAGAGTTCCAACTTGCATTTAAAATTGTAACTCTGAAACACCTTCCACATAGTGAATGCAAGAAGGTAAGAGGGGGGTTACTGATATAAAGGGAAACCTTTATATCAGTGCCTCCTTACCTGACTGTATTCACTCCCCCTTACATCACTGTGCAGACATGATATAAGAGAAGATCAGAGACTGTGCAGACATGATACAAGAGATGGTCAGAGGTTGCAGACATGATACAGAAGATGGTCAAAGACTGCAGACCTGATACAAGAGACGATCAGAGATTGTGCAGACATGATACAACAGATGATAAGAGACTATGCAGACATGATACAAGAGATGGTCAGCGACTGCAGACATGATACAAGAGATGTTTAGAGACTGCAGACATAATACAAGAGATGATCAGAGACTGCAGACATAATACAAGAGATTTCAGAGACTGCGGACAAGATACAAGAGATGGTCAGAGGCTGTGCAGACATGATACAAGAGATGATCAGAGACTGTGCGGACATGATACATGAGATGATCAGAGACTGCAGACAAGATACAAGAGAGGGTCAGAGACTGCAGACACGATACAATAGATGGTCAGAGACTGTGCAGACATGATATAAGGGATGATTAGAGACTGTGCGGACATGATACAAGAGATGGTCAGAGACTGTGCAGTCATGATTCAAGAGATGATCAGAGACTGTGCAGACATGATACAAGAGATGGTCGGAGACTGCAGACATGATGCAAGAGATGGTCAGAGACTGCAGACATGATACAAGAGATGTCAGAGACTGCAGACATGATACAAGAGATGGTCAGAGACTACGGACATGATACAAGAAATGGTCAGAGACTGTGCAGACATGATACAATGATACAAGAGATGGGCAGAGACTGCGAACATGATACAGGAGATGGTCAGAGACTGCAGACATGATACAAGAGATGATCAGAGACTGCAGACAGGATAAAATAGATGGTCAGAGATTGAGCAGACATGATACAAGAGTTGATCAGAGACTGTGTGGACATGATACAAGAGATGGTCAGAGACTGTGCAGACATGATACAAGACATGATCAGAGACTGTGCAGACATGATAAAAGAGATGATCAGAGGCTGCAGATATGAAACAAGAGATGGTCAGAGACTGAAGACATGATACAAGAGATGATCAGAGACTGCAGACATGATACAAGAGATGGTCAGAGACTGCGTGCATGATACAAGAACTGATCAGAGACTGTGCAGACATGATACAATGATACAAGAGATGGGCAGAGACTGCGAACATGATACAGGAGATGGTCAGAGACTGCAGACATGATACAAGAGATGATCAGAGACTGCAGACAGGATACAAGAGATGGTCAGAGATGGCAGACATGATACAGGAGATGGTCAGAGACTGCAGACATGAATGGGGTGAAATTGCACTGCACCCGGGTTACATGTGAATCACACAGAATGCACAGTGTGTTCCTGTGTGATTCATGGTGTGAACCTGCCCTGTTTCTTGGAACCCACACTTTCCTCCACTAACTTGACTAGAAGGGGGACACTAGTTTGGGCAATGGGAGCATTTGTCCACATCTCTTGTGGGGTGCCTAGAGCCACCCTCTTTGTGGCAGACAGCATCTGATTGAGTGGGGGGGGGGGGATATGTGCTAGGGGGTGTTTTGGGAGAGGAGAAGAAATGTGCTGGGGGGAGTGATTTCATATCCAAGCCCCCTTGTAGCACAAGTCTTAAAGTGCCCCCTAGCACATGTCCTTTACCCCAAACTACTCCAAGTGAATTGTTTGGTTGTCCCCCCTCCCCCATGCCCCCCTCCTCTGCAAGACTCACTTTAGATTACACAGATCACAGACCTCAGACCAGCGCGCTCTCGTCGCAGTGATGAGCATCACTGATCGCTGTATAAATGTCACTGGTCCCAAAAAAGTGTCAAAAGCGTCCAATCTGTGTGCTGCAAAAATCACTGATCACCGCCATTACTAGTAAAAAAAAAAATAATAATAAAAATGCCATAAATCTATCCCCTATTTTGTAGACACTATGACTTTTGCGCAAAGCAATCAATATACGCTTATACGCTTATTGTGATTTTTTTCTACAAAAAATATGTAGCCGAATACATAGTGGCCTAAACTGATGAAGAAAAAATTTTTTTGAAATTTTTTTGGGGGGATATTTATTATAGCAAAAAGTCAAAAAAATATTCTTTTTTCAAAATTGTGGGACTTCTTTGTTTATAGCGCAAAAAATATAAACCATAGAGGTGATTAAATACCATCAAAAGAAAGCTCTATTTGTGGGAAAAAAGGACATCAATTTTGTTTGGGTACAGCGTCGCATGACCGCGCAATTGTCAGTTGAAGCGAAGCAGTGCCGTATAGTAAAAAATGGCCTGATCATTAAGGGGGTAAATCCTTCAGGGGCTGAAGTAGTTAAAGCCCCACTACTCTTCTGGTTCAAAAATACCATATTCATTTATAGGATGATGCCAATGTGAACTTGAGATTGGATTTTATGACATGTCCTCTACCTTACAACTTTCTATCTAAGCGGTGATGCATATAGATTGGTGCATGGTCAGAGGACGTCCATTTGTGATGCATATAGGTTGTTGCATGGTCAGAGGACGTCCATTTGTGATGCGTATAGGTTGGTGCATGGTCAGAGGATGTCCATTTGTCCTCTGACCATGCACCAACCTTTATGCATCATCGCTTAGATCTTATATAGTGGAATTTTTTTAAGGAAGATTCTCTTCCATCTACCCATTATGACATTTTTGAACAACTCAAAATAATTTAAAAACAGCTGCATCTAAGTATGTGAATTAAACTAAACAGACAGTGTTACCTCCATTTAAAGTGATATTCCCCAATCTTTGATGACTGTGGAATCGAAGTTGCTTGAGAGTTGTTGGCACTGTATAGGCACTTCAAATGGTCAAATACATAATCTGTGCTTTCTGTGATCCACCCGACCGCAGTGACTCACAGGCTAGGCGCTGGCCTTATTGCCCCTCGGTGATACTTGGAGGATAATATGCACTGAAGTTTTTTACCTTTAACCTTAGTTATTCGCCTAACTACCTCCACAAAGAAAGTAACTCCTTTTTCCTATTGTCTATGCACCCCTGGAGAAGATTAAAAAAGTAAATTTTCGAAACGTGTTGGGTGTTCACTTGTATTTCCTGTTTGGTGATTTTAAATGGAAATCTGAGCATACTTTAAAACACCAAGGAATTCTGTAATAACCATTTTAATAATATGTAATGTACTTTTTTATATTTTTTGTAATAGCAATAAAGATTTTGTAAAATTTTAATAATCTACTTTAAGTCACAATTCTTTGTGCAAGTTTACTTGCTGTCGTTAAAAGTCCCATACATGAGGGTTTCTCTATACAAATCTAAATAAAGAAGTACAATATACTATAAATGAAGCAGAGAGCACACTGGCAAAATGTAAATTCTCAGAAAATCCTTAATTGGTTAAAGTGAATATATTGTACTCAGGGGTGGACTGTGCCGGGGGGCAGGGTGGCAATCGCCCCCCGGGCCGCTCTGATGTCCAGTAAAAAGGCCGCGCTCAGGGCTGGATGAATGTAGTCGTCAGACACTGTTTACAGCTGCCGGCCCCTGCTACACAGTGCTATACTTGCAAAACAGCAGCGGAGCGGTACAAGTGTGCTGAGTGTGCTTGTGCACCCGGCTGGCAAGTGTACCACCAGCACAGTCACTTCCCTGTCAGGAATCTCTGCCCACAGGAGCTTCCTAAGCCCAGTCCGGCGTGATGTTATTCAGAGGCCGGGAGGCAAGATGGAAGAGGAGGAGGGCTGGCGCTGTGACCTGCGGGGAGCGTCCACTACCATGGGCAAGTGAGTGAGCAGAGGCTGATAACATTGCTTCACTGCTATCTTAACTGTGTGATCTTACTGAAGTGGTTAACTTTTTTTGGGGGGGTTAATAAACCTACAATTCTATTTGTAATATGCAGTATAGAGGGGGTTAATCATAGGCGTGCGCACAGGGTGTGCCAGGTGTGCCCAGGCACACACTAATCACCCTGTGCAGCATAGATTCCCCCTACTGCCCTAGCCCCCACCTTCCCCCCGCACCGCTGTTGGCTTCCCTCCTCTCCTCTCCTCTCCTCTCCTGACGGCTGTTGCTGCAGGGATGTTTTATGATGGATGGGGGAAGGGGCCACTAATGCAGCAAAAATAGGGTTAATGCGTCAGTGACCAATGGCAATACATTAACCCCCTCTATGCTGCATATTACAAATAGCATTGTAGATTAATTAACGCCCCCCAGTTAAAGTGGTTGTAAAGGCTGAAGGTTTTTTTTTACCTTTATGCATTCTATAGGAGGACGTCATATGATGTAGGCTCTTTACCATGTGATCAGCTGTGTCCAATCACAGCTGATCACATGGTAAACAAATGGCGGTTATCAGCATTTCCTTTCCTCAGCAATGTCAATGTCTGAGTTAAGGAAAGCCAATAAGTGTCTTTCCTGTGACAGGGCATTTACACTGAAAATCAGGGCAATGACCATCAGTGCCCTGATTATCAGTGCAGCCCAATCAGTGTCTATCAGTGCAGCATATCAGTGCATATCAGTGCCACTTATCAGTGCTCATCAATGTCGACATGCAGCCTCATCAGTGCCTCTTCATCAGTGCAGCTTATCAGTGCTCCTCAGTGCTACTTCATTAGTGAAGACTTGGCGACAGCTTGGCCACAGCTAATCACATGGTACAGATAGGTTGTGATTGGCCCTGTGTGTACCTTGTGATCACTGTGACCAATCACAGATATCCACACAATAGTACACAACGAATGGCATGAATGGATGCCATCCATTGTGTACAACTGTCATGTAATCTGCTGTGATTGGTCACAGCAATCACATGATACCTACAGCAGGCCGGTACACTGATCTGTAATTCGCAGTGACACAGCGGGTGACAGATCACGATGCAGCATGGCCTGTGGGGCTGAGCAAAGGAACGTTCTGTGGAGGATGTCATATGACATCCACCCAGAATGGCGAATATCCCTCCCAGCCATCATTTTACTATAGGCAGGGTAGGAAGGCGTTAATATCACTTTAATTACTCTAGCCAGTTCACATGGGAATTTTTATTGCAGAAACTGTCATCAGTGCTGGGGGTTATTACGTAAGCTGGCACCATTGCTGGGGATTATTGTTGCAGAATCTGCCGTTGATGCTGGGGGATATAGTTGCAGAAACTGGTACTGATGCTGGGCGTTATTATTGCTGCTACTGACACCAATGCTGTGGGTTATTATTGTGCAAGCTGGCACTTATGCTGTCGGTTATTATTATGGAAATGGACTCTGATGTGAAAAGGTGACTCCTGATTTAAATGTAACCCCCTTGATGTAAGGGGGTTTCTGAATTAAGGGGACACTGCTGTGATGTGAAGTGAACTCTGATGTAAAGGAGGACACCTGATGATTGATGATGAAGTAGGAGCTCCTGTATAGGGGGACTCTAGATGTGAAGGGGGACATCTGATATAAAAGGGGATTAAATACTCTTTGTTTAGTACTGGTAACAAAGTATTCGTCAGCCCGACTGTATGTGAGTGTATACATGGCAGTATTTTCTTAATAAAATGTAGGTTTATGTGAGTGAGTCTCTCACTCATGGTACAGTAGTTATGCAGTATTTTGTGGGTACGATATTAAAGAGTTCCCTAATTATTTATTTTAAACAGTCCTAAAATGTGATTTATTATTTCATTTTATTTCTTGTGTTTTAATTTTTTTTTTTTAAATGGATGATGAAAGTGGCAGATGGGGGCTGGGAGGAGGAAGGGATGAGGGAGAGTAGGAGGGGGGCTGAGTCACTCCACCATGGGCCTCTGGGTTGTACTTGCCCCCTGGGCCAAAAGTTGCCAGCCAGCCCCTGATTGTACTCACAAAAGTGATAAAAAGACACGCTTCTGCTATTTTAATAAGGAACATCTCATCGACCAAGGAATGCACTCATCCGTCCATTAGTGCTTGGTTTGAAGACCTACCTTCAATACCTACTGACGCGTTTTAAAGGCAGAGCCTCTTCAACAGAGCTAACTTAAGTAGATTCCCCGTTGAGTGCTGATATTTGTTTTTTATTAGGAAATACAAAATATTATGGACACAAGTCAAATTATAACATAAATACAAAACCCAGTGGACACACATGAAAGTAAAAACTATGTACTGAAAAGAAGGAGAAATTGGCCAAATGAGGGTAAGGCAGAAGTACAAGGAACAGAGAACAAGACGGGTCACAAATGGGGGCCAGAATGGGCAGTAGGTTCAGTAGAACTGGATACAAGTAACAGGTTCATGGAGTAACATCTTTAATTAGCAGCAGGTAAGCAAAAACAGGCACACTGGTACAATTACTCACTGGTGGATATTGAAACTACACCCTTTATGTCCAGGGAGCACAGTGCCACCAGCAGGTGTTTTAGTTCCTAACAGTAGGAGAGGATTGCAGATAGCATAAACAAAGTGCAGACAAGGTATTTTGTAGGTAGAATACCTCAGATAAATGTTAAAAAGGGGTAAGAATGCTGCACAGCATTCATTGGAGAAGTATAAAAATATAGATTGGTGCAATTGGGCATTCTGCATTAGGGCCTTTAGATTAAATGCCATGTTTGGCGCACAGGAACCTGCACCTGCTCTTAGTTGTCCTCAATCGAAATAAAGAAAAAAAACACTGGAATTCTTTAAAAATGTATCAAAATTGCACTGGAATGCATAAAAAATGTGCATGCAGAAACGCATCTGGAATGCAGAACCAACCCTAAGGCTTGGTTCACACTTGTGCAGGTCGTTGCGGGTGCAGGAATCACACCTGTTCCCCTTACCCACAACCATCCACAGCCAAAAATGTGCTGCTCTTTTACAGATATGTGGGGCTGCCAATCATTCTTAATGGAACCCCCACGCATCTAAACACGCAGTGCATTTGTGGGTGCGATAAATCGTATAGTGCAAAAGCACCATGCGTTTTCCCTGCAGTTTTAAAAATAATGCAGGGACCTTTTTCCTGCATTTCCTGCAGGTACAGCAACTCATGTAAGTGAATGGGCTGCTGCTGTGCCTGTGCAAACGCTGGGCCACACCAACCGCACAGGTCTGAACCTAGCCTAATGCCAGAAATAGAACTGTGGTAGTGAATTAGGTAATTCATTTGCAAAGCAGATTTTAAGATATTTGGTCATCTCCACAGATGAGTAGTAAACGAATCCTGATTTATTGGTATGGTTTATTGTATTTTGTACTCTTTTAACTTTTCATTACTTTCCCACATACTAATATATATAAATGGACACTAGAGGGCAGTCTGCCATCACTTTTTGGATACTTGATTTGCCAAGTCAGATTTTTTGCACTCAGAAAGCCTGTCATTCTTCCATTTGTATAAACATATTACATCCAAGTGTTTAGGATATAAATGACTAGTACGCAGGCTTGCCTGGGAAGAATGTAAACACAGCACTGTGGTCGCAGCAAACTTTTAAAACTGCATTTTAATTTATAGCAGGCCCCAAAGAGACTCCGAGAGAAAAAAAAAAAAAATCTACTACTTCTACTATAAATAATTCTCGTTTCTTCTAAATGTAATCTATTGTAAATACTGCCTTTTAGAAAACTGGACTGCACAAAATCTTGTGTATCTTGAAAAAAAACATCTGAATAGAGTTTGAAATCTTTCTTAAAATTTAAATACAAACATTTGCCAAGCTAATTGTTATAGTTTTTAATATTTTTGGGCTAATTTACAAAGCTGGGGGAAAAAAAGTTGTTGATACCTATAGTAAGATGTCAGAACATAATTTCTCATCCGCATGGAATAAATAGTAGATTGGATCTGTTTGTTTGCCCTCCCCCCTCTCCATTTTTAAAGGTAGCTTGTTGGTTCTTCTAACTCCTAAGCCTCATACACACGATT
This sequence comes from Lithobates clamitans, assembly GCA_037952925.1. Taxonomy (NCBI): domain Eukaryota; kingdom Metazoa; phylum Chordata; class Amphibia; order Anura; family Ranidae; genus Lithobates; species Lithobates clamitans. The sequence continues at coordinate 17,958,589 of JBBGZY010000135.1, read as the reverse complement.
GGATTTTCCAATGGGAAATGTGTGATGGCAGGCTGTTGTCGGAAAATCTGACCGTTTGTACGCTCCATCGGACAATTGTTGACGGATTTTCCGCGGACAAATATTGGATGGCAGGCTTTAAAATTTTCCTCGGACAACGGTCTGTTGTCGGATTTTCCGAGCGTGTGTACACAAGTCCGTCGGACCAAAGACCAAAGTACAAACACGCATGCTCGGAAGCAAGGACGAGCCAGAAGCGGTCAGTCTTGTGAACTAGCGTTCGTAATGGAGAATTATTATTCGTGACGCGGCAAATTATGAAATCTTGAAATGCAGCGCACATTCTCTTCTTCTTTAATTAGATAATAATGAAGCTGCTTTGCTGGTGATACTGATGGAGTTTAATAATAATAATAATATTATTATGCTTTTTTTTTCTTCGGTCAAGTTACCACAACACCATTATCCCGTAGTTTTTATGATCAAAGATACAACTACATTTTCTCCTGGGAAACACACAGGTCCCAGGAGATAGCTGGGACCAGTTACAACGCACAGCGCGACTCGCGCATTCGCAGTAGGGAACCGGGAAGTGAAGCCGCAACGCTTCACTTCCTGATTCCCTCACCTAGGATGGCGGCGGCAGCTGCCGAGAGTCGAGCGAGTGATCGGCGTCAGCTGCCGACTTCGCTGGACCCTGGGACAGGTAAGTGTCCATTTATTAAAAGTCAGCAGCTGCAGTATTTGTACTCCCTCTTTAAGATCAAAGATACAACTATTTTGGTGTCCCTTTGTTAATTTCACATTGTATTTCTTTAACTGTAACTGCCTACTCCCAAACTGTCATTTGAAGTAAAACACATAGCCAAGTATTAATCTCCACAATTTTTTTTATTATAAATAAAATTAGACATGCTATCTGCCAATAGAACTTAACCAAAAAGTGCATTCTATGCATCCAAAAATATAGAAAATATACCAAATCAAATCATTATTCAAACAAAAAATAAAATAAAAGCATGCATGTGTCCTGCTTCTTAATATAGGGGGTTAACAATGCCAAGAGTTGGTGAAAGCAGGGGTCTGTTAACCGGCGATAATTCTTAAAAATCATCCAGATTATTCTCCTGGAGCTCCCGCAGCAAAGGCATATGACATAATTGGTCACGAATAATAAAACAACTAATTTTTGGTCCAAGAAATCCTCCTCCTCCTGTTCCTTGACTGGACTTGGGTCAAAGCAATAACTCCAAGGCCAATAATAAATAACACGTTATCTCCTCAGATTCCGCAACATGGCTGGTTGATTAACGACCGTTCAGAAACGAACTGAAAAGCGCAAAATGAAAAGTGTGAACTGAAAAGCGCAAAATGAAAAGCGTGAAATGAAAAGCGCAAAATGAAAAGCGCGAATCAACACCCACCAAACTTCTACTAACACGAAATTAGCAGAAGGAGCCCAAAGTGTGGCGCATGACAATTGAACTTCCTCTTTATTGGCTCGTAGTACGTCTAGCACGTCACTACGTTCGTGTTTGTTGGCCAACAATTCCTTGCCGTTTGTATGCAAGACAAGTTCCTGGCCAACGCCCTTCGGACAAAAGTCTGAGGTTTTGTCTGCGGAAAGTCCGATCATGTGTACGAGGCTTTATGCTGACACATCAGGTGAAAGGGATTTGTATTATTTACTATTTTTCTTTAACCTTTCTGATTGTTTGAGACAAACACAGACTAATGCCTCATATACACGATCATATAATCGTATGACTTATCGCATTTTGTTGCATAATACTAATATCGAATTCAACAGTGCATTTTGCGCTCTACAAAATGTATGATTTTTTTCGTACGATTCTGGAAAACCTTCCTGTTTGCATAGCTACGTATCAGAAATTATGTCATATACGAATGACCCCTGTGTCTGCCACGCCTTTTAGCTATTTCTGTTCGTATTGTAGAGGCATATTCGTGTACATTGTGATAGGCTGCTGGTGATATTTCTGTTCATATGTTGGAGCATTTTCATGGTACGAACATGGTTTACGCTCTCCCATCTCCTTCCGGGTTATTTACGTGTTTCCGATCATGCGTGGTGTTTGTCTATTGATTTTTAGCAGACGAATACTATACTGATTAAATGATTGTCGTTCGCAGGGCTATTGTTCAAGAGCAAAGTTTTTGCGTTTGTCCTTTTGGATATTGTTGGAAGAACTGTCGTGATCGGCTGTCGAAAGCTGTGTACTAACGATCAGATTATCGTGTGATCAATCCAAAAGCGATTTTTATCATCTGATTATCTGATCGTGCGTATGAGGCATAACAGGCCTGGAATAATATAAGTGAGATAAAAAGTTTCACCTCTCCTTAATGTCAGAAAAATGGTTTATAACCTCTTTTGTTTTATCACAAAGGCCACGTTTGTTGAGAAAAAAACATTCTCCCCTGGTTGATCTATGTACATTGTAGGAATTTTAATAAACTTTGTTGCAGATTCCAACCTTTTGTTATTCTCAAGAAATAGCTGTTTGTTTGTGGCCATGTGCAAAGTGAAAGTAAAAGGGAGTGACCTTTTCATTAGAACCCTGCGCTTGCAGGGTTCTAATGAAGAAAGTGTCAGGGTCTGTATCACATTAAGCCTCGTACACACGATAAGATTGCTTGCCAACAAAACCTTGGACTTTTGTCCGAATGGTGTTGGCTCAAACTTGTCTTGCATACAAATGGCAAGGAATTGTCGGCCAACAAACATGAACGTACTGACGTACTACGTGGTTTTTCAGCTCTTTAGCGCCACCCTTTGGGCTCCTTCTGCTAATTTCATGTTAGTAGAAGTTTGGTGAGTGTTGATTTGCGCTTTTCGTTTTGCGCATTTCAGTTAATTTCTGAACGACCGTTCGTCAACCAGACATGTTGCAGAATCAGAGGAGATAACGTGTTATTTATTATTGGCCTTGGAGTTATTGCTTTGACATTATTTTTTTGGTTGAATAATGATTTGATTTGGTATATTTTCTATATTTTTGGATGCATAGAATGCACGTTTTGGTTAAGTTCTATTGGCAGATAGCATGTCTAATTGTATTTGTTTTCTTTTTTAATGCATAATAAAAAAATTGTGGAGAATAATACGGTGCTTGGCTATGTGTTTTACTTCAAATGACAGTTTGGGAGTAGGCAGTTACATTTAAAAAAATACAATGTAAAATTGACAAGGGACACCAACATAGTTGTATCTTTGATCTTAAAGAGGGAGTACAAATACTGCAGCTGCTGACTTTTAATAAATGGACACTTACCTGCCCCAGGGTCCAGCGATGTCGGCAGCCGACGCCGATCACTTGCTCGACTCTCGGCAGCTGCCGCCGCCATCCTAGATGAGGGAATCAGGAAGTGCAGCTTCACTTCCCGGTTCCCTACTGAGCATGCGCGAGTCGCGCTGTGCGTCGTAACTGGTCCCAGCTATCTCCTGGGACCTGTGTGTTTCCCAGGAGACATCGCGGATGGACGGGAAGAGGCGTAGACTCCCGTGGGAGTCTATGCCAGGAAGTGGGTGCAAATACCTGTCTTAGACAGGTATCTGCTCCCCCCTCCCCCCTGAAAGGTGTCAAATGTGACACCGGAGGGGGGGGTTCCAAAAGCGGAAGTTCCATTTTTGTGTGGAACTCCACTTTAAAAACTACGGGATAATGGTGTTGTGGTAACTTGCCCAAAAAAATAAAAAAAAATAAAGCATAATAATATTATTCTTGATATCACTAGAAAAAAAAAAAAAGCCTTTGAAAATTTGTTTGCAATAACTCCATCAGTATCACCAGCAAAGCAGCTTCATTATTATCCCATTAAAGAAGAAGAGAATGTGCGCTGCATTTGGAGATTTTATCATTTGTTAATTCTCCTTTACGAACGCTAGTTTACAAGACTGACTGCTTCTGGCTCGTCCTTGCTTCCGAGCATGCATATTTGTACTTTGGACTTTTGTCTTGAGTACACACGCTCAGAAAATCCGACAATGGACATTTGTCTGCGGAAAATCCGACAACAATTGTTCGATGGAGCGTACAAATGGTCGGATTTACCGCCAACAGCCTGTCATCACACATTTGCCGTTGGAAAATCCGATCGTGTGTACGAGGCTTAAGATGTGATTTCCCTTTGGAATTATCTCACCAAAACTGAAATGTTTGTTGCAGAGGATGTGAGGATGCCCAAAATTTGACTTGTATCTTAGTGCAGACTTCTGGGAAAATCAGTAAGCCAATCACACAAGCAGGAAATGACATTTCTGAGAGTGTTCTATACACCATCTGTGTACAGAACACCTTCAGGTAGCCATATTACAATGCATTTTACATAAAATTACAGAGCTGCAGATTGAAAACGAAAGGTAATTTATAATAGCATTATCTACTTGCTGACCAGCCGCCGCAGTTATCGTGCGCAAATCGACATACTGGTACGGCGGTTCGTGCACTAGCTTCTGTGGGCGACGATTGGCCAGCGGGGGAGCCAATCAGCGGGTCCAGCAGACTCGATGTCCGCCAGCTGCCCGCGATCGTTCCCCACACAGACAGAACGGGGATCTGCCGAAGTAAACAAGGCAGGTCTCCGTTCTGACAGGGGATTATACTGAGATCTTGTCTTTCTGCTATGCAGGAAGACGGATTTCTGTGTTATCCCAGGCAGCCCATTCCCCATACAGTTAGTAAACACACCCAGGGAACACGGTTAACCCCTTGATCGCCCCTGATGTTAACCCCTTCCCTGACAGTATCAATAGTACAATGTCAGTGCATATTTTTAGCACTGATCACTGTAGTAATGTCACTAGTTCCCAAAAAAGTGTCAAAAATGTCAGTTAGGTGTCTGATCTGTCTGCTGCAATGTTGCAGTCCTGCTAAAAATCACTGATCGCCCCGGAATCATCTATTGAAGATCTCCTATCGTTCCCAGAAATTGCCAAACTGCTGACGACCTTTTATAGTCGCCTCCAAATGGGGGGAGCTGATCCTTTCCAGAACTCTCACCACAAATGGCTATTGTCTATGCCTGAGCTTTCTGAAGAGGACTGGGAAGAGGCAACTGAGATATAATTTCAGGATATCATTAGTACGGCTGACCTACTGGTACAATTTAAGTTCATACACCGATTACACTATACTCCAGCTAGGCTGGTACGGATGGGGTTGGGACAGGATATTGCATGTGCTAGATGTGATATGATTGCTGCCGATTTTTTCCATATGTTCTGGACCTGTCCCAGACTTTCAACCTTCTGGAAAGAACTGTTTGTTTACTTCGTACACAAACGTCATCTGCCGATACCTCACACCCCGGAGGTGGGACTTTTGGGAATACTCAACGACCATGTTCACTGCACTCACGCCAGGACGTTGCTACGTATAGTATTATTTTATGCACGTAAAACCATTCTTATGCACTGGAAGGATGTGGGCCCACTTTCAGCCCACGCCTTCTTCCGCATTGTTTGTGGGGTCCTTCCCAAATTTAAATTGATATACAAGAGTAGGGCATTCCCTAAGAAGTTCACTAAAATCTGGCAACTATGGCTTGATATATTGTAGGATTTCTGGGGGGATGTCCTCTCTTCACAGCTTTCACAGTAGACCCATTACTTATATACTTTAATATTATTGTCTGGCAAGATACCAAAAAACTGAGATTCACGAGATATCTTTCATGAAGCATCCACTACACAGGGGGATTTTGGACCTCTGCTGTCCTTACAGGGTCGCATGTGTTGCAGGTTTGAATGGTTGTATGTATGTCGGTATGAATGTGTGTTACTGGGGTATTTCTGTTTCATGGACTTGCAAACTTGTTCCAGTTTTTTTACTATGGAAGTGCTCTACTAAATGCACCTTTCGCAACTGTAATTACAGTCCCACTTTTGTTAACTTATTTTGTATTTTTGTGTTAAAAAATAAAAAAAAAATACCTTTTTTAAAAAAAAAAATCACTGATCACCGCCATTACTAGTAAAAAAAAAAAATAAATAATAAAATTTACATAAATCTATCCCCTATTTTATAGGCACTATAACTTTTGCAATATACGCCTATTGGGTTTTTTTTACCAAAAATATGTAGCAGAATACATATTGGCCTAAATTGATGAAGTCATTTGATTTACATTTTTTTTATTGGGTATGATTTAGAGCAGAAAATAAAAAATATTTTTTTTTTCAAAATTGTTGATTTTTTTTTGTTTATAGCGCAAAAAATAAAAAATGCAGAGGTGATAAAATACCACAAAAATAAAAAGCTCTATTTGTGGGAAAAAAAGAACATACATTTTTTTTGGGTACAGCAGTGCCGTATTGCAAAAAATGGCCTGGTCATTAAGGGGGTTAAACCTTCCGGGGCTAAAGTGGTTAAATTACAATATGGCTTGTGTTGAAAATGTATATGCTCTATATATTTTTGTGCTATTTTTCCTTAAAATAAACATTCCCCAGTAAACTATTTGTTAAAATCCCTATCTCATATATAGGTATAGGTATACCTGGTTCAAGGCCTATCAGCACCTACCCAGTATGTCCTGAGGAAGCTATTGAATTGTGAAACGCGTTGACAAGCAAGCATAGAGGAGCTTTTAGACCTAACCCCCTGATATATGCACATACTGCTTATTTGCTTCTATATTGGACTTTTTCATCTACTTCGTGAAAGGATCCATACCTCCATGTCTGTTTTATTGGGTATCTGTTGACCTTGTAATAGGGTGTTATTGTTTTTTATATGTCATTTTAATAATTTTTGTAATAAAAATATTTTTTTTATAATCATCGCCTTTTTCAATCCTTCTATATACCTATTGGATGTTGGCATAGTGGGGGGTCTTCCCTTTCTTTCCAACTTTCAAAGCTGCTAACTCATGCTCTCTCATGGATGTTTTCCAGAACTTCTGGTCTTCACAGGAAAGAGTTAAAGTGACCCTAAAAGCTGGTTTGAAAAAAAAAAGGTTCTAGTATTTCTAACTCACAAGAGTACCATCCAGCCTCCTCCAAATCTCCAAACTTTTTTTTTTATGCTGCTGTGATCTGACTTCCTATTAGAGGATGGCAACTTTTAACAGTGGACAGTGCAGTTTCTTTTGATGCACACAGTGTAGGGAGACAGAACTCTAGTCCCTGCATTCAAGGGTGGCTCCCTAGGATGCTTTAAAAGAAAGGAACCACCCTGAAACAAAGAAACCTGGGGCAGCTGTCATGGCACCATCTTAAACAGGAACATAGGTAAGGATCGAAAGATAAAGAAGTTGCATACTCATCAGGTAATTTAATTAGCTGCTGAAAGTGCTAAAACTAAGGATTTAATATCAATTTAATGTATAAAATAAACATTTCCAGGTATATGTGAGTATAGTAGTAAGTAATCTTTTTAAGCAGTAAAGTAAAAAGTGCTATATGAAGCAGCATTGTAGATAACTTGTTAGCACGTGTGCCTCGTTGCTATGTATCCTGGCTGTAAATCAATTTCTGCATGCTGTTTGTGTGGTTTCCTCCAACGATCCAAAGACATATCCCAAATGGCCCTCTGTGTTTACAAGTGTGGTGATGGCTTAGATTGTGAACCTATGTTAAGAACAGAACCTGGTGTGAAGGGTTATATGTACGTGATAACGTGCTGTGCAACATGTCACTTCTACATTGTTAGAAAACAAGTACATAGACCTTTTTACCCTTAAAAATACTCAAATTTTGAGTCAGTATTGTAATTCACACTCTGGACATACTGATTACTTACTGAACCATTGCAGCAACCTGTGACATTTCTTTACCAGTACCACCAACCGGCCCATTGGACTATGAATGATTGCCACCAAACTTTTGTTCCTTTGCTCCTATCCTGTTTCCTCCATATTCAGGACAGATTTGAACTTGACAGCCTGACACTACTTTACTACCACTCTGATTCTGAATATTGATGTTCAAGGGTTTGGGGAATAAAATACAAAGACAGTATTTATGCAGTCATTAAAGTATGGCTTAAACTTTTTTAGTTTTGGTTAGAGTAGGGTTAGAATTTTATTGCTATCTGTACCTTTGCTTGGAAGAATTACTACATTTTTTTTCTTCGTGCCCATGACTATTGTCCCCGGGCCTAAAAGAGCAGGAAAATCCAACATTTTGAGCTGTCGCCGGAACAGGAAATGAAGAGAATGCTTTCAGTGGTGACCACTGTGAGAATTTACCTTACTTTGAAAATATATCCTTCCACTTCCTGTGTGTCTATGGGACAGAAAAAGAAGGAAAATCTTACCAAAGGGACACAGATGGAAAAAAAACCCTACAAATGGCTTTGGGTACAAAAATTTAAATACTTTTTAATACGTAATTTTCAATGGATACATACTGGTCTAAGGAGAGGGTATTTTTTTTTTTTACTGTTGCTTTAAGTTCCATTTTGGATATTTTGAAAAGTTGTAATTTTATAAAAAGTTTAAAGTAATATTAAAAGCAATAAATAAAAAATAAAAATGCATAAAATGCATAAAGGTAAGAAAACTTGCTGCTTTAGAACCACTTTAATGTGACTGAAAGAAAACATGGCATAACTAAGCGCCGCCACCTAGCATAGGGAAACAACTTTTTCTGTGACACACTATTTTCGTATTTACAGAAAACTTTCCTGATAGTTGTTTTTTTATCTTTCCTAATTTAAATTAGCCAAACTTTTTTGTATAGGGAAAGGTTAGACCTTCCTCGTGTATTTATTGCTTTCTGTGTCTCTGCTGGGGAGGTTTACCCTCTCAATTTGTGCTGGGAAACACTGACACCCAGACAGCAACTAATGATAAATCTACTGTATAATGTTTGTCACTAGAATATGGGGTAAAGAGAAATCACCCATTGGAGGTACCTGTCTTGGTGACAACTGTCTAAGGGGGTATTTCCGCTCCCAATATTTTCTTGGGGTTGATTAAACTGGAGTGTGCAAAATCTGGTGCAGCTCTGCATAGAAACCAGTGGCGGTGCATCTATTAAGGGCGCACGGGCCCTGCCCTCTCTCTCCAGCCACCTCCTCTGTGTAAAATGGATAGATTCATGCATTGCATGAATCTATCCATGGCCGCTGTAGCCACCCCCTAATCAGGCATCTGGCACCTTTTTGGACACTGGACGCCTGAATTCCAGCGGCCATAGGCTCTAATAGGCTTCAAAAAAGGTGAACTGCGAGCACTGAGCATTGCGCTCGCAGTTCAACCAGGTGGGTTAGCAAAACAAATTAATATTTGCTGAGCTAACACTGAACCACCTCTCAGCTAATCAGGAGGCACAGATCTAATACCTGTCACCTGATTGTCTGAAGGCAGAGGCGCCCTGATTGGACGCCTAACAGAACGGAAGAACTGGAGGACAGAGAGCCATGGAGGACACAGGAGCTCGCCGCCGTCACCTGCTGCATGACCCACAGTTCACTGCCGTCACCCGCCACCAGGATGGGATGAGTGTGTGCCGGTCAGACGGCGAGCGGGGGGGTCGCAGAGGCTGCACACAGGCTGCATATGATGAGTCACAGAGGCTGCATATGATGGGCACACAGGTTACATATGATGGGCACACAGGCTACATATGATGAGCACAGAGGCTACATATGATGAGCACACAGGCTGCATATGATGGGTACAGAGGCTACATATGATGGGCACACAGGCTGCATATGATGGGCACACAGGCTGCATATGATGGGCATACAGGCTACATATGATGGGCACACAGGCTACATATGATGGGCACAGAGGTTGCATATGATGGTCTCAAACTGCATATGATGGGCACAGATAACTAAAATAAAATACAGCGCTATCTGTGAAACAATAGTGATTAAGACTCATAAAAAATAAATCTAAATCTAAAAGCTCCACTGCAACTTCATGTGAGACACACACAATACTATACAAAATTAAAAATTCAAGTTGCGTGATTGATGGTTGATATTCCAGAATAATACCTTACATTGGTGACACATAAACAAGTTTATAAGTTTATAAGTTACCTGTGGAAAAAATTAATGAATACTCCTAAATATTACAAAATGATGCAATTGGTGAAAGAGTCACTAACTAATCCTTGATGGATAAAGAACCAGAAGAAAAGTCCATGTGTTGAATGTGGTACATCAGTGTGTTCCTCCACGGTGGCACACGAACAAAACACCTCAGAAAAAGTGAAAAGAAAAATAGGGGACGTCAGCACGTGTACGCAGGTTCCGGAAGCAACGGGCTGCTATCAAGAGCCGGCCGTCTCAATTCCTAATGCTGTTTTTATACAACTTAATTGTAAGTGCAATTTCATTCTTTTTTATCAAATAAATTAAAGATTTACACTATGCAAGCTTTTATTATCTTTCCATGGGGACCTATTGAATACTTTTGTGTATGTGGCTATCCATTGGTGAGGACGCTGGGAGTATTGGTGCACAGCACAGAGACCTGAGGTGGGGTAATAAGCCACAAGCGCATCTGATTTCCCGTAACAGGAGATCATTTACAGCTGGTAAGCGGCAGTGCGTGCAGAGGTGGAGGCACTATCCTATTTTTCTTTTCACTTTTTCTGAGATGTTTTGTTCGTGTGCCACCGTGGAGGAACACATTGATGTACCACTTTCAACACATGGACTTTTCTTTTGGTTCTTTATCCTTCAAGGATTAATTAGTGACTCTTTCACCAATTGCATTATTTTGTAATATTTAGGAGTACCGTATTCATAAATTTTTCCCACGGGTTACATATAAACTTATAAACTTGTTTATGTGTCATCAATCTAAGGTATTATTCTAGCATATGATGGGCACAGTCTGCATACAATGTGCACAGACGCTACATATAATGGGCACAGTCTGCATACGATGTGCATAGAGGCTACATATGATGGGCACAGACTGCATATGATCGGCACAGAGGCTGCATATAATGGGCACAAGCTGCATATGATGGGCACAGAGGCTGCATATGATGGACACAGAGGCTACATATGATGGGAACAGAGGCTACAAATGATGGGCCCACAGGCTACATATGATGGGCACAGAGGCTGCATAAGATGGGCACAGAGGCTTCATATGATGGGCGCAGGCTGCAAACGGTGGACTCAGAGGCTACATATGATGGGTACAGACTGTATATGATGGGCACAGAGGCTGCATATGATGGGCACAAGCTGCATATGATGGGCACAGAGGTGGCATATGATGGGCACCATCTGCATATGATGGGCACAGAGGCTGCATATGATGGGCACAAGCTGCATATGATGGGCACAGAGGCTACATATGATGGGCACAGGCTGCATATGATGGGCACAGAGGCTGCATATGATGGGCACAAGCTGCATATGATGGGCATAGAGGCTGTATGATGGGCACAGAGGCTGCATATAATGGGCACAGAGGCTACATATGATGGGCAAAGGCTGCTTATGATGGGCACAGAGGCTGAATATGATGGGCACAGAGGCTGCATATGATGGGCACAGTGGCTGCATTTGAGGGGGCACAGTGGCTGCATTTTATGGGCACAGTGGCTGCATTTGATGGGCACAGTGGCTGCAATTGATGGAACAGTGGCTGCATTTGATAGCACAGTGGCTGCATTTGATGGGCACAGTGGCTGCATTTTATGGGCACAGTGGCTGCAATTGATGACACAGTGAGGCTGCAATTGATGTTTTTTTCAGTATTTTTAAGAATTTTTCAGTTTGTTTGTGCTCCCCCCCCCCAAAAAAAAAATAGCGCACCAGCCGCCACTGGTAGAACTCAACTAACCAACCAACCAGCTTCTAGGTTTTTTGAACAGGCTGCAGTTAGAAGCTGATTGGCTATCTTGCACAGCTGCACCAGATTATGCACTCTCCAGTTTTAGTAAATTAACCCCTATAGAGTTTATTTTCTAAGGCTGGAGAGTGCAAAATCAGGCTCACTTCTGCATAGAAACCAATTAGCTTCCAAGTTTTACTGCCAAAGCTTAATTGAACAAGCTGCGGTTAGAGGCTGATTGGTTTCTATGCAGAAATGAGCCTCTGAGTCTCCCGCTTTAATAAATAAACCCCTGTATGTCTATGGGACAGAAAATTAAGGAAAACATCCTTTTGCTTTCCTTTTACTCAATATTTTTTTTAAAAAATAAAGGCAAATAGGCTGTTTACTATGCAAGGGGATATTCAGTAAGCTCAGTAAACATGGGGAAAATCCACTTTGCAATCGAATATACAATCACATTCAAGGTAAAAAACAAAACAAAACCCCCATCTATTTTCACTTGCATATAATTGGATGATGGGAGTCAGAAGAACTTTGCCTCAATCAATAAGTTAAGGGAAAATGTCCTTCAGCCTCAACTGGTTGTTTGGAGTATAGGATCATATTTCATGCATAATCTAAGACGTTCCTCCCATTCCAGCAAAACCATATACTGTATATATAAATACATAATTGTTAGTGCACCTTTGCACAACTACTCTATAACATAATTCAAACTTCTTCAAACTATAACCTGTTTTGCAGAACTACAAACCTCAAATGACTTTGTAACTGAGGAGATACTCTGGGTTTCTTTAGAATTGGGAAAACTTTGCTAGGTATACAGGTTTGATATCAGTAAGCTGGCCAGAATGACCAGAGGCCCTGAAGGCAATAGATCTACTCATAGATGGGGGGGGGGGGATCTGTTACTAGCAACCCAAAGATTTTTTCTGTGTAACCAGACAGCAAGTTTTTTTAGAATGGAGACTTCAGAGGATGAGGGTTATTGGTACAGAACTGGATTTGTTTTTTATCTTTGTACATTTATTTCTTCATTTGTGGCCTCAAATTGCTCCCTAGTGGGGTCCTCTTCCATCCCCGGACACCATAGCATCCAGCCATCTGCTGCTATAACTACACCACTGTTGCTAACTATTCGCTAACTATTCTCTATCCATAACTAAAAAAAATATAGAAATCTAGTTTGATGAATGAGCACAATTATAAATGTTCTGATAGTGTTGTCTGTACTCTCTGCACTTAATCAAATTGCTGAATAGATAAAGAGAAAAACAGGCAGCATTGCCTGTGCATCTGGTATTTTGCAAAACAGGTTCATGTCTTTTTATGCTATATTTATCAAGTTTTCTTTTTATTCTTTTCTGTAAATCTGTCTCCAAATATTTATATGTTGAATATGTTGATTTCATAGCACCTAGAGCACCATGCTAAGTATAGCCCCGAGGTTTTCTAATGCCTGGAACACACAATGAGATTATCAGACGAATAATCATCTGTTTTTTTTAGCATGCTAGTCTCATATCGAAAGTGAAGAGGTTATTAAAGTCCCGAAAATTCACGTATGACAGACTAAAAATTCAGAAGTGATGTAATTGTATTTTCGGACGAAAACTGTATTGATTAAACGAAAAATCGTTTGATCTGGTATCGAACGAGAATATTTTTTGTGCCTGTCCCTTTGGATAATTTCAGATGAACTGTCGTCACCGACTCTCGAAAGCTGCGTACTAACGATCAGATTATTGTAAGATCGCGCTGAAAGCGGTATTTTTCGTACTATTTTCTGATCGTGTGTATGGGGCTTAAGTCTCCCTCTACTCAGGAAGTGGTTTAGAAAATCTTTCCTTCTTTTTGCAAATCTGCTAAATCTGACATATATGATATTGGAAGGTTGTCTACACTCTTTCCAGTAGTTGTTTTCACCTTTATTTTCCAATCGTATGTTCCTTTTGTGAGCATAGAAAGGCTCTACCAGATTACACAGTAACATGCAACTGACATGTGCAAAAGTGATAAATCTGCATTGAAAGGGGAAATGTGTCCCACGCCACAGCATCATTACATTTCTTTACTTTATAAAGGACATATATTTTATATCATAGTGGTATATAGTGGCTTATTCTAAACAAATAATCCAGTTAGATGACGTTTCTGTTTTTTAATTTCCAATTAACCTCATTAAGCAAGTCAGCAGCGAACATTCCTTTAAGCTCATTCCAAATAAATCATTTTTGTTTGCATAGTCTGTTACTGCACGCTGACAAATTTCACCATAATGACCACCCTTTTCTTACCTTCAAAGATCTAAAATTAGGATTGTGTACACACAGCATATTTCAACAATGCTAACATGTACACAGACTCTGAAAATAGTAACAGACTGCGGCCTATTGTCTCATGTGAACCATAAAGAATTGTATGTTAGCTCTTACATATCTGTAATAGTACTATAGATCAGTGTAAAACTATTCATGAAACGCAAATAAAATACATTTTCAAAATACCAAAAAAATCCATAGGAGAATTTTATTGCAATAAGAAGATGTAACAACTTTCACAACCTGCAATATCATATATATATATATATATATATATATATATATATATATATATATATATATATATATATATATATATATATCATACAGTATATAAAATATGTATATCAAAATACTTATTAATGTGATTTATATATTTTTTTTTGGTTAAAGCAAGCCTTACATTTTAAGTTCATTGGTGCTTTTAATATTGCATGCCATATCCTCCCCTTTGCCTAAAAATATGAATGTTATTTTTATTAAAAATAGCAGTTTTGCTATAACATAGCCAAAGTTATAGCTGGAAAAAGTTAGTCTTAAGAATAAGATCATGACATCTAAGGTAATTTATAAAATAAAATAACCTACAAAATAAAATGGGATGTTGATTGGGCTTTCCTGTTTATAGAAATGTAACTTAAGCTCTTTTCTGCCGGTGTTTATTTAACGTAGCTTGACTTTCCTTAAAGGGCCAGTTGGTATACATTAGAAGATGGCAATGTAAAAGATACCGATTATAATCACAAAAATAATATAAACGTTTTTCAATACTAGTAAAATATAATGGGACTGATTATTAAATTAGTAAATTATTTACTATTTAGTTAAATTATAAAATGGTGTGAAAACATAATAACTCATAGACAGGGATGTTCAAAGTAAAAAATGTACTTCTTCTGTAAAGCACCATCATTGTTTAAAGCTAAACTTCAGACAGATATTTAAAAAAAAACCATAAATTAATTCAGCTGTGTATTCATTAATACCTCTTTAAATGTATTGTTTCTAAATGCAAGCAGTGTAAGTACCCGAATTTGACCTGGTAGACTAAAGCTAGCCATAGACGAATCAAATCGGCAAGGAACAGCCGAGATTCCATCTATGGGCTCCATCAGTATCACCAGCAAAGCAGCTTCATTATTATCCCATGATTATTATCCCATGATTATTATCCCATGCGTGTTTTGAACGATGGACTTGTGTACGAAAAATCCGACAACACACATTTGTCTGCGGAAAATTTTAAAATCTGCTAGCCGACATTTGTCCGTGGAAAATCCGACAACAATTGTCCAATGGAGCATACACACTGTCGAATTTTCCACCAACAGACTGTCATCAAACATTTCCCGTCGGAAAGTACGATCGTGTGTACGCGGCTTTAAGCCGCGTACACACAATCAGATTTTCCAACAGGAATTGTGTGATGACAGGCTGTTGGTGGAAAATCCGACCGTTTGTATGCTCCGTCAGACAATTGTTGGCCAACTTTCCTTGGAAAAATGTTGGATGGCAGGTTTATACATTTTCCGCGGACAAATGTCTGTTGTCAGATTTTCCGAGTGTGTGCGTACACAAGTCCGTCGGACAAAAGTACAAACACGCATGCTTGGAAGCAAAGACGAGCAGTAAGTGGTCGGTCTTGTAAACTAGCATTCGTAATGGAGAATTAACATTTGTGACGTGGCAAATTATGACATCTAGAAATGCAGCGCACATTCTCTTCTTCTTTCATGGGATAATAATGAAGCTGCTTTGCTGGTGATACTGATGGAGTTCGGCCAAAGGTATTTTAAAAGGCTTTTTTTTCTAGTGATATCAAGAATATTATTATTATGCTTGTTTTTTGGGTTTTTTTTGGGCAAGTTACCACAACACTATTATCCCGTAGTTTTTAAGATCAAAGATACAACTATGTTGGTGTCCCTTGTTAATTTTACATTGTACTTTTTTTTTAATTTAACTGCCTACTCCCAAACTGTCATTTGAAGTAAAACACATAGCCAAGTATTATTCTCCACAATTTTTTTTATTGTGCATTAAAAAACAAATAAAATTAGACATGCTATCTGCCAATAGAACCTAACCAAAAAGTGCATTCTATGCATCCAATAATATAGAAAATATAACAAATCAAATCATTATTATTCAACCAAAAAATAAAATAAAATCCTCATGCATGTGTCCAGCTTCCTAATAAACGGGGTCAGCAATGCCAAGAGTGGGTGAAAGCAGGGGTCATTATCTGGAGATAATTCCGAAAATCATCTGGATTATTCTATTGGAGCTCCCACAGCAAAGGCATATGACATAATTGGTCACTATTAATAAAGCAACCAATTTTTGGTCCAAGAAATCCTCCTCCTCCTGTTCCTGGACTGGACTTGGGTCAAAGCAATAACTCCAAGGTCAATAATAAATAACACGTTATCTCCTCCGATTCCGCAACATGTCTGGTTGACGAATGGCTGTTCAGAAACTAACTGAAAAGCACGAAATAAAAAGCGCAAACTGAAAAGCACTAAATGAAAAGCGCGAAATAAAAAGCACAAATCAACACTCACTAAACTTCTACTAACACACGAAATTAGCAGAAAGAACCCAAAGGGTGGCTCTAAAGAGCTGAAAAACCACGTAGTACATCACTACGTTCGTGTTTGTTGGCCGATAATTCCTTGCTGTTTGTATGCAAGACAAGTTTGGGCCAACGCCATTTGGACAAAAGTCCACGGTTTTGTTGGTGGAAAATCTGATCATGTGGACGAGGCTTAAGGTTTTAAGTACACAAATTGTTTTTACAACC
This sequence comes from Lithobates clamitans, assembly GCA_037952925.1. Lineage (NCBI taxonomy): Eukaryota > Metazoa > Chordata > Amphibia > Anura > Ranidae > Lithobates > Lithobates clamitans. The sequence goes on along the minus strand of JBBGZY010000135.1, from coordinate 17,941,705 downwards.
TCTCCTGAACAATTAACTTGACAGATAGTAACCCACGTTTAAAATCACTGAAACATCTCTTTCACCAACCATGTATTGTGTAACACCCAATAAAAAAACTGGTCTCGTGCATTCTTCTGGATGTTTCTAAATCCACCACAGTCTACAGCAATCCTTCAGTTATTATATATAGAAAACTTAAAAAAGAAGGGTATATACAGGCATACCCCACTTGGGGTATGCCTGTATAGTGCTCTCTGTATAACCAATGTTATTTTTTTTAATTAAAATAAATCCAAAATTAAAATAACTCAACTTAAAAGTGCACATAACCTGGTGCACAACAGTATACATGCATGTGTATATAAAAATGTCTCATGCAAGATGGCGGACCGCTCACTTCCTGTTTGTGACATGATGTCATCAGCTTCTCCGAACGCGTTGTGTCACAAAGTCACATGACGTCCTCAGGAGACAGCATTGGTTATATGGAGAGCATTATATATACTAGGGTTGCACTGATATTGTTTTTTTATCAGCAAATAACCCTAACCGAGTACTAATACCGTTGCAGTGCAATTTGAGCCCATACAAAATTAATGGGCTCAAATTGCACTGCAGAGAATGACATTTTGAACAGGAATGCAGTGCAATTCCTGACCCAATCGCATGCAATTTCCCCCACTGTTCCTGTGTGTCTGAACCCAGTATAGAAAGAGAAGCGCCATCTAGTGCAGCAATAGGCAGTTTTTAAAAATGTTGTAACTCACATTATTGTACATAGCTCATCAAATTCAAATCAGCATAGTGTCCCTGTCCCACCAATAGAAAACCACGGCTATTGGAGGTGCTCACCGGCACAGGGGGGGTCTGTACTGAATGGGGGGGTCTGTACTGAAAGGGGGTATCTATTCTGAGGTAGGGGGGTCTGTACTGATGAGAGGGGTCTGTACTGATGGGAGGGGTCTGTACTGAGGGAGGGGGTTCTGTGTAAAGAGCAGGGGGTTTATAACTGTTAGGGGGGGTCTGTGTAACCAGCAGGGGGTCCAGAAATGTTGGGGGTGTCTGTGTAACCAGCAGGGGGTCCAGAACTGTTAGGGGGGTCTGTGTAACATGCAGGGGGTCCAGAACCATTAGGGGGGGGGGGCTGTGTAACCAGCAGGGGGTGCAGAACTGTTAGGGGGGGTATGTGTGTAACATGTAGGGGTCCAGAGCTGTGGGGTGTCGTGTAATGTAAAGGGGTCCAGAGGTGCAGGGTGATGTGTAATGTAAAGGAGTCCAGAGGTGCAGGGTGCTGTGTAATTTAAAGGGGTCCAGAGGTGCAGTTGTAGAGAGGGGGCACACAGTAGTGACAAAGAGATACTGAAGGATGCAGAGGTATGCAGGGGGCAAAGTGGAGTGTTTTTACATTTTAACGTGGGGGGGTGTCAGATATAGGATCTGCCTTGGGTGCCAAATGCTCTAGGTACGTCCCTGTTCACAGGACTGGAGGAGAAGTTCCGAGACCCCTGTGGGTATAAGGCGGAAGTGATGTCAGCTTGGGAGCAGAACGCCTATACATCTCGCCCGGCCCTGTGAGCACCTCCAGCGGCCGTGGTTTTCTATCATCGGCGGGACAGGAACACTATGCAGATTTGAATTTGGCGAGATATGTACTTTATTGTGAGTTGTTATAACATTTTTAATAAACTGTCCATTGCTGCACTAGATGGCGCTTCCCTTTTTATACTGGGTTCACACATATGCACAGTAGCGGCGGGGGAAATTGCATGCGACTCAGTCAGGAATTGCACCGCATTCTTGTTAAAATCGCATGAGATTCTTTGCAGTGCGATTTGAGCCCATTCCTTTGGTATGGGCTCAAATTGCAGCGCAAAGGTATCGGTTTTGGGTATTGGGAGCATTTGCACCAGTACAAGTGCAAATACAGGCATACCCCACTTTTAAGTACACAATGGGGTTTATTTACTAAAGCTGGAAAGTGCAAAATCACTGCTGCATAGAAACCAATGAGCTTCTAACCTCAGATTGTTCAATTAAGCTTTGGTAATAAAACCTGCAAGCTCATTGGTTTCTATGCAGAAGTGAGCCTGATTTTGCACTTTCCAGCTTTAGTAAATAAGCCCCATTGTGTACTTAAAAGTGGGGTATGCCTGTACTTAGTATTGGTATCAGTGCATCCCTAATATATACCCTTCTTTTTTGAGCTTCCTATATACTTTATAATAACTGAAGGATTGCTGGGGATGGAGGTGGATTGAAGGACATCCGGACTGAGCAGAGGGAAACAACACTCCTGGCATATAACACACTGTTTAAAGGGAAAGCGCATGAAACCTGCATGAGCATAAGGTGAGAGTATTGAAATGTTGGTGATGGGTTTTTCACAATACATGGTAGAAGAGATTTTTCAGTGATTCGCAACATGTGGCAGAAAGAATAAAGTGTAAACGTTACAAGTGAAGGAAAATAATAATCGGTACTCATTTGCCAATTGTGGAACATTTATTGATAATATTTATGGACACGCTTTGTTGGTCTTGAGAATTTTCAAATGGAGATATGTTTTTGTATACTATAGGTTTATTAGTTATATCATTTTATATAGTACTGTGCAGCACTAATTAATAAATATATGATTTTGATGTGATAAAAATTGCTGTCTGGGCCTAGTCGCAGCAAGAGCCATGTGCTGAGGGCCCTGAAAACTTGGCCAGAGGTGAAGTAGATACCTGAAGGGAGGATCTTTTCGCTGAACTGTGTCGCAGAGGAGCTTGATAGAAACTGCCGTTCAGACAACGAAAGAAGGATTCTTTCCCCATAGGCTCTGGTATAAGGGCAGAAGCTAGATTAGTGAGTGAGGAACAATGGTGACTGCTCTCAGAAGGTCACAGATTTGGTCTGGCTTTCCTCTGTCCATCTGTATCTATTTAAAAGTTGCCCACATAGGACCTGCTGCTGTAACAGTTTTTCTGTCCTATTTTGTGCTTTATAAGTATTCTGAAGCCCTAAATCTTCTCTTCTGCTTTTCTCAGGCCAGCAATTAATGGTAAAAAGATGAAGAGATGGATGCTTAATTTGTGGCTATTGAGGTGTCAGTCTGGCTCTGGGTGGGTCATCAATAAGCAGGGCAGGAGGACCCAAGTCTACTAAAATACAACTAAAACTAAAACAACTGAGATGACTAAAATCCGACTAAAACTAAAATGGCATTTTAGTATAAAAAATAAGACTAAAACGAAATTGAAATTTGACTTCAAAATTAACACTGGTCTTTAGTGCATGTTCATACCTCACTGTAATCATAAATAACATATTCGATTTTTCGCTCCAGCAGTATATGAGTTTGGAAATAGTAGAGAAATGTTAACTAATGCATTAAATTATACCCATTACATTCATTACACCATACACTCATGCATTTAATTACACCCATTCGTTTTTAGACGACTAAAATTAGTTTTAGTCAACTAAAATGTACTAGAGATTTTAGTCGACTAAAACGTAGGACATTTTAGTGGACTAAAATTTACTGGAGATTTAGTCGATTAAATACTACTAAGACTAAAATAATTGCAGAAGACTAAAATGGGACTAAAACTAAAATGCCATTTTAGTCCTAAGACTAAAGCCCCATACACACTAGTAGATTTTCTCCAGATTTTTGTCTTTAGATTTACCCAAACCATATAATATGAGGTCAAACCTTAAGAGTTGTGATTTGTATGCAATCAGGCCGGCCCTTGCACTACATGGTTTTGGTAAATCTGAACACAAAAATCTGCAGAAAATCTAATAGTGTGTATGGGGTTTAAGACTAAATCAAATTTTGCTGCCAAAATTAATACTGGACCCAAAGCAAATCCAGTGGCTCCTATGAAGGTAAGCACTACATATACACATTTTTATTTTTGATGCTCTTTCAAAATTAAAATTGGTATTGTCGCAGTCACAATAATCATTAGGAACTGGAAACATGTGGGAGATCAAAAGGCACATAAATAGAGTATAGTGAAATATATATCTCTAAAGAGAAACTGAGACAAACAGATTTACTAATGACAATGAGAATCCTTACACAATAAATTGTGTGAATAGTCACTTCAAGTATCCAGCCATATGCCAGTTCAAATCACATGATTAGATAATTGAAGTGAACCACAATTTATTGTGTGAAGATAATCAACTACTTTAGTAAATCAGCCCTTAAAATGGCAAACATTCAAAACATGCAGTAAATCAGAGGTGTAATAAAAATAATAAAAGTTGTCAATATGCTACAAATAAGGGGAATGGTTAAAAATCATAAAAATAATACCAGTATTAGTAATAGTGATCCCAAATTGTTAACCTAAATTGCTGCTCAGAGGAAGCATGCCATATTTTCACAGGCAACAGACCTACGCCTGATATGAATGTGTAAAATATACACATGGCAGCTTTATTATTGCCACCTAGTTTGGCATTGGGTACCCACAGACAAAATATCACAATGACAGGAACTGATCATTTTCCATTACCGGTATGTAACTTTCAATTTTAAATGACATCTTATGTTTGTAGGTTGGCAGAAGGTTACTAGCTGACTACTCCTGCAACAACTAGAAAAAGATATTCTGATTGCTATCAAGCTGCACCTGACCCTTACTGCATCACAATGCACAGAAGTGCATTACTGTGTGTTGCAGTGCACTGTGGGTTGTTTTTAGTGCACTGTGGCACTAACTTCAGTAGTACACTACATGAATCTGGCACAGATTTGTAAGACCTTATTTACATGGGTGCTAAAGCGTGTACATGTGAATTGGCCATTTAGTTATGCAGCTGGAGATACCAGGTAGTGCATGCAGGCAGCCAATGTACTTTACTGCAAGTATATGGCCCCTTTCACATGGGTGAAATCAGACACCAATCAGGTCCATCTGTCAATTTTTCAGATGGACCTGATCAGAAGGCCCATGCATTCTTATGGACTGGTGTGTGTAAACGGACTTGTGTCTGTCTAAACCCGCCTACCTCCGGGTCCGATCAGGCCTGCTAAAAAAAATGGAAGAGGGCTCTGGATCGGAGACAGCTGGATATAAACAGACAGTATAGTCCGTTTAATCCCAGCCACCCATAGAGCACAGCGGAGCCTGTCAGCTCGGCAAAAACTGAGCGGACACGGACCTGTCATCCACCCCGCTCTGCTCCGATCAGCAGGGGATCAGTGGACTGATCAGCTGCTGATCGGAAAGGTTGCTGGCCCTAGTTTGACATGATTGCAGGTGTGTGGGAAATTCCACAAATATCTTCATTTAGGTCTGCTCACCTGCACCCCCATGCCTGTCAAAATAGAATGAGTGGCTGTATCCATGTAGCTGCTGGTCCCCAAAGACTTAAATAGGCTGCCTGTATGCAGCACTTGGCAGCTCCAGCCACATAAACAAATGGCCTCAGTACCCGTGTGATATGGGCCTCAGTGATGGTGTATGGGCCTCAGTACCCGTGTGATATGGGCCTCAGTGATGGTGTATGAGCCTCAGTACCCGTGTGATATGGGCCTCAGTGATGGTGTATGAGCCTCAGTACCCGTGTGATATGGGCCTCAGTGATGGTGTATGGGCCTCAGTACCCGTGTGATATGGGCCTCAGTGATGGTGTATGGGCCTCAGTACCCGTGTGATATGGGCCTCAGTGATGGTGTATGAGCCTCAGTACCCGTGTGATATGGGCCTCAGTGATGGTGTATGGGCCTCAGTACCCGTGTGATATGGGCCACAGTGATGGTGTATGAGCCTCAGTACCCGTGTGATATGGGCCTCAGTGATGGTGTATGGGCCTCAGTACCCGTGTGATATGGGCCTCAGTGATGGTGTATGGGCCTCAGTACCCGTGTGATATGGGCCTCAGTGATGGTGTATGAGCCTCAGTACCCGTGTGATATGGGCCTCAGTGATGGTGTATGGGCCTCAGTACCCGTGTGATATGGGCCTCAGTGATGGTGTATGGGCCTCAGTACCCGTGTGATATGGGCCTCAGTGATGGTGTATGGGCCTCAGTACCCGTGTGATATGGGCCTCAGTGATGGTGTATGGGCCTCAGTACCCGTGTGATATGGGCCTCAGGGATGGTGTATGGGCCTCAGTACTCGTGTGATAGAGACCTGAATCACACAGAAAACTATTACCTCTCTTATTGCATTATTGAATGTACAACAAGCTGTCATTATCTAAACATATGTGGTTCAGTACTGTACCTTTTTTGGATAATTTGGATTGTTCCCAGCTATGTCCGGGGACTACAGAAGCCCTCCACTCTCTGTGATAGAGAAGAGGAAAGAGAGAGGCGGTGGTAGTCATGTCTGATGATGATAACACTGCTTCTCCATAAATACATGATGATTGAGTATTGTTGCTCCAGGACATGAAGTGTGTTGCTAGCAGGATCACCAGGTGAAAATAAAGAAAAATTGTCTGAACAACAAAACTAATTCAGCCACCACATTGAAAGACTGGTAAGCTGCAATATACTACAGTTTTATTCTGGGGTTCAGGGCTGGTGCAAGATATACGAAACCTCATTTTGCCGCCCCCCTTGGCTCCACCCCCTTTCCTCTGCCCATATATACCCCACCTTTTTAATGAAGTGCCCATCAAATGCAGTCTCACCAGTGCCCATCAATGCAGCCTACAAGAGCCCATCAATGAAGCCTACCAGCACCCATCAATGCAGCCTACCAGCGCCCATCAATGCAGCCTACCAGTATCCATCAATGCAGACTACCAGCGCCCATCAATGCAGCCTACCAGCACCCATCAATGAAGCCTACCAGCGCCCACCAGTGCAGCCTACCAGTGCAGCCTACCAGTGTCCATCAATGCAGCCTACCAGCGCCCATCAATGCAGCCTTACCAGCGCCCATCAATGCAGCCTCACGAGCGCCCATCAAATGCAGCCTACCAGCACCCATCAATGCAGCCTTCCAGCGCCCATCAATGAAGCCTACCAGCGCCCATCAATGAATGTTTGCTTGCTTTCATTCATTCGGTAATCAGGACACTGACACAGTCATCCGCCGCCGCTGCGCCTCTTACACTATGTGCGACCGGAGCTGCGGCTGCCTGCTGATGCTGAGACTTAGTTGCTTGCTGCAGAGAGAAAAGAGTAGGAACACCAGTGGCCAGCCGCCCTAGGGAGCAGTGCACCCTAGGCGGCTGCCCAGTTTGCCTAGTGGTAGCACCGGCCCTGCTGTGGTTTAGATACATTTTACAATCCCAGATCACAAAACATATATGTGTTGTTAGGCTGTAAACAGAGCATACACAAAAACATGCAAATACAATGATGTCATATGTGGTGTGTATTTTAGGCATGTGTCCCAATGGGTGCATTAATGATTGATATGTCATTGTGGCACTACAGCATCTTGGAAGAAATGGTAAGCCATGTGACATGCCTCTTCTTCATACGACCCATTTCTGTCTACTCATCATCAGAGTAGAGGAGGCTGGACACAGCTTATTCCACAAATGAAGGTTCTTGCAGCTGAACAAAGGAAGAAAATGCAAGAAAACATTAACATATGATAAATAATCTATTCCTTACCCAGGCAACTCCACAGGCAGTCAGAGCACATTGAGATCATCTAAAAATGGTTGTTCATAAAGCTCAGGATTACAGATGTGTTTCCAGCAAGCACTACTGCAACATGGAATAGGTTATACGTAGTTGGTGATTACATTTATTGTTTGCATGCTTAAAATATTTTAATGACCGCTGTGTACTTGTTTATTTATTATCATTTCTGCTCTAAAAAAGTTCTATTATAAACCCCACATGCGGGAAATTTGAAAATTCTAGCTTGCAGTGGGGCTATACCCACACTGCAAGGGTTAACTGCCCATTTAGGTCTAGTGGAGAGTAAAAGTATTTTTACTTATCCATTCTCCACTCCCCTGACAGATGGCGTTCCCCCATTCTTTAGCGGTGGCCTGTCGCTAGGTGTCCTCATGTCCAATGCAGGGCTATAGACCCTGTATCAGTTTTGATCATGTCAGAACCTTACACCACTGGAGCTTGAGGGAGAAGACACTGGAACAAAATGTGTACCTATTTTCAAAAATTCACTGTGTTCAGAGATGTGAACAGCCTGTATCAATAACAATTATTGTGCATGCATTTTCACGCATTGTGATGCATTCCAGATGTGTGAACAGATCTGCTTTTTTTCCTTTATTTTCCTGATTTTGTCAGGAACACATTTCCCATCCAAGGATGATAGTAGGCACAAGCAGAGAGCACATGAAGTTATCAGCTCACAAGATTTCTGGCAAGATTAACAAGTATTTTTTGAGCTTATCAAACAGATATTTCAAAACACTTTTTTTGGTATATTTAACAGAGCAAAGGGGACCAAATAAGAGAAGTTCGTTGTTAAGGTTTACATACACTTTACACTTTAATAAATGCAATAAATCTTTCAACAACAGAAACCTGGTGAAACAATGGAAAATGATCATTTTCTGCTTTATAAACGTACCTCTCAAACATTTCATTTCAGTTTTAACACCTGTCTTCAATAGGAATGTCCCCACTGGCTTAAAGAGATATTCAAAGCGGAACTTAAGTCATTTTTTGAACTGTCCATCTATTAAATCCTCTGTCCTTTTTGTTTTAACTTTGGATAGTAAAACATTTTTTTCTGCCAGTAAATACCTTATACAGCCCACTTCCTGTTTCTTGTCTGGTCATTAGCCTAGGCTTATGACATCATGCACAGCTCTCTCTCACTTCCTGGATTTACAGGATTCACTTCCTGTAAATCCAGGAAGTGAACAGGCAGGAGGGGAAGGGGGGTGAGTCATAAAAGGGCCAATGAGAGCTGCAGAGCTGGAAGTGTGCCTCTGTGTGTCTGTGTAAATCCAGGAAGTGAACAGGCAGCAGCTTCAGCTGCCCACAGTTAAAATGGATGCAGCCAGACTCAGTGGAGGGAGATTTCTGCAGCATATTTGGCAAGTACACAATCACAATATATATAAAATATTTTGCAAAGTGGTTGGAGGGAAGCTTCAGAATGGCAAAGATGTTTTATTACAAATAATGTCAGCAGACTGCAGTTCCTCTTTAACCTCCCTGGCGGTTTTCCCGAGTGTGGCTCCGGGTTAAATTTCAGTACCATTAGCGGTAACCCAGAGCCACACTCGGGATTGCATTGCAGGATCCTGGTGCGGTATACTTACCTTGTCCCCGGGATCCTGTGATGTCCCCCTGCTGTGTCTGCGGGCTCTGTCCTCCGCCCGAAGCCTCTGTATGCTGGGCTCCGTTCCCTGTGAGCGTCACGACGCACGGGGGCGGAGCCCAGGGGCAAATTCAAAAAATTAAATAATCATAACACATACAGTACAAGGTAATCTTACAGATTACAGTACTGTATGAAATAATTTCACATCCCTTTTGTCCCTAGTGATTTGTCCAGTGCCCTGCATGCAGTTTTATATTATATATACTGTTCTTTCTGCCTGGAAACTTGAGATTGTCCATAGCAACCAAAAAGTTTTCCCTTACGTCAAAAGTGGTTTTAGACCAGCTAGAAAACAGCGATAGTAAATTAGAACACTTGATGAATTGAGCGATCGTGAATCATGGGGAAATTCATGTTATTATTTTATATATATATATATATATATATATATATATATTCACTTGTAGAGGAGAACCGCACTCTGCTTACAATTTAGTGCCAGCAATCAGGTCTTCCCACCGACCTTGTACATAGAAAAAAAGTCCAGGAGGTTGCTGCACTTAAAAACTTCTTTGCTTTATTTCACAATATCTTCAGGAGAGATTTACAAAGCAAGTATAATCCTTTCAAGCAGTATAACAGGCAAGAATTGCCTACACAATTTCAGACACATCTTGCTTCAATGGATCTTAGGAAGGGCGTAAGCTGACTAGCCCGAGACGTAATCCATCCATCCATCCATCCATATCTGAATCTACTCATGTCTGAAATTGTGTAGGCAATTCTTGCCTGTTATACTGCTTGAAAGGATTATACTTGCTTTGTAAATCTCTCCTGAAGATATTGTGAAATAAAGCAAAGAAGTTTTTAAGTGCAGCAACCTCCTGGACTTTTTTTCTATATATATATATATATTTTTTTTTAATTATTTATATTTATTTATTATATTATAATTTATGATTTTGTGTTTCAAACTTTATCATACCCGGGGTGTCTGCTAGACTCTTGTTTGGAGAGATATAAGTGTGTTATTGCTAAGAATTACAGGCCTACAATATAAAACGCCAAATTTCTATGTAAAATAATTGTACTGCTTTGAGACGCAAAAATCTGACATAATCATATCGCCAGGGAGGTTAAGAAGACTTGAATTTTCACCTACACTGCATTGGTATTTGAGGCAAACAGAGATGTTCTGGCTTAACATATATATATACAGTATGTCTGTTTTAAACAAAATTTACACAACAGGCAGGATTTACAAAAGGAGTTGTTTTTTGGTAAAAGCCTGCATTAAAATTTGAAGCGGACCTTGCACTAAAAATTCAGCAAATATAAAAAAAAAAAACACAGTAGAGGAAAAAAATTTCATAAATATATTTATCTTTTCCCAGTTTTTCATACAATGGGTGTGATGTCATGCTCCGATGATATCCCGGGGAAAACTGAGAAGCCCAAATCTTGTGAGATAATGCTCAAACACAGTGCAGAAGCATGTTCTTGTTATTTGGGCTGACCAGCATTCTGCCAAATTTCACTAGAAGGAGTGTGATCTAGCGTCATCTGGCGGAAAGGTAGGTTTATTTGTTACTACTTTCCCTACAAGGTTTTAAATACTATTTTTTTCCAGAATTTTGGCATGGGGGGGGGGGGCAGTGTACTTAGGCAGACCTTGGGAGGGATTTGCTAAAACTGGAGAGTACAAAATCTGGTGCAGCTCTGCATAGAAACCATTCAACTACCAGGTTTTATTGTCAAAGCTTAATTGAACAAACTGAAGTTAGAAGCTGATTGGTTTCCATGCACAGCTGAACCAGGTTCTGAGTGCTCCAGTTTTAGTACATCTCCCCCACCCCAAGCCTGTGTTTTGGGTGCAAACTTTTCTTTAAATTACCTTGCACCTGATTGGCTGTTTGAAACGTAAAGTGTTATAGGCCTGCATAAAAAATAGGTATTTAAAACAAGACAATCAGTAGATATATAGACATACATGAATATAAATGTTATATTATAATATTATAATGTTTTTCTCAATCTTTGATTTAAAGATCTGCTGTGGACACAGGGGAGCCCAAAGAAAAGTCAACTCAGTTGCAAAAAATGATCACTCTTTATAGGTGTGTGAAAAGTATTTCTATCCTTAAAACTTAATTTGGGTTTATAATTAAGAAAACAAAATAGTAGTTGGACAGTTTCTAAATAATAATGCCCAGTATCTTACATCTTGCCTGCAGTCTATACTTTATACACTTGTATAAACTATGGGGTTGATTTACAAAAACTGTAGAGTGCAAAATCTGGTGCCACTCTGCATAGAAACCAATCAACTGCCAGTTTTATTTTGGCAATGCTTATTGAACAAGCTGAAGTTAGAAGCTGATTGGCTACCATGTAGAGCTACACCAGATTTAGCATTCTACAGTTTTAGTAAATCAACTCCTATGTGTTTTATCATAACAAAGTTATTTTAGCTGTTATGATTATCAGTACTGTTGTTGATGTTATTATTATCCAGCCACCATTCACACAAAAGCGATGCAGGACAATGGAAATAGCATTGTTTTCTAAAGTGCTCATTCACATCAATGCAACATGGTATAGTCTGAATTTTGAAAAGGTGCCTGTGCCTCTTTTTGATGCTGTATATTGCTTTTTTTGGCCAACAGCAACCTATGAAAAATGCATATGTATGGTTTTGGGTGCTTTTTTTTTTTAAAATCCAGTCTCTTCCGCCTAGCAGCAATGATGTCACAGCAGATATTGCTAGTCATTGGCAAAAACAAAAACGCATGCAGCATGAAAAACGCTTGCAAAAATACATCAAATATGTGCATGTCTGCATTACAAAACCGCACTGAAACGCATTATTATGCAGCAGTACTATAGTGTGAACCTAGACTAAGGAGATTAGCTAACAAACTTTTATTGATGGTTTGTACAAATTAATGCTTTTTTAATTAAAACTGGATTGCACCAATCTACATATTTTACACACAAAGATAACATACACACAAATATATTTAGCATTTGAAATACTATATATATATATATATATATGTGTGTGTATATATATATATATATATATATATATATATATATATATATATATATATATATATATATATATATTCACAATATGTGTGTGTGTATATATATCTATATCTATCTATCTATCTATCTATCTATCTATCTATCTATCTATCTATCTATCTATATATATATATATATACACACACACAGAAACACACACAATACAGTATATGTGTGTAAGTATATATATACTTTTTCTTGTTAGGATACATAACAGTAACAGTAAGAAATTTAAATATATTTAATATATATTATTATTAATAATAATAATAATAATTAAAAAAAATAATATATATATATATTTATATATATATATATATATATATATATATATACACACACACACACACACATATATACATATACACACGCATACTGTATATAACATTACATACATAACATTATATATATGCATTACCATTACATATACTGTATGTGAAGACTAAGCTTGCAGTGGAAAGCACTGGTTGTCCCACTGACAGCTGCACTCCATCCTGCAGAGGTGAGAGTGACCTATGATATGACAGTCACATGTCAGCCCTGCAGAGTTGGGGAGTTCATGTGCAGCTGCAGCCTGTCTCCTTTATTTAGTACCAACCTATATTAATTATTATATTATATTGGTTAAATGTAAATAGGGCTTCAAAAAATAAATATAGACAGCAATATGCGATTCTCCAGCATCAGTGTGTAAACCATCAGGGAGAGGAATATGTCTGGCTGGCCAGCAGTGACCTCTGATTTTATATATAGGTGCTCTATGCACCATCTGGTCATCTGCTCCCAGCAGGACATGGCAGCGTTATACCCCAGCTATACTTATTTCCCATACACAATACTGGGATGAATACAATTTAATTACCCATTCGGTTGCTTCCCTATAATCACACCCCCGACTTTAATTATTCTTTGTTTAAGGTGATGGGTAAACTTAAAATTTGGCATTACATTACAGAAGCTTATGGAAATGAAACGTCTTGGAGATATACAGTGTAAGTACATCAGGGAATACTTTACTGCAAACGGATAACATCCAAAAGAGCTCTGCAGATAACCTCCCCAGTTGTAAATAAATAAAAGCATAACATTTTTTTTTTATAGGGTCATTTACAAAAGGAATTAAGGATAAGTATATGATAAGGTCAATTGGCATTTTATTCTACTTAGATGTACTTAGATTTATTCTACTTAGATGTACTGTGTGACCTAAACACAGCCTCTATACAGCTAAATTGCTACTTCTATAGCGATCCGACAAACAGTATTATGGTATACTAAAATATTATACTACATCATTGTGTATAGTGTAAAATACAGATGGCTAACTTTCTGGTCTATTTACACAATGCACATTTTAAGAAAAACATCTAATCAATTGCCTCTGTAGTTTCGCTACAAATGTATCTACTTTAATTTATTTAAAGTATCCACTTTAAATATCCACTAAAATTTCCAAAATGTATCCACTTTAATTTCTTAAAAGTATCCACATTCAATATCCACTCCAATTTCCTAAATGTATCCACTTTAATTCCTTAATAATTCAAGATAAAGCATTCTCCAGTGGCATTTGTTATAAACATTTTATTGGAAAAAAAATGTACATCCAAATATCTGAACATTTTTTTACGACTACATAAGTGCAAATATATTCTCTTCTTTAAAAAGCATAGTGGGATTATACAGATTTCAGATACGCTTTTGTCAACATATTGTGATAAGAAAATCTAAAAAAAAACAAACCAAAAAATGGCAAAAATAACCTTGTTTTTGCCCTACTAAAATATTTAATTTCTAATATATACATTATTTTAATACTAGGCGGTAAAGGAGTGTGGGAGGGGGTGCTGACTTCCCAAAGAATAGGTTTCATTATTTATAAATGGTAAAATTGCATCTGTTGATTGTGTGGTGGTGGGGGGGGGGGGGGGGGTCGAGGTAAACGGGAGAGACAGGTAAAAAAAGAGGGATAAAACTAGAGTTTAGAGAAGGAGAGAGGGAGAAGAAAGAAGACATAATAGAAAGGGGAAAGAATGGAGTTAAAATAGGAAATGCATAGAAGAGAATGATATAACAGGGAGAAAGATAGAGTAATGGAGAGAGAAAGAGAAAGAAAGGAAGAAAGAGAGAGAGAAGGAGAGATTTAGTAGGTTATATGGAGGAGAGAAAGAGAGAGCAGTAGGTTATATGGAAGAGAGAGAGAGAAAGCGAGATTGAGATGGAGAGAAAGAAATGAGAGAGAGAGAGAGAGAGAGAGAGAGAGAGAGAGAGAGAGAGAGAGAGAGAGAGAGAGAGAGAGAGAGAAGTACGTTATATTGGGGAGAGAGAGAAGAGAGATTGAGACGGAGAGAAAGAAGTATGTTATATGGGGGAGAGAGGGGGGGGGGCGATTTAGTGGGTTATATGCAAGAGAGAGAAATATATATGGAAGGGAGAGGGAGAGGGAGAAAGAGGGGGAAGAGGGAGAGAGGGGGGGGCAATTTAGTGGGTTACATGCAAGAGAGAGAAATATATATGGAAGTGAGAGAGAGAGGGGGGAGAGGGGGGGGGGAGAGGGAGAGAGAGGGGGGAGAGGGAGAGAGAAAGGGGGGAGAGAGAGATTTAGTAAGTTATATGGAGGAGAGAAAGAGAGAGAGCAGTAGGTTATATGGAAGAGAGAGAGAAAGCGAGATTGAGACGGAGAGAAAGAAATACATTTTATAGGAGAGAGAGAGAGAGAGAGAGAGAGAGAGACTACGGTTATATGGGGGAGAGTGAGAAAGAATGAAGGACAGGAAGAAAGGAAGGGTATCCAACAAAGAGGTAAAAGTGAGAAGGGGGGTAATAGATACAGAATATGAAACAGAGAGTTGATGAGGGGAGTAGTTAATATATAGAAGAGAGAGGTAAAAGGGAGAGAGGTTAAATAAACAGAAAGTAGAGAATCATTGTATAAAAGAAAAAAATGAAAGGAAATAAGAAAGTAAGATAAAGGGAGAGAAGAGAAAGAGGTGAAAGAGGAAGAGAATATAAAAAAGAGATGTAAAAGATGAAAACGCCACAGAACATACGATATAGTAGAAGAGGGGAATGGACAGGGAAGGAAAGAAATTGGCAGTGAATGGGGCACATAAGAAAATAATAACTGGTGTAAGGGAGTAGAGAAGGGTGTTTAGAGACAGATAGGAGAGAAAAGGAAACGAGACAAATCCAAGGTGGGACAGAAGAGAAGAAACAGGTTGTAGAGAGATCCAAGTACACATGATAGAGATCACATCATTCTCTTGCCTGGTGCAATCTTCAGGCTCCTATATTCTCTCTCTACTCCAAGCTTGCTTTTAAACCACGCAGTCATTTCCACCATGTGGAGATGACTTCCAGCATTTGGTTTTCCATGATCCATGATTCATGGTTAAGTCACATCAAAAATATTTACAAGGACAAAGCAACTATTACAAACATCAGTCCGTAATGATTCATCCCAAGTTTGGATTCCATATAGAAGAAGGGAGCCCATTCTGAGAATAGGAAGACTTTATTTACAATCTAGGAACATACTACTACAATGCAGGGTATAATTTACTAAAGGGGTAATAAATAGGTTGACCAAACCACTAATCCCAATGAAACCTTCTAGGTGCACTTTTGTACAGACTATTGGGAGAGTTTTGCGTTTTTTTTCTGCCAGAAAGCTCCAATCAGAAACGCAAACCACAAGGGTTTTTTTTTCCTTGCCTCTAACTTGAGCTTAAAATATGCCTGTCCCTATGTGTATGGACACAAAGGATAACATTGATCTGCAGAACACAAAACTTTTGTAGAAGCAACGATTTGTAAGCCAGTGTGCTCACCATACACCTTACATTCTGTCCATACAATCAACTTTAGATTTACCAAATCTATGCAATATGAGGACCTACCTAAACTATCCAATCAATTTGTATCAGGTCAGGCAGGATCTTGCACTATATCTGTGTTGGTAAGTCTAAAAGTGGTTGTACAATCAAATTGTATAGTGTATGAACACCCTAAATTGGATGACATGATTGCTTGGGTAAATCACCTTTAAATGAAAAAATACAGGGAAGGTGGATATGAATAGTAAGATGCATGTGATTTGTAGTAACCTCATTATCTGATGGCAGTCAGCTAACATTAGTTCATTTTTTTAAGCCTATGACACCTGTTTTCTACCAGCTCTTTAATATTTCTCAGATCGAAGTGCTGTGTTTGTGTTTGGGGGTCAGATACTTGTCCTTGTCATCTGACAATGCCTCCTGATTGCAGAACTGTAAACACATCAAACTTTATTATTACCTGTGCTTGGCAGGCAGTGATACATTTAAGTCGATTGGCAGTATTTCAAGCAGATGGAAGAAGAAGGGTACTTCATATATGGCAGCTGCACACAGATCCAGCCAGCATTGGGACTGGCGCCCTGCCATGGATTAGTGTGGCTGCATGGCCCAGCATTGAGAGATACACAGGGCAGGAGACAAGACCAGCACAGGTGTGCTCGATGCCCGCCTGGCACAGTACAGTACACACACACGCTGCGATTGTCGCTGGCTCCCAATTGTGTTGGCTCAGTCCCATCTACATCACGCACGGCTTTATATCCTGGCAGACACTCTGATGGTGGTGATGGTGATAGTAAGAACTACTGGCAGACGGGTGGAAAGAAGAAATCCCGTTAAAATTGAGAACAAAATCCTTTCTGTCGCACACAGGGGAGGAGTGGTGCTGGTAGCGAGGCAATCCAACTGCAATGGAAATACAAACAGTTACTAGAATAAAAGCACACAGGGCTGGTGTCACCAGACCCCCCAATGACTGATCAGAGGAAGGAAAAGTCATCACCTGCTCAAAGGATACTGTTTGCCTTCCATTGGTGATGGAAAGGAGCATGACATAAGACCACACAACCTTCACCCTATTATACTTCCATAATATCATCACATACATTACAATCTGATTGTACAAACTACTATGCAGAGTAGGGGCATGTCCCTTCCCATACAAAATGATTGGATAAATCCGGCAGGTCCTCGTACAGTTTAGGTCAATCAAAAGTTGATTGTATGATCAGATTGTAATGTGAATGGTGACCTCTACCTAGCCATCAGAAATCAGATTTAAACTTATATTTGTAATATGGCTTCCACGAGGCATATACTAATTGGTCCAGCATTTTAAAAATACCACTTGAGAATTAGGACCTCTTTATATTACTGATTGAAGTACCTAAGATGTGGTTGTAGGTGATCTTATTAAAAGGGGCACCTATCAGGAATTACAACTGATTTGCATTAAAAAAAAAAGTTAATATTCTCTGAAAATGTATAAAATCTTTTAACCTATCACAATTAAGCAATAAAGTAATTACTCCCCAAGATTACCTGTCCATTGACCTACAGAGAGAGTGATTTAAAGGAGTTTTCACTTTTTAAAGTTCTTAGATTATGATGAGAAGCTGTGTCCACTTCAATCCAGACATATGCAATCACAAATCCATTTTTTTAATGTATTTTGCACACAATTGGAGTTTTGTTGTAATAAATAATCTAAATGAACAGTCACCACATTTCTGGTAAATTCATACATTTTTGTCAAAGTTTGACACATATGGAAACTAATGGGACAATACATCAACTGATGTATCTTATTCTGACTTATCTGGTTCCCATACCTACATATCTGAGCTATGAATAAGCACCTGCTATAACGGTGTGAAACGCGTTAGCGGTTTTATTCTTGCTGCATGGATTTATTATAACAATAAAGAAATCATTTTCATTGGAGTGCGGCCATCCGGACCTTTTTGTTCAATTTCTACAGTTCTGATAATTGGCCTGAAAAGGTCTAATAATAACATTTGGACATATCTGCCCACTACTAATCTTTAAAATCTATAATGAAAATAAAATAAATAAATACAAATGTAAAACTAGCTGAAGCACTTTGACAAGTGTCAGTTCACTAAAGCCAATAGGGTGAACCTGCCTTCACTTTTGAACTGGGAGAAATTATGGAGTTTACTGGCAGATAAATGGTTGATTGAGGTGAACACAGCTTCATCTTATTTTCTAAGCCTAGTCAAGGATCACTTAAGCCTAAAGTTGTACAATACTATGGTGGAGATTTACTAAAACTGGAGAGTACAAACTCTGGTGCAGATCTGCGTTGAAACCAATCAGCTTCCAGGTTTTATTGTCAAAAGTGTGAAAGAACAAGCAGAAACTAGAAGCTGATTGGTTATCACAGCTCCAGTTTTAGGAAATCTCTGTAATATGAGGACAAACCTACAATTCAATCAATTTCTATCCAGTTCCACAGGCCCTAATAATGCACAGCTGTTAGTAGATCTAAAGGAGATTATACAATCAGATTGTAGTGTATGGCCAAGGTGAAACTTTGCATCCCAGATGATCAAAACCCAAGCAATGCATTGTGCCCATATTCACTATGTGACTACCTGCTTTCCCCAGCATTGCCAGCAGCTAGCTCACGTTAATATATTTCCATATAAATCTTTCCAAGCTTCCTATTTATGGCCTCGGTTTAATCAGTTTCCATGGATTAACAATGTGAGAAAATATGTATTTCCAAACCTCAACAAAACAGGCGTTGTGCTTCTAATCCGCCTGGATATTGCTTGAATAGAACATGAAAGCACATTCATTTCTGGGGCTCAGGCTTTCAGAGGCTGCCCTTATTTTATGTAAAATTAGTTAAGAATGTCCCTTTAAAATGGGGATTATTTTCACAAGGCTCATTAAATCTGTGCAGACACCTCATTATGTAATGAATTTTTAATACTCGGCCAGTTGCCTTCTCCTCAAGGTAAACTAGGCGCATGTAAAAAGGTGAGCACGGCTTTTAACGAGCTGCTGGACTTCCTAATTAAAGAGAAGAATTTGCCTTTCTGCTAATTAAGTGAAAACGGGGCTGATTTGTAGAGGTATTTGTATGGGCACAAGTGCTGTAATGTGCCACACCACGCTGCCTAATCTTATCTAATCATTCATCTACTAGCCTGATTTACAAATTGTCATTTGGGATCTTTGGGGCTTAACTTTGATGTGGATGGCATATTGGCAGGGCAGGAAGGAAGTTTATTGTATAGTCATAAATGCCATTTATAGGTGTAAATAAATCCAGCAAGTGACTGATAATAATTAGCCCGTATTTCCTAAAGATTTCCATAACTTTACCTGGCTAATTGCATAGCTGCACCTTTCCTTGTAGCTAAAGCAAGGATAGCTATTACTAAATCTATTATTATTATTATTATTATTATTATTATTATTATTATTATTATTATTATTATTAATAAAAATAATAATAATCCTGTATTTCTTAAAAGTATTCATAACTCAACCTGGCTTATAGCTACACGTTTCTTTTAATAATAGTAATAACACATCACTACAACTACTAATACTTATTCTACTACTGCTACTATTAATAATTAGCCTGTATTTCCTAAAGATATCCATAATATAACCTGGCTAATTTCTAAGCTGCACCTTTCCGTGTAGCTAAAGTATAGGGCTAGCTAATGCTAAATATGATAATAATAATAATAATAATAATAATAATAATAATAATGACACTACTACCACTACTACTACTATAATAATAATAATAATAATAATAATAATAATAATAATAATAATAAACCTGTATTTCCTAAAGATATCTATAACGTAACTTGGCTAATTACATAGCTGCACCTTTCCTTGTAGCTAAAGCAAGGCTCATAATGCTAAATATAATACAATAATAATAATAATAATAACACTACTATCACTACCACTACTAGTAGTAATAACAATAATAATTAACCTGTATTTCCTACAGATATCCATATTGTAACCTGGCTAATTGCATAGCTGCACCTTTCCTTGTGGCTAAAGCAAGGCTAATAATGCAAATATAATATAATAATAATAATAGTAATAATAATAATAATAATATCCCTACTACTGCTACTGCTGTAATAATTAACCCTGTATTTCCTAAAGATACCAACAACTTAACCTGGCTAGTTACATAGCTGCACATTCCCTTCAAGCTAAAGTAGGGCTAGCTAGTGTTAAATATAATAATAATAATAATAATAATAATAATAATAATAATAATAATAATAATAATTATTATTATTATTATTATTATTATTATTATTATTATTATTATTGTTATTACAAAAACAACACTATTATAATATATATAACAATAATAATAAAAATAAGGTAACAATACTACTGCTACTACTACTAATAAAAATAATAACAATAATAATATTGCAATTAATAATAGTAATTAGTCTCTATTTCCTAAAGATTTCTACAACTTTAGCCTGGAAAATTGCATAGCTGCAAGGTTCCTTGTAGCTAATGTAATTCTAGCTATTGTTGAATATAATAATAATATTTCTACTAATACTACTAATGATGATGATAAAAAATAATAATACATTTATGCTATTTATTTTATATAAGCCTTATTTTTTAGGGGCCTGTTGCAAGAAATGTTTCATTGTGTTTTTAAATAACCGATTTAAAAACTAACACTGACACTGAGAAAAGACAGTTGAAGAAATTGTGCATTTTATTGGTTTCTGTGGGCCAGTATTGAACATCTGATGTAATCATTCCCTCCCACTTTATGAAAAGATGGCTAAATGACGAACTCTAAGTAGACAATAGACATATATTAACCAGAGTAAACCTTCTATAATTATTTGTCCTACATATTTTACAGTACTGTTGCCTCTCTTATGGAATCAAGAACAGCATTCATTGAGGAAATATATAAGTATAGTAGTATATAATAGTTTATGAAAATAAAAAATATATATACCTGTATTGAATAAATGTATTTTACTTATCTATCTAGTTGCAAACGTCTGAGAAAAGCACAGTGATGAAATACTAATTTGAAAGCTATGAGCACTGTAGAAAATGTAATATATTTTAAAATGTATTGATCAGACGTTTTTGTATGTTTACACAGGACACATACACACATACACACACACAATGATGTGATAAATGTATATGTAATAAACACATGTCATAGTGACAGACACATTTCAGATGAAGCATGCACAGCTCACTCTGTAGAGTTTACTGATGACAAAACTTTGCTTTTTTTTTATGTGTTACAATTCTTTTTCATGCATTTGTTAGACCTACTTTTCGAATGCTGCCTGTGAATAGGTTTATACTATCATTACAACTGTGGATCCTTTGTGCTAATGAAATCATGTTCACCGTGCAGATATGCAGTCAGTGTAATCTCTTCTAGTAAGTACACAATCCTGGATTATACATGTATTATACAGATAAACTCCCATAGGGGATATCTTCATAGATAAGGAGGGCTGCCTGGCTCCCCAGGACGTGATTGACAGTTCAACGAGGGTGGAA